>JAEIGP010000146.1:0-69763 GCA_018904095.1 Zaprionus ghesquierei | reverse complement strand
AAGATAAAACAAAATCGACCAACTAAATGAAAATAGACAAGACTTCGGTATAGACACCGTAACCGCAAAGAATCCCCTAGTTAGATCAAAAAAACGACTACCCTATTCAAAAAGACAGGTAACATAAGACAAACAGATGATAAATATTACATGAAACAAATAGAGGTAGAAAATTATAAAATGATTATAAAATCCTGCTTAGAAAGAAAAAAGAAAATTAATAAAAATAAATATAACACCGATAATTCCAGGCATTCTCCCTGAACATGTATTCATGATACGCTCCTATCGACAAGACACACAGAACCCGTAAAGAACTCATCCATGCCAAAACTTATCTGACTCAAAACCGAAAAACACTTACAAAGAACTTATCAAACAAGCCCAAGCATTTGAAAATTTACCACAAATTCAGTACCTATTAGAAAAACTCCATAGAGAAATGAACGGTATAAGAATCGCAAAACGTAGTAAACGCGGTCTTGTTAATTTTATGGGATCCATTTACAAATACTTATTTGGTACATTAGATCAAGAAGACAGGGAAGAGTTACAACAACAAATAGGTGACATTTCTAAAAATAATGTACAAATCAGCGAACTTAACCACGTAATAGAAGCCATAAATGAAGGAATTGAACTATTTTTGACGGATATCAAATGATAGCTTTAATAATTTTTAATTTACAACAATTCACCGAATACGTAGAAGACATAGAACTTGGTATGCAACTGACACGCCTAGGTATTTTTAACCCTAAACTTCTGAAACATGATTCATTAACCCACGTAAATTCTGAAAAACTTCTTAACATTAAAACATCTACTTGGCTTAAAGCTGACACTAACGAAATTCTGATAATATCCCAAATTCCAAGAGACATAATTAAAACACCAGTATTTGAAATAGTACCATACCCCGACGAAAAAGATAACATTTTAACCGAAACAATACACGACAAATACTTTTCACATAATAATCAAACATACACAGCAAACTCTCAAAGCTTAGTCATAAATAAATGTATCGCAGGTATACTAAATCAGGTCACAACTCAATGTAGATACAGCAAAACACGTTCTGAATTCGAAATAAAATATGTTGAACCTAATATAATCACAACTTGGAACCTTCCAAAGACCATTCTAAATCAAAATTGTATTAATAGGGAAATTATAATAGAAGGCAATAATATGATAAAAGCATTTAATTGTTCTCTTCAATAAGAAGAAATACTTATCACCAACACGATGTAAGATTATACCCAAACCGTCTATGTAAACAATAATGTAACAAAACTCAAACCAATCGAATATATTCAAGCAAAAGAAATAATTGAACAACACACCCAATCGAATAATTTCTTTCAAATACTAACACTTACAGCATTACCCATAATAGTCACACTCTTAACATTGTACTTCATTTATAAAAACAAAACTGTACCCCAAAAATTGATTGTAAAATTCAAAAAACAAACGTCAGAAAACGAAACTATTATAAATCCCGAAACAAAAAATAATTTACCCATAGTAAATTCTCCCGTACTATATCCCACAATTCACGCCTGAGGACAGGCTTTTTTCTTAAGGATGGGGAAGTAGCATATTCATTCAACACCCACACCCCAACCACATATATTATAATTGTACATTAGAATATAACAAAGAGAATTATTGTAAAACTCACGTACACATTTTAAAATTTAAGTACTAAACACATTAAATCTTAAGCGCAAATTGTAATCAAAGAACAAGAGCCCTTTGGCCATTAACGCACATGCCTAGTGTCATGTTTCAAGTCACCCCACACTTCAAAAGTACTGTTCCCACAGATCATAAACTAAACAATTGTCCCCAATTCTGAAATCTTAACGATAAACAATTCTCCTCCAATTCGGATATCTTAACGATAAACAAATCTCCCCCAAATCCAAACGGGAACCAACTGAAATAATAAAGCCAACTGAAACAATAAAACCTTATTGCCCGAGTCACCGCTGACGCACTTGTCTCTCTCAAATTACCTCCTATTTTAAGAGAGCTCCTCTCTACACGAGAGAACCAAAACTAATAGCTAAAACTCTCTTTAACACACTTCGCTCTTAAGCTTCCCTATATAAACGCGAAGACGTCCCTTTAAAAGGGTTCAGTTCTGAGTATACTATCAATAGAGATAGTCTCGCCAAAGCCTCGTTTCGACTTTGAAACCCCATTATCCAACCAAGTGATAATCCAACGGCTCCGGTTCTTCCTTAGCTACTTTGGAAGTAAATAAAGTGTTCAAGTAAAAATAAAACAACTGTTGTTTTTTTTACTTAACCATAACTTTGAATCTGTTTCTATATATATGTAATATAACTTTTCCTATAGATTTGAACTGAGCCCATTTTAAGCAAGCAAGCAGTGTTTTTTTTTTATCTGCTTGGATTTTTATGCATGTCAGTTACAAATTGGTGTGTGTGTTAGATATCAATGTTGACAACAAAGGCATAAGTGCGTTTGTGGTTAAGTTGCGGACTGCGAAACTAATAATTTAATGGGGTCGTAGGTTCAAATCCCAGAGCATCTAACTGAAAACATCAATTTTTGTTTATTTTTATACCCGCTACTCATAGAGTAGAAGGGTATTATAACTTTGTTCAAACCAAAAATGTATGTAACAGGCAGAAGGAGACACCTCCGACCCCATAAAGTATATATATTCTGGCTCAGGATCAACAGCCGAGACAATATAGCTATGTCCGTCTGTCTGTCCGTGTGAAAATCTAGATCTCAGCTTATATAAAAGCTAAAACTACCAAATTTGGTGACAATATGTGTTATTATTGCACGCTGATCAAGTTTATTTTGGATCTAACTGAAAACATCAATTTTTGTTTATTTTTATACCCGCTACTCATAGAGTAGAAGGGTATTATAACTTTGTTCAAACCGAAAATGTATGTAACAGGCAGAAGGAGACACCTCCGACCCCATAAAGTATATATATTCTGGCTCAGGATCAACAGCCGAGACGATATAGCCATGTCCGTCTGTCCGTCTGTCTGTCCGTGTGAAAATCTAGATCTCAGCTATTATAAGAGCTAGGACTACCAAATTTGGTGACAATATGTGTTATTATTGCACGCTGATCAAGTTTATTTTGGATTTTGGCCACGCACCCTTCCGCCCCCGTAAATCGAAAAAACGTTGATTACAAGCGCAATTTTGATGCCATATTGTTCATTTTTGGTTTACATGATAACTATAGCTAGCCAGATGATCTCTGAAAATTGGTAACAATCGGATAATAAACCCAAAAGTTATTCAGCTTAACGCTTTTCATAGCTTTAAGCAAATTCTTTATTGTACAGGAAATAATAACAATGCCTTACAATGCCAATTTTTACAGTTGTTGGATAACAGCGTCAGTAGCTTAGTGGAAAAGCGATGAACTCCTGAAGCGACAGGCCCGTGGTCCGATTCCCGGTTCATGCCGCTTAATTTTTTTTTTATTTTTTTATGGTCTTTTACTTTCATTTTTGAATATTCTTTAATTGGTGGTCGTACATTTTATTTAAAATTTTTTTAATGGATCACAATAAACTTAGTTAACAAGTGGAGAAGTAATAGTCTCTTAAGTCAGCTGTGGGCAATTGTTAGAGCGCAGCTTTTTCTTATATTTTTTTAAATTTTTTATTTAATTGTATGTTTAAGTTAGGAAAATAAATAGCAACAACAACACACATCATGCATTCAGACTTTGTTTTTGTCGTGCAAGAATTTTCGAATGGTCTCATAATGTAACTTTGGCAAAATTTGCGTAATGGCTTAATGACCGAATGGAGAAGTGGTGGACCTCTTAGGTAATGGGTCCAAGGTTTGAATCCGCATGCATGCGTGTCATGATGGTGGAGATTTAACTTTTCTTATTCTTTCCAAAAAAAGTTTTTGCCTCACTTTGTGAGCTACCTTCATGAGACTTTGTATACATGTTTCTTATTGCTGCCCGCTGTAAACAAGTCGGAACGAGCCGGTACGGACAGATACATCGTACAGATTCCATAGAACCTATCGATCGTTTTTTTAACAAAATTTATTAAAAGTTAGAGTGCTCTAGAACACTTTCCATTCAAGTAAATAGAGAGGTATTAAAAGCGCACATCTCGTTTTTTACATGCACGTATTCGATTTATAGTCCTCAACAAGTAGTTTTATTTTTTTTACTGTTTAAGTGATAAATCTTGGATTTTTTTGGTACCTGAATAAAAGTTATACGCTTTCAAAATTTTTACTCCTTTTGCCGGCAGCTCTGCTTCCAGCATTGTGCCGAATAGTGTGTGCGTGTACGGTGGTGAAATGGGTTAAGTTGTGGACTGCGAAACGAACAGAATTATTATTCATTTACGGGTTCGAGTCCCACCCGCAACAAAAATTAAATGTGTGCAATAAATTATTTTTTTTATTTTAGATTTTGACTTTGCATAAATATTGTAAGCCCATGGCCTTTTACGATTAAAATATGATTGTAGCCGTTCTTTATTGTTCTGCAAATAATTTTAATGTACGAGCAGCTGGGTAGCGGGTATATTATAATTGAGTACACTCGAATATAGCTTTCTTACTTGTTGTTTTATTATTTTAGATTTTGACTATGCATAAATATTGTAAGTCCATGGCCTTTTACGGTCAAGATATGATTGTGGCCGTTCTTTATTGTTCCGCAAATAATTTTGATGTACGAGCAGCTGGGTAGCGGGTGTATTACAGTCGAGCACACTCGAATGTAGCTTTCTTACATGTTTCTTTGAAAAACGCCTTTACCATTAATAGTTTTCTCAATCTGTTTATACCATTCGACCATTGAAAATGGTCAAAAATGGTATACTAAGTTTGTGCAAAAGTATGTAACAGGCAGAAGAAGACATGGCAGACCCCATAAAGTATATATATTCTGGCTCAGGATTAACAGCCGAGTCGATTGGGCCATGTCCGTCTGTCCGTCTGTCCTTCTGTTCGTCTGTCCCTCTGTCTGTATGAACGTCGAGATCCCAGCTATTACAAAAGCTAGAGACACCAAATTTGACAGGATGGTTCCTGTATACCATACGCAGATCAAGTTTATTTCAAATTGGGAGTGCCACGCCCACCGCCCACGCAAATCGATAATTTACGAATATTAAGGAAAGTATTACAGTTACAGACACCAAATTTGGCATAATGGTACCTGTAAACTATGCGCAGAATACTTCTTTTCAAATTTGGGGTGCCACGCCCACCGTCCACGCAAATCGATAATTTTTGAATATTAAGGAAAGTATTACAGTTACAGACACCAAATTTGGCATGATGGTTTCTATAAATCATGCGCAGATGAGATTTATTTGAAATTTGAGGTGCCATGCCCACCGCCCACGCAATTCGATAATTTTCGATTGTCAGGAGAAGTATTGAAATTACAGCTTTCTGCTTTGGTATGAACATAAATAATTGCAATATAAATCTATTCCCAAATTACAATCCAATCGGACCATAAACACAAAAATTATCCATGTTTCCGTTTTCCGTACTTCCACTGCTTGCGCCTGTGCTGCGCGTCGTGTTGTCATCGTCACGATGTTTCGTTTCAACCGTAGCGTGTGTAAAGCTATGCCGTTTTCACATGTAGATGGCGCTATTCAGAGATAAATCTAATCTAAACAATAGGTGGAGGATAAACTTGTGCAGAGTTTTTTGATGGAATTAAATATGTGATAATTTGTTTCGAAACTCGGCGAATGGTATCTTACTGTCGCGCTCGACTGTAGCTTTATTCACTTGTTTTTTCATGATCATCAAAAATCCATGGTCTTATACAGTCAACACTTGACTGTAGCCGTTCTTACTTGTTGTTTACATATTTGTTGTCGCTGGATTTTTCTTTTTGAGAGAGGTGAGAGAAAGACAAATCTGCCATTTGATTCCCTCATCAATTTGCGTACTTCCGGAAAATGTTTGCAGCTTTAGCAGCGGCATAAGCGCGTCGGATGCAACCGACAGTGAAGGCTGTACGTGTGCTTCACTGTGACACTTTTTGTAGCCGACGCCACTGGACGCTTCTTCAGCACCTCGGCCTCTGCTCCTCTGTTAATAACTCCCTGAATACATAACTTGGTAAAAGTTAAATAGCTGTATACGTCACCGATTTTTTTAAATTTTTATACCCGCTACTCATAGAGAAGAAGGGTATTATAACTTTGTTCAAACCGAAAATGTATGTAACAGGCAGAAGGAGACACCTCCGACCCCATAAAGTATATATATTCTGGCTCAGGATCAACAGCCGAGTCGATATAGCCATGTCCGTCTGTCCGTCTGTCTGTCCGTGTGAAAATCTAGATCTCAGCTATTATAAGAGCTAGGACTACCAAATTTGGTGACAATATGTGTTATTATTGCACGCTGATCAAGTTTATTTTGGATTTGGCCACGCCCCCTTCCGCCCCCGTAAATCGAAAAAAACATTGATTACAAGCGCAATGTTGAAGCCATATTGTTCATTTTCGGTTTACATAATATCTATAGCTAGCCAGATGATCTCTGAAAATTTGGTAACAATCGGATAATAAACACAGAAGTTATTCAGCCTAACGTTTTCAATAGCTGCCGGCAGCGCTGCTTGCAGCATTGTGCCGAATCGTGTGTGCGTGTACGGTGGTGAAATGGGTTAAATTGTGGACTGCAAAACGAATAGTACTATTATGCATTTACGGGTTCGAGTCCCGCCCGCATCAAAAATTAAATGTGTGCAAACATGTTTTTTTTTTATTTTATTTTAGATATTGACTTTGCATAAATATTATAGTCCATAGCCTTTTACGGTCAAAATATGATTGTAGCCGTTTTTTTTGTTCCGCAAATAAAAGATGTACGAGCAGCTGGGTAGGGGGTATATTACAGTGGAGCACACTCGACTGTAGCTTTCTTACTTGTTTTTATTGAAAAGCCCATATTTATTAAGATGTTGATAAAGGTTAAATAGCTTTCTACGTCACCGATTTTTTTTAAATTTTTATACCTTTCGACCATTGAAAATGGTCAAAAATGGTATACTAAGTTTGTGCAAATGTATGTAACAGGCAGAAGGAGGCGTGGCAGACCCCACAAAGTATATATATTCTGACTCAGGATCACCAGCTACGTCGATTGAGCCAAGTGCGTCTGTCTGTCTATCCGTCTGTCCGTTTGAACGTCTAGATCTCAGCTATTACAAAAGCTAGAAAAACCTAATTTCACATGAAGGTTCCTGTATACCATAGGTAGATCGAGTTTATTTTCAATTTTCAAATCGAGAATTTACGATTATTAGGAAAAGTATTGAAGTTATAACTTTCTGCTTTGGTATGAACATTACAATATAAATTTATTCCCAAAATTACAATCTAATCGAACAATAAACACAGAAGATATTCATCTAAACGTTTTCCATAGTTACACTGCTTGCGCCTTTGCAGCATATAGTGACGTCATCATCACGGTGCTTTGTGTTAGCCCTAACGTGTGTACAGCTGATTGCTATGCTTACATGTAGATGGCACTATTAAAGATAGATCTAATTTAAACAATAGGGGGCGGATGAACTTGTGCAGAGTTTTTTGATGGAATTAAATGTGTGATAATTTGTTTCGAAACTGGGCGAATGGTATCTTACTGTCGGGCGCGCTCGACTGTAGCTTTCTTTCTTGCTTTGTTTATTTTTCTATGAAAATCGCGTAATAACAGATTTCTCAATCTGTTTTTTTCATGATCTTTAAAAACATGGTTTTATAGAGTCAATACTTGACTGTAGCCGTTATTACTTGTTTTTTTTTTCTATCGCCTTACGGTAGGTAAGGTCTTTGGGTACAGCCGCATAGCTGGCTGGGCTTGGCTCCTTTGCTTTGGTAACAGCCACTTTGGGAGCCTTGTTTGGAAGAGGCTTCCCTGTGACGCTTTTCGTAGCCGACGTCACTGGACGCTTCTTCTGCACCTCGGCCTCTGCGCCTCTGGCAATAACTCGCTTAATACATAACTTGGTTAAGGTTAAAGTTAACAAGTCAAGAAATAGAATTTAAATTTAATATTGAACTTAACGCCCAATTGATCAGGTAGCCCTGGCAGTCCGTTAATCTGGCAACTCTACGCGAACTAGATCAGCCACTACGATCTATTGCCTTACTTCCTCCATTCACTGTCTCTTCCCCACTGTTTCTGCTCCGTTACATGACCACTCCTCTTGCATCATTTCAACTGTATGTGGGCAACCTAGGAAATTTTCGTTTGATTGTTTCCCCCGGACATATTATTAAAACAACTATTAAATGAGGAGGTATTAAAAAAATCTGCGACTCCATATAATCTATATGTATATTCTTGCTCAGGCTCACTAACCGCATAAGTGCGACCGTGGTTAAGTTGGGGACTGCGAAACTAATGATTCAATGGGGTCGTTTGTTCAAATAACAGACCATCTAACTGAAAACTATATTTTTTGTGTATTTTTTCTTTGAAAAACGCCTTTATTATTAACAGTTTTCTCAATCTGTTTTTTATACCCGCTACTCATAGAGTAGAAGGGTATTATAACTTTGTTCAAACCGAAAATGTATGTAACAGGCAGAAGGAGACACCTCCGACCCCATAAAGTATATATATTCTGGCTCAGGATCAACAGCCGAGTCGATATAGCCATGTCCGTCTGTCCGTCTGTCTGTCCGTGTGAAAATCTAGATCTCAGCTATTATAAGAGCTAGGACTACCAAATTTGGTGACAATATGTGTTATTATTGCACGCTGATCAAGTTTATTTTGGATTTTGGCCACGCCCCCTTCCGCCCCCGCAAATCGAAAAAACATTGATAACAAGTGCAATTTTTATACCATATGGTTCATTTTCGGTTTAAATGATAACTATAGCTAGCCAGATGATCTCTGAAAATTTGGTAACAATCGGATAATAAACACAGAAGTTATTCAGCTTAACGTTTTCCATAGCTGTAAGCAGCGCTGCCGGAAGCGCTGCTTGCACCATTGTGCCGAATCGTGTGTGCGTGTACGGTGGTGAAATGGGTTAAGTTGTGGACTGCAAAACGAACAGTACTATTATGCATTTACGGGATCGCGTCCCGCCCGCATCAAAAATTAAATGTGTGCAAAAATGTTCTTTTTTTTTATTGTATATTTTGACTTTGCATAAATATTATAAGTCCATAGCCTTTTACGGTCAAAATATGACTGTAGCCGTTTTTTTTGTTCCGCAAATAAATTATGTACAAGCAGCTGGGTAGCGGGTATATTACAGTCGAGCACACTCGACAGTAGCTTTCTTACTTGTTTTTTTATTTTATATTTTGACTTTGCATAAATATTATAAGTCCATAACCTTTTACGGTCAAAATATGATTGTAGCCGTTTTTCTGTTCCGCAAATAAATTATGTACAAGCAGCTGGGTAGCGGGTATATTACAGTCGAGCACACTCGACTGTAGCTTTCTAACTTGTTATGATGTTATTTCTATCTCCTATTTCTGACACTTTATATGGACCAGTATATTTATATTCTAACTTATGACTTGTTTCGTTTCTTAATAAGACCGTATAATATCTTATTATTTTTCTTATTTTCTTCTACCATTATTCTAGCTGTTTTATATGCTACTTCTAATCTAAATTTACTTTTCTTAGCATAGTCATCTATATTATATATTGTCTCTTTATTATCTATACTATTAAATTGTTTTGGTAAATTATTTGTTTTACCAAATACTAACTCGTATGGACAGTAACTATGTGTCATTGAGGGGGTCGTGTTGAAACAGAAAGCGAAGTATTGAAGCGATATATATGAGCGTATGTATTCATTAAAAGTTCTATGGTTACTTTCTATTGTTCCAACTGTCTGGTGGTGGTGTGCCGTTGATGTTATATTTTCAACTCCTAGGTATTTGCACAAATCATTTATAAGTGAATTCTTATATTCTGTTCCCATGTCCGTAATGAACGTCTTCATTGGACCGTAATTCAGAATAAATGATTCAAAAATTGCTTTGGCGACAGTGTTCGCGTTCTTAGTTGGAACTGGTATGGCAACTAAATATTTAGTTATGTCACATATTAGAGTGACTGCATATTCATTGCCATTTTCTGATTTTGGTAGTGGACCAATAGTGTCTACTATCACCCTGTCGAAAGCGTTTATTGGCGTTTCTGTCATTAATAATGGTTGTTATTAATGGTTGTGCTTGGTTATTTTAGCTTTTTGACATTTTTGACACTTTCGTATGTACTCAGTAATATCTCGAGTCATACCTTTCCAAAAATAATGGATAAAGGTTTTTGCAATGCCGTTATGACTTTCTTGTATTGGATCGTTATGAAATTTAGACAGTATAGCTTTTTTTTGTTTTTCTATATTGGTCACCGGGTTGAGTAGCGCTACTCTTAATGTATTCAATATTTTATTGCCCATTTTTTTAAATTATCTATTGAAACATGTTCAAAGAAAAATGTTTCCCACGGTGCCACTTTGAGTTGGGTGATTTTGTTTATACCGGCTTGCATTTCAAGCCTTTGAAAAAATTGACCTAAGTCTAGATTAGATTGGTATATAAATTGCTAACATCGTATCTTGCAGTAATTGTTCTACCATGTTTAAATAAACATAGCGTATGTTTTACATGCAAGTTCACTACTTTACGTACTTCGTCATTGTTTATGACTTCGTAAACGTTGGGCTTAGAAGCTTTCTCTATAGATTGCATAGGCAATTCTATTTTTTTGTTATCCGCGCGGATTTTCTGTCTATTTTGAAATCTATTAGTGACTTTCATTATATTTCCTGTAATGTTTTGCAGATCTTTAATGGTTATTCGTGATAACGCATCAGCTACATGATTGTCTTTTCCCTTTAAATATTCGACTGTGAAGTCGTACTCTTCTAATTCTAGCCTCATACGTGTCAGTTTAGAACTCGGATTGATCATTGAGAATAGATATATTAATGTTCTGTGATCTGTTTTGATTGTAAAATGTTTTCCATAAATAAATGGTCTAAAATGTAATATTTCCCAGTGTATTGCAGCTAATTCCTGCTCAGTTGTACATTTATTATTTTCTCCTTTACTGAAATCTCATGATGCGTATGCAATGGGAAGTTGGATTCCGTTATGGTTTTGAGTTAAAACCGCTCCGCACGCTTGCTTACTTGCATCAGTAATTATACAGAATTCTTTGCTGAAATCAGGGTATTGTTCCAAAGTAGGTTCCATGAGTTTTGTTTTTAAATATTCGAATGCGTTTTGACATTCTTCTGTCCATTCGAAAGAAACATTCTTTTTACATAATCTTGTTATGTGCCGTGAATATTCGGCGAAATTTCTTATGAAACGTCTATAATAATTGTAAATTGTTATGAAACGTCTATAATAATTGCAAAATTCTATGAAACGTCTAGCGCTGTCCGCATTTTGTGGCGTAGGGTAGTTCATAATGACATCATATTTCTTGTCATCTTGAAGTATTCCTTTGTCGGTGCATTTATGACCGAGAAAAGTCACCTCATGCATAAAAAATGAGCATTTTTCTGGATGTAACTTAAGATTGTATTTCCTACATTTCTCAAAAACGTCTGTTAAGTTTTTAAGTATATGTTCTTCAGAACAACCTATAACTATTAAGTCATCATTCTCTGAAATGAATTAGGCGCTATTTTTATACCAAAAGGTAGTCGCGTAAAGCGATATGAGCCATTGCTCGTTGAAAATGACGTTATATCTCTTGAACTTTTTTCGAGTTTAATTTGATGAAATCCTGACATTAAGTCAAGGCATGAAAAGTATTTTGCTCATCCAAGTTGATCTAAAATATCATCAATTCTTTGAAGTGGAAAATTATCGGACAGTAATTTTTTATTAATTTGACGATAGTCAACTACTAATCGCCTTTGTTCTGAACCTGGAGATGGTTTTTTGGGGACAAGTAATAATGGGCTATATTCAGATACAGATGGTTCAACAATCCCGACGGTAATCAATTTTCCGACTTGTTTCTGTATTTCGTTTACCTGACTGTGTGGGCTTCTAAAATTTTTTTTATATTCTGGTTCTTCGTCTTTTAATCTCAGTTTTTGTTTATAAAAATTATTTGTGCTTATTGGTTCAAAATCTAATCCGAATATATCATTATATTGTGTGCATAAGCTTGAAAGCTGTGATTTGAATTGTGGAGGAAAGTTTTTCTTTAGTTGAGATAATACAGATTTGTTTCTATTGTCTAGATTAGTTTTGACTACTTCGTAATTCGAAAGTGATTCATACGCTAATTTATTTGTACTGACTACTTGATCTTTATTCGTTGTATTGAGAAGTCTTATAAAAGCGTTTTTAGATGTTGTTATAGTACTTGCTACCATGCATAATTTCCTGATTTTGAATAAATACACTGTCTTCTTTTGAATTTAGTTCTATTTTTCTAATAACCTGGGATCTTGCTGGCAGAAGTACCGAGTTGTTGCCAGAACTGTATGTTATTGGAACATAAATTGGAAATTTTAAGTTATTGGCTCTAATTATAAGCCAATCTTCAGATGGCTTAAAATCTAATTGACAGTTGTATATTTTAATGAAATCGATTCCTAATATGCCATCACAAGGAATAGCGAATTGTAATGAATTGTATGAAAATCGTGTTGGATTATATACTTAGTTGTCTGTATCTCTATAGAAGTTAACCCCTTTGATTTGGTTACTTCTTGACTTATTCCTGTTATGTCTATAATATAATTGTCTTGTATGTCATGAAAGACATCAGAATTTTCTTTAACTATTGAAATGTCTTCACCTGTGTCTACTAAAAAGACAAGTTCTTTTCCTGTAGCCACATGGTAAAATGATACAAATATGTTCTGACTGAGATTAACGGTATAAATCCTTGCATTTTCTACTGTTGAGTATTTAAAGGGTTTTGTGAGTTTTCCGATGTATTATTGGTTACTCTGACGTTACTTGTGTTATTATAGTTGTGGCCTCGATTCGAGTTGCCACGGCCTCTTGAGTTTCCTCTATATTGGCTTCGTCCATTATTGTATTGGTTATTATAATTACTGTTATTGTAATTATTGGTGTGACTGCGAAAGTTACCTCTATAATTTCCGCGTCCGCGGTTTCCGCCGCGCTGTGGCTTATTGTTGTAAAATAGGACAGTGTTTGGTTGTCCAGTTGCCTCTGTGCCACAATTTACAAATTTGGATACGGCCTCATTCATAGTATTGAAGGTACCTGCTTGCATGATAAGTTTTACTTTTACCTTTTAGTTGAGAATTGACAGTCTCTTAAATCAGCTGTGTGCGATTGTTAGAGCGCAGCTTTTTCTTATATTTTTTATACCCGCTACTCATACACGCTGATCAAGTTTATTTTGGATTTTGGCCACGCCCCCTTCTGCCCCCGTAAATCGAAAAAACATTGATTACAAGCGCAATTTTGATGTCATATTGTTCATTTTCGGTTTACATGATAACTATAACTAGCCAGATGATCTCTGATGTTTTTCATCATGGAGAAGTGGTGGACCTCTTAGGTAATGGGTGGGGAGATCGAACTTTTCTTATTCTTTCCAAAAAAAGTTTTTGCCTCCCTTTTTGAGCTACCTTCATGAAACTTTGTATACATGTTTCTTATTGCTGCCCGCTGTAAACAAGTCGGAACGAGCCGGTACGGACCGATACATCGTACAGATGCCATAGAACCTATCGATCGTTTTTTTAACAAACTTTATTAAAAGTTAGAGTGCTCTAGAACACTTTCCATTCAAGTATATAAAGAGGTATTAAAAGGGCACATATCGTTTTTTACATGCACGTATTCGATTTATTGTCTTCAACAGGTAGAATTATTACTTTTACTGTTTAAGTGATAAATCTTGGATTTTTTTGGTACCTGAATAAAAGTTATACGTTTTCAATACTTTTTACTTCTTTAGCCGGCAGCTCTGCTTGCAGCATTGTGCCGTATAGTGTGTGCGTGTACGGTGGCGAAATGAGTTAAGTTGTGGACTGCAAAACGAACAGTACTATTATGCATTTACGGGTTCGAGTCCCGCCCGCATCAAAAATTAAATGTGTTTTTTATTTTAGATTTTGACTTTGCATAAATATAATAGTCCATAACCTTTTACGGTCAAAATATGATTGTAGTGTTCGCGTTCTTAGTTGGAACTGGTATGGTAACTAAATATTTAGTTAAGTCACATATTAGAGTGACTGCATATTCATTGCCATTTTCTGATTTTGGTAGTGGACCAATAGTGTCTACTATCACCCTGTCGAAAGCGTTTATTGGCGTTTCTGTCATTAATAATGGTTGTTATTAATGGTTGTGCTTGGTTATTTTAGCTTTTTGACATTTTTGACACTTTCGTATGTACTCAGTTATATCTCGAGTCATACCTTTCCAAAAACAATGTCTTCTGACCTTGGCCAAGGTTTTTGCAATGCCGCTATGACCTTCTTGTATTGGATCGTCATGAAATTGAGACAGTATAGCTTCTTTTTGTTTTTCTATATTGGTCACCGGGTTGAGTAGCGCTACTCTTAATGTATTCAATATTTTATTGCCCATTTTTTTAAATTATCTATTGAAACATGTTCAAAGAAAAATGTTTCCCACGGTGCCACTTTGAGTTGGGTGATTTTGTTTATACCGGCTTGCATTTCAAGCCTTTGAAAAAATTGACCTAAGTCTAGATTAGATTGGTATATAAATCGCTAACATCGTATCTTGCAGTAATTTTTCTACCATGTTTAAATAAACATAGCGTATGTTTTACATGCAAGTTCACTACTTTACGTACTTCGTCATTGTTTATGACTTCGTAAACGTTGGGCTTAGAAGCTTTCTCTATAGATTGCATAGGCAATTCTATTTTTTTGTTATCCGCGCGGATTTTCTGTCTATTTTGAAATCTAGTAGTGACTTTCATTATATTTCCTGTAATGTTTTGCAGATCTTTAATGGTTATTCGTGATAACGCATCAGCTACATGATTGTCTTTTCCCTTTAAATATTCGACTGTGAAGTCGTACTCTTCTAATTCTAGCCTTATACGTGTCAGTTTAGAACTCGGATTAATCATTGAGAATAGATATATTAATGGTCTGTGATCTGTTTTGATTGTAAAATGTTTTCCATAAATAAATGGTCTAAAATGTAATATTGCCCAGTGTATTGCAGCTAATTCCTGCTCAGTTGTACATTTATTATTTTCTCCTTTACTGAAAGCTCATGATGCGTATGCAATGGGAAGTTGGATTCCGTTATGGTTTTGAGTTAAAACCGCTCCGCACGCTTGCTTACTTGCATCAGTAATTATACAGAATTCTTTGTTGAAATCAGGGTATTGTTCCAAAGTAGGTTCCATGAGTTTTGTTTTTAAATATTCGAATGCGTTTTGGCATTCTTCTGTCCATTCGAAAGAAACATTCTTTTTACATAATCTTGTTATGTGCCGTGAATATTCGGCGAAATTTCTTATGAAACGTCTATAATAATTGTAAAATGTTATGAAACGTCTATAATAATTGCAAAATTCTTTGAAACGTCTAGCGCTGTCCGCATTTTGTGGCGTAGGGTAGTTCATAATGACATCATATTTCTTGTCATCTTGAAGTATTCCTTTGTCGGTGCATTTATGACCGAGAAAAGTCACCTCATGCATAAAAAATGAGCATTTTTCTGGATGTAACTTAAGATTGTATTTCCTACATTTCTCAAAAACGTCTGTTAAGTTTTTAAGTATATGTTCTTCAGAACAACCTATAACTATTAAGTCATCCATATAAAGAAATGCTTGTGAAGGTTCTAATCCAGAAAATGCTATAGTCATCATTCTCTGAAATGAATTGGGCGCTATTTTTATACCAAAAGGTAGTCGCGTAAAGCGATATCAGCCATTGGTCGTTGAAAATGACGTTATATCTCTTGAACTTTTTTCGAGTTCAATTTGATGAAATCCTGACATTAAGTCAAGGCATGAAAAGTATTTTGCTCGTCCAAGTTGATCTAAAATATCATCAATTCTTGGGAGTGGAAAATTATCGGACAGTAATATTTTATTAATTTGACGATAGTCAACTACTAATCGCCTTTGTTCTGAACCTGGAGATGGTTTTTTGGGGACAAGTAATAATGGGCTATATTCAGATACAGATGGTTCAACAATCCCGACGGTAATCAATTTTCCGACTTGTTTCTGTATTTCGTTTACCTGACTGTGTGGGCTTCTAAAATTTTTTTTATATTCTGGTTCTTCGTCTTTTAATCTCAGTTTTTGTTTATAAAAATTATTTGTGCTTATTGGTTCAAAATCTAATCCGAATATATCATTATATTGTGTGCATAAGCTTGAAAGCTGTGATTTGAATTGTGGAGGAAAGTTTTTCTTTAGTTGAGATAATACAGATTTGTTTCTATTGTCTAGATTAGTTTTGACTACTTCGTAATTCGAAAGTGATTCATACGCTAATTTATTTGTACTGACTACTTGATCTTTATTCGTTGTATTGAGAAGTCTTATAAAAGCGTTTTTAGATGTTGTTATAGTACTTGCTACCATGCATAATTTCCTGATTTTGAATAAATACACTGTCTTCTTTTGAATTTAGTTCTATTTTTCTAATAACCTGGGATCTTGCTGGCAGAAGTATTGAGTTGTTGCCAGAACTGTATGTTATTGGAACATAAATTGGAAATTTTAAGTTATTGGCTCTAATTATAAGCCAATCTTCAGATGGCTTAAAATCTAATTGACAGTTGTATATTTTAATGAAATCGATTCCTAATATGCCATCACAAGGAATAGCGAATTGTAATGAATTGTATGAAAATCGTGTTGGATTATATACTTAGTTGTCTGTATCTCTATAGAAGTTAACCCCTTTGATTTGGTTACTTCTTGACTTATTCCTGTTATGTCTATAATATAATTGTCTTGTATGTCATGAAAGACATCAGAATTTTCTTTAACTATTGAAATGTCTTCACCTGTGTCTACTAAAAAGACAAGTTCTTTTTTGATACAAATATGTTCTGACTGAGATTAACGGTATAAATCCTTGCATTTTCTACTGTTGAGTATTTAAAGGGTTTTGTGAGTTTTCCGATGTATTATTGGTTACTCTGACGTTACTTGTGTTATTATAGTTGTGGCCTCGATTCGAGTTGCCACGGCCTCTTGAGTTTCCTCTATATTGGCTTCGTCCATTATTGTATTGGTTATTATAATTACTGTTATTGTAATTATTGGTGTGACTGCGAAAGTTACCTCTATAATTTCCGCGTCCGCGGTTTCCCGCCGCGCTGTGGCTTATTGTTGTAAAATAGGACAGTGTTTGGTTGTCCAGTTGCCTCTGTGCCACAATTTACAAATTTGGATACGGCCTCATTCATAGTATTGAAGGTACCTGCTTGCATGATAAGTTTTACTTTTACCTTTTAGTTGAGAATTGACAGTCTCTTAAATCAGCTGTGTGCGATTGTTAGAGCGCAGCTTTTTCTTATATTTTTTATACCCGCTACTCATACACGCTGATCAAGTTTATTTTGGATTTTGGCCACGCCCCCTTCTGCCCCCGTAAATCGAAAAAACAAGCGCAATTTTGATGCCATATTGTTCATTTTCGGTTTACATGATAACTATAACTAGCCAGATGATCTCTGATGTTTTTCATCATGGAGAAGTGGTGGACCTCTTAGGTAATGGGTGGGGAGATCGAACTTTTCTTATTCTTTCCAAAAAAAGTTTTTGCCTCCCTTTTTGAGCTACCTTCATGAAACTTTGTATACATGTTTCTTATTGCTGCCCGCTGTAAACAAGTCGGAACGAGCCGGTACGGACCGATACATCGTACAGATGCCATAGAACCTATCGATCGTTTTTTTAACAAAATTTATTAAAAGTTAGAGTGCTCTAGAACACTTTCCATTCAAGTATATAAAGAGGTATTAAAAGGGCACATATCGTTTTTTACATGCCATACATTGTCTTCAACAGGTAGAATTATTACTTTTACTGTTTAAGTGATAAATCTTGGATTTTTTTGGTACCTGAATAAAAGTTATACGTTTTCAATACTTTTTACTCCTTTCTAACTTGTTATGATGTTATTTCTATCTCCTATTTCTAAAACTTTATATGGACCAGTATATTTATATTCTAACTTATGACTTGTTTCGTTTCTTAAAAAGAATTTATCACCTATCGATATATCTATGTTGTTTGCTTTCTGATCGTATAATATCTTATTATTTTTCTTATTTTCTTCTATCATTATTCTAGCTGTTTTATATGCTATGGTGGTGTGCCGTTGATGTTATATTTTTCAACTCCTAGGTATTTGCACAAATCATTTATAAGTAAATTCTTATATTCTGTTCCCATGTCCGTAATGAACGTCTTCATTGGACCGTACTTCAGAATAAATGATTCAAAAATTGCTTTGGCGACAGTGTTCGCGTTCTTAGTTGGAACTGGTATGGCAACTAAATATTTAGTTAAGTCACATATTAGAGTGACTGCATATTCATTGCCATTTTCTGATTTTGGTAGTGGACCAATAGTGTCTACTATCACCCTGTCGAAAGCGTTTATTGGCGTTTCTGTCATTAATAATGGTTGTTATTAATGGTTGTGCTTGGTTATTTTAGCTTTTTGACATTTTTGACACTTTCGTATGTACTCAGTAATATCTCGAGTCATACCTTTCCAAAAATAATGTCTTCTGACCTTGGCCAAGGTTTTTGCAATGCCGTTATGACCTTCTTGTATTGGATCGTCATGAAATTTAGACAGTATAGCGTTTTTTTGTTTTTCTATATTGGTCACCGGGTTGAGTAGCGCTACTCTTAATGTATTCAATATTTTATTGCCCATTTTTTTAAATTATCTATTGAAACATGTTCAAAGAAAAATGTTTCCCACGGTGCCACTTTGAGTTGGGTGATTTTGTTTATACCGGCTTGCATTTCAAGCCTTTGAAAAAATTGACCTAAGTCTAGGATTCCATTGGTATATAAATCGCTAACATCGTATCTTGCAGTAATTTTTCTACCATGTTTAAATAAACATAGCGTATGTTTTACATGCAAGTTCACTACTTTACGTACTTCGTCATTGTTTATGACTTCGTAAACGTTGGGCTTAGAAGCTTTCTCTATAGATTGCATAGGCAATTCTATTTTTTTGTTATCCGCGCGGATTTTCTGTCTATTTTGAAATCTAGTAGTGACTTTCATTATATTTCCTGTAATGTTTTGCAGATCTTTAATGGTTATTCGTGGTAACGCATCAGCTACATGATTGTCTTTTCCCTTTAAATATTCGACTGTGAAGTCGTACTCTTCTAATTCTAGCCTCATACGTGTCAGTTTAGAACTCGGATTGATCATTGAGAATAGATATATTAATGGTCTGTGATCTGTTTTGATTGTAAAATGTTTTCCATAAATAAATGGTCTAAAATGTAATATTGCCCAGTGTATTGCAGCTAATTCCTGCTCAGTTGTACATTTATTATTTTCTCCTTTACTGAAAGCTCATGATGCGTATGCAATGGGAAGTTGGAGTCCGTTATGGTTTTGAGTTAAAACCGCTCCGCACGCTTGCTTACTTGCATCAGTAATTATACAGAATTCTTTGCTGAAATCAGGGTATTGTTCCAAAGTAGGTTCCATGAGTTTTGTTTTTAAATATTCGAATGCGTTTTGGCATCCTTCTGTCCATTCGAAAGAAACATTCTTTTTACATAATCTTGTTATGTGCCGTGAATATTCGGCGAAATTTCTTATGAAACGTCTATAATAATTGTAAAATGTTATGAAACGTCTATAATAATTGCAAAATTCTATGAAACGTCTGTCTGAAATTCTATGAAACGTCTGTCTGAAAGCGCTGTCCGCATTTTGTGGCGTAGGGTAGTTCATAATGACATCATATTTCTTGTCATCTTGAAGTATTCCTTTGTCGGTGCATTTATGACCGAGAAAAGTCACCTCATGCATAAAAAATGAGCATTTTTCTGGATGTAACTTAAGATTGTATTTCCTACATTTCTCAAAAACGTCTGTTAAGTTTTTAAGTATATGTTCTTCAGAACAACCTATAACTATTAAGTCATCCATATAAAGAAATGCTTGTGAAGGTTCTAATCCAGAAAATGCTATAGTCATCATTCTCTGAAATGAATTAGGCGCTATTTTTATACCAAAAGGTAGTCGCGTAAAGCGATATGAGCCATTGCTCGTTGAAAATGACGTTATATCTCTTGAACTTTTTTCGAGTTCAATTTGATAAAATCCTGACATTAAGTCAAGGCATGAAAAGTATTTTGCTCGTCCAAGTTGATCTAAAATATCATCAATTCTTGGGAGTGGAAAATTATCGGACAGTAATATTTTATTAATTTGACGATAGTCAACTACTAATCGCCTTTGTTCTGAACCTGGAGATGGTTTTTTGGGGACAAGTAATAATGGGCTATATTAAGATACAGATGGTTCAACAATCCCGTCGGTAATCAATTTTCCGACTTGTTTCTGTATTTCGTTTACCTGACTGTGTGGGCTTCTAAAATTTTTTTTATATTCTGGTTCATCGTCTTTTAATCTCAGTTTTTGTTTATAAAAATTTTTTGTGCTTATTGGTTCAAAATCTAATCCGAATATATCATTATATTGTGTGCATAAGCTTGAAAGCTGTGATTTGAATTGTGGAGGAAAGTTTTTCTTTAGTTGAGATAATACAAATTTGTTGCTATTGTCTAGATTAGTTTTGACTACTTCGTAATTCGAAAGTGATTCATACGCTAATTTATTTGTACTGACTACTTGATCTTTATTCGTTGTATTGAGAAGTCTTATAAAAGCGTTTTTAGATGTTGTTATAGTACTTGCTACCATGCATAATTTCCTGATTTGGAATAAATACACTGTCTTCTTTTGAATTTAGTTCTATTTTTCTAATAACCTGGGATCTTGCTGGCAGAAGTATTGAGTTGTTGCCAGAACTGTATGTTATTGGAACATAAATTGGAAATTTTAAGTTATTGGCTCTAATTATAAGCCAATCTTCAGATGGCTTAAAATCTAATTGACAGTTGTATATTTTAATGAAATCGATTCCTAATATGCCATCACAAGGAATAGCGAATTGTAATGAATTGTATGAAAATCGTGTTGGATTATATACTTAGTTGTCTGTATCTCTATAGAAGTTAACCCCTTTGATTTGGTTACTTCTTGACTTATTCCTGTTATGTCTATAATATAATTGTCTTGTATGTCATGAAAGACATCAGAATTTTCTTTAACTATTGAAATGTCTTCACCTGTGTCTACTAAAAAGACAAGTTCTTTTTTGATACAAATATGTTCTGACTGAGATTAACGGTATAAATCCTTGCATTTTCTACTGTTGAGTATTTAAAGGGTTTTGTGAGTTTTCCGATGTATTATTGGTTACTCTGACGTTACTTGTGTTATTATAGTTGTGGCCTCGATTCGAGTTGCCACGGCCTCTTGAGTTTCCTCTATATTGGCTTCGTCCATTATTGTATTGGTTATTATAATTACTGTTATTGTAATTATTGGTGTGACTGCGAAAGTTACCTCTATAATTTCCGCGTCCGCGGTTTCCGCCGCGCTGTGGCTTATTGTTGTAAAATAGGACAGTGTTTGGTTGTCCAGTTGCCTCTGTGCCACAATTTACAAATTTGGATACGGCCTCATTCATAGTATTGAAGGTACCTGCTTGCATGATAAGTTTTACTTTTACCTTTTAGTTGAGAATTGACAGTCTCTTAAATCAGCTGTGTGCGATTGTTAGAGCGCAGCTTTTTCTTATATTTTTTATACCCGCTACTCATACACGCTGATCAAGTTTATTTTGGATTTTGGCCACGCCCCCTTCTGCCCCCGTAAATCGAAAAAACATTGATTACAAGCGCAATTTTGATGCCATATTGTTCATTTTCGGTTTACATGATAACTATAACTAGCCAGATGATCTCTGATGTTTTTCATCATGGAGAAGTGGTGGACCTCTTAGGTAATGGGTCCAAGGTTCGAAACTGCATGCATGCGTGTCATGGTGGGGGAGATCGAACTTTTCTTATTCTTTCCAAAAAAAGTTTTTGCCTCCCTTTTTGAGCTACCTTCATGAAACTTTGTATACATGTTTCTTATTGCTGCCCGCTGTAAACAAGTCGGAACGAGCCGGTACGGACCGATACATCGTACAGATGCCATAGAACCTATCGATCGTTTTTTTAACAAAATTTATTAAAAGTTAGAGTGCTCTAGAACACTTTCCATTCAAGTATATAAAGAGGTATTAAAAGGGCACATATCGTTTTTTACATGCACGTATTCGATTTATTGTCTTCAACAGGTAGAATTATTACTTTTACTGTTTAAGTGATAAATCTTGGATTTTTTTGGTACCTGAATAAAAGTTATACGTTTTCAATACTTTTTACTCCTTTCTAACTTGTTATGATGTTATTTCTATCTCCTATTTCTAAAACTTTATATGGACCAGTATATTTATATTCTAACTTATGACTTGTTTCGTTTCTTAAAAAGAATTTATCACCTATCGATATATCTATGTTGTTTGCTTTCTGATCGTATAATATCTTATTATTTTTCTTATTTTCTTCTATCATTATTCTAGCTGTTTTATATGCTATGGTGGTGTGCCGTTGATGTTATATTTTCAACTCCTAGGTATTTGCACAAATCATTTATAAGTAAATTCTTATATTCTGTTCCCATGTCCGTAATGAACGTCTTCATTGGACCGTACTTCAGAATAAATGATTCAAAAATTGCTTTGGCGACAGTGTTCGCGTTCTTAGTTGGAACTGGTATGGCAACTAAATATTTAGTTAAGTCACATATTAGAGTGACTGCATATTCATTGCCATTTTCTGATTTTGGTAGTGGACCAATAGTGTCTACTATCACCCTGTCGAAAGCGTTTATTGGCGTTTCTGTCATTAATAATGGTTGTTATTAATGGTTGTGCTTGGTTATTTTAGCTTTTTGACATTTTTGACACTTTCGTATGTACTCAGTAATATCTCGAGTCATACCTTTCCAAAAATAATGTCTTCTGACCTTGGCCAAGGTTTTTGCAATGCCGTTATGACCTTCTTGTATTGGATCGTCATGAAATTTAGACAGTATAGCGTTTTTTTGTTTTTCTATATTGGTCACCGGGTTGAGTAGCGCTACTCTTAATGTATTCAATATTTTATTGCCCATTTTTTTAAATTATCTATTGAAACATGTTCAAAGAAAAATGTTTCCCACGGTGCCACTTTGAGTTGGGTGATTTTGTTTATACCGGCTTGCATTTCAAGCCTTTGAAAAAATTGACCTAAGTCTAGGATTCCATTGGTATATAAATCGCTAACATCGTATCTTGCAGTAATTTTTCTACCATGTTTATATAAACATAGCGTATGTTTTACATGCAAGTTCACTACTTTACGTACTTCGTCATTGTTTATGACTTCGTAAACGTTGGGCTTAGAAGCTTTCTCTATAGATTGCATAGGCAATTCTATTTTTTTGTTATCCGCGCGGATTTTCTGTCTATTTTGAAATCTAGTAGTGACTTTCATTATATTTCCTGTAATGTTTTGCAGATCTTTAATGGTTATTCGTGGTAACGCATCAGCTACATGATTGTCTTTTCCCTTTAAATATTCGACTGTGAAGTCGTACTCTTCTAATTCTAGCCTCATACGTGTCAGTTTAGAACTCGGATTGATCATTGAGAATAGATATATTAATGGTCTGTGATCTGTTTTGATTGTAAAATGTTTTCCATAAATAAATGGTCTAAAATGTAATATTGCCCAGTGTATTGCAGCTAATTCCTGCTCAGTTGTACATTTATTATTTTCTCCTTTACTGAAAGCTCATGATGCGTATGCAATGGGAAGTTGGAGTCCGTTATGGTTTTGAGTTAAAACCGCTCCGCACGCTTGCTTACTTGCATCAGTAATTATACAGAATTCTTTGCTGAAATCAGGGTATTGTTCCAAAGTAGGTTCCATGAGTTTTGTTTTTAAATATTCGAATGCGTTTTGGCATCCTTCTGTCCATTCGAAAGAAACATTCTTTTTACATAATCTTGTTATGTGCCGTGAATATTCGGCGAAATTTCTTATGAAACGTCTATAATAATTGTAAAATGTTATGAAACGTCTATAATAATTGCAAAATTCTATGAAACGTCTAGCGCTGTCCGCATTTTGTGGCGTAGGGTAGTTCATAATGACATCATATTTCTTGTCATCTTGAAGTATTCCTTTGTCGGTGCATTTATGACCGAGAAAAGTCACCTCATGCATAAAAAATGAGCATTTTTCTGGATGTAACTTAAGATTGTATTTCCTACATTTCTCAAAAACGTCTGTTAAGTTTTTAAGTATATGTTCTTCAGAACAACCTATAACTATTAAGTCATCCATATAAAGAAATGCTTGTGAAGGTTCTAATCCAGAAAATGCTATAGTCATCATTCTCTGAAATGAATTAGGCGCTATTTTTATACCAAAAGGTAGTCGCGTAAAGCGATATGAGCCATTGCTCGTTGAAAATGACGTTATATCTCTTGAACTTTTTTCGAGTTCAATTTGATAAAATCCTGACATTAAGTCAAGGCATGAAAAGTATTTTGCTCGTCCAAGTTGATCTAAAATATCATCAATTCTTGGGAGTGGAAAATTATCGGACAGTAATATTTTATTAATTTGACGATAGTCAACTACTAATCGCCTTTGTTCTGAACCTGGAGATGGTTTTTTGGGGACAAGTAATAATGGGCTATATTCAGATACAGATGGTTCAACAATCCCGACGGTAATCAATTTTCCGACTTGTTTCTGTATTTCGTTTACCTGACTGTGTGGGCTTCTAAAATTTTTTTTATATTCTGGTTCTTCGTCTTTTAATCTCAGTTTTTGTTTATAAAAATTATTTGTGCTTATTGGTTCAAAATCTAATCCGAATATATCATTATATTGTGTGCATAAGCTTGAAAGCTGTGATTTGAATTGTGGAGGAAAGTTTTTCTTTAGTTGAGATAATACAAATTTGTTGCTATTGTCTAGATTAGTTTTGACTACTTCGTAATTCGAAAGTGATTCATACGCTAATTTATTTGTACTGACTACTTGATCTTTATTCGTTGTATTGAGAAGTCTTATAAAAGCGTTTTTAGATGTTGTTATAGTACTTGCTACCATGCATAATTTCCTGATTTAGAATAAATACACTGTCTTCTTTTGAATTTAGTTCTATTTTTCTAATAACCTGGGATCTTGCTGGCAGAAGTATTGAGTTGTTGCCAGAACTGTATGTTATTGGAACATAAATTGGAAATTTTAAGTTATTGGCTCTAATTATAAGCCAATCTTCAGATGGCTTAAAATCTAATTGACAGTTGTATATTTTAATGAAATCGATTCCTAATATGCCATCACAAGGAATAGCGAATTGTAATGAATTATATGAAAATCGTGTTGGATTATATACTTAGTTGTCTGTATCTCTATAGAAGTTAACCCCTTTGATTTGGTTACTTCTTGACTTATTCCTGTTATGTCTATAATATAATTGTCTTGTATGTCATGAAATACATCAGAATTTTCTTTAACTATTGAAATGTCTTCACCTGTGTCTACTAAAAAGACAAGTTCTTTTCCTGTAGCCACATGGTAAAATGATACAAATATGTTCTGACTGAGATTAACGGTATAAATCCTTGCATTTTCTACTGTTAAGTATTTAAAGGGTTTTGTGAGTTTTCCGATGTATTATTGGTTACTCTGACGTTACTTGTGTTATTATAGTTGTGGCCTCGATTCGAGTTGCCACGGCCTCTTGAGTTTCCTCTATATTGGCTTCGTCCATTATTGTATTGGTTATTATAATTACTGTTATTGTAATTATTGGTGTGACTGAATGAACAATTTACAAATTTGGATACGGCCTCATTCATAGTATTGAAGCTACCAGCTTGCATGATAAGTTTTACCTTTACCTTTTAGTTGAGAATTGACAGTCTCTTAAATCAGCTGTGTGCGATTGTTAGAGCGCAGCTTTTTCTTATATTTTTTATACCCGCTACTCATACACGCTGATCAAGTTTATTTTGGATTTTGGCCACGCCCCCTTCCGCCCCCGTAAATCGAAAAAACATTGATTACAAGCGCAATTTTGATGCCATATTGTTCATTTTCGGTTTACATGATAACTATGACTAGCCAGTTGATCTCTGATGTTTTCCATCATGGAGAAGTGGTGGACCTCTTAGGTAATGGGTCCAAGGTTCGAAACTGCATGCATGCGTGTCATGGTGGGGGAGATCGAACTTTTCTTATTCTTTCCAAAAAAAGTTTTTGCCTCCCTTTTTGAGCTACCTTCATGAAACTTTGTATACATGTTTCTTATTGCTGCCCGCTGTAAACAAGTCGGAACGAGCCGGTACGGACCGATACATCGTACAGATGCCATAGAACCTATCGATCGTTTTTTTAACAAACTTTATTAAAAGTTAGAGTGCTCTAGAACACTTTCCATTCAAGTATATAAAGAGGTATTAAAAGGGCACATATCGTTTTTTATGCACGTATTCGATTTATTGTCTTCAACAGGTAGAATTATTACTTTTACTGTTTAAGTGATAAATCTTGGATTTTTTTGGTACCTGAATAAAAGTTATACGTTTTCAATACTTTTTACTTCTTTAGCCGGCAGCTCTGCTTGCAGCATTGTGCCGTATAGTGTGTGCGTGTACGGTGGCGAAATGAGTTAAGTTGTGGACTGCAAAACGAACAGTACTATTATGCATTTACGGGTTCGAGTCCCGCCCGCATCAAAAATTAAATGTGTTTTTATTTTAGATTTTGACTTTGCATAAATATTATAGTCCATAACCTTTTACGGTCAAAATATGATTGTAGTGTTCGCGTTCTTAGTTGGAACTGGTATGGTAACTAAATATTTAGTTAAGTCACATATTAGAGTGACTGCATATTCATTGCCATTTTCTGATTTTGGTAGTGGACCAATAGTGTCTACTATCACCCTGTCGAAAGCGTTTATTGGCGTTTCTGTCATTAATAATGGTTGTTATTAATGGTTGTGCTTGGTTATTTTAGCTTTTTGACATTTTTGACACTTTCGTATGTACTCAGTTATATCTCGAGTCATACCTTTCCAAAAACAATGTCTTCTGACCTTGGCCAAGGTTTTTGCAATGCCGCTATGACCTTCTTGTATTGGATCGTCATGAAATTGAGACAGTATAGCTTCTTTTTGTTTTTCTATATTGGTCACCGGGTTGAGTAGCGCTACTCTTAATGTATTCAATATTTTATTGCCTATTTTTATACCCGCTACTCATAGAGTAGAAGGGTATTATAACTTTGTTCAAACCGAAAATGTATGTAACAGGCAGAAGGAGACACCTCCGACCCCATAAAGTATATATATTCTGGCTCAGGATCAACAGGCGAGTCGATATGGCCATGTCCGTCTGTCCGTCTGTCTGTCCGTGTGAAAATCTAGATCTTAGCTATTATAAGAGCTAGGACAACCAAATTTGGTGACAATATGTGTTATTATTGCACGCTGATCAAGTTTATTTTGGATTTTGGCCACGCCCCCTTCCGCCCCCGTAAATCGAAAAAATATTGATTACAACCGCAATTTTGATGCAATATTGTTTTGCCGGCAGCGCTGCTTGCAGCATTGTGCCGAATCGTGTGTGCGTGTACGGTGGTGAAATGGGTTAAGTTGTGGACTGCAAAACGAACAGTACTATTATGTACGGTGGTGAAATGGGTTAAGTTGTGGACTGCAAAACGAACAGTACTATTATGCATTTACGGGTTCGAGTCCCGCCCGCATCAAAAATTAAATGTGTGCAAAAATGTTTTTTTTTTTATTTTATATTTTGACTTTGCATAAATATTATAAGTCCATAGCCTTTTACGGTCAAAATATGATTGTAGCCGTTTTTTTGTTCCGCAAATAAATTATGTACAAGCAGCTGGGTAGCGGGTATATTACAGTCAAGCACACTCGACTGTAGCTTTCTTACTTGTTTTTTTATATCCGCTACTCATAGAGTAGAAGGGTATTATAACTTTGTTCAAACCGAAAATGTATGTAACAGGCAGAAGGAGACACCTCCGACCCCATAAAGTATATATATTCTGGCTCAGGATCAACAGCCGAGTCGATATAGCCATGTCCGTCTGTCCGTCTGTACGTCTAGATCTCAGCTATTACAAAAGGTAGAGACACCTAATTTCCTGTATACCATAGGTAGATCGAGTTTATTTTCAATTTTCGATGTCGCGCCCACCCCCCCACGCAAAACGATAATTACGATTATTAGGAAAAGTATTGAAGTTATGGCTTTCTGCTTTGGTATAAACATAGATAATTACAATATAAATCTATTTTCAAAATTACAATCCGATCGAACAATAAACACAGAAGATATTCATCTAAACGTTTTCCATAGTTACACTCTTTGCGCCTTTGCAGCATATCGTGACGTCATCGTCAAATTTCCACATTTTTCCTAAATTTGCGTATTATTTAAAATTCATTAAGAATATTTAAAGCTTTTAAAAATGTTTTAAAAATATTAACTGTCAATTTTCTTAATTTTAAAATATTTAAAAATTTCTATAATTTATTAAAATTTTTTTTTTATACTTCCCACTTTTCCAAAGTTCCATTATTTTTAAAATTGCTTATCAATGAAAAAGGGATTAACTCTTTGTTTCCCTTTTGATTTGTTTTGCCTTTCTTATCATTTCTAATGTTCTAATATTCTATTCTAATATTCAGTTACCACTGTATTTAGTTAGTGGTTTCGGCACCTTTAGCAGTAAGAGATGTTGTGCCAGCGCTGACACTTTTGATTGAATTCCCAGCAGCATGCGTTGCAAGACTCCCCATACAGCGCCAACTGCCTGCGCCAACTACCTGTGCCTGCATCTGCGTGTACGTCGGCGTCGATTGTAATCAACACGCTGGGATCAATCAGCAAACTTTAAAACTGAACGCCACACAGCAGTCAGCTCGAATGAAAAACGTATCAATCATGATGACAGGTCACAGTGCGAGCACAGTATAACTGGAAAAGACCAGGCCAGACCAGACACAGGCAGGACCAGGCAACAGGCAGCAGGTCCAGTTTTAGCTTTTCCTAACATGTCTGTGAAACGTCTCAGTTGTTGTTTTTGTTGTAGTTGGCGTTGCCTCACTTGTGAAGTCTCCATGCGCGTTGCGCCCATTAATTTCGAATAATCTTAGTTGTTGTTGCTTTTTATACCCGCTACGCATAGAGTAGAAGGGTATTATAACTTTGTTCAAACCGAAAATGTATGTAACAGGCAGAAGACGACACCTCCGACCCCATAAAGTATATGTATTCTGGCTCAGGATCAACAGCCGAGTCGATATAGCCATGTCCGTCTGTTCGTCTGTCCGTCTGTCTGTCCGTGTGAAAATCTAGATCTCAGCTATTATAAAAGCTAGGACTACCAAATTTGGTGACAATATGTGTTATTATTGCACGCTGATCAAGTTTATTTTGGATTTTGGCCACGCCCCCTTTCCGCTCCCGCAAATCGAAAAAACATTAATTACAAGCGCAATTTGGATGCCATTTAGATGCTGCCGGCAGCGCTGCTTGCAGCATTGTGCCGAATCGTGTATGCGTGTACGGTGGTGAAATGGGTTAAGTTGTGGACTGCAAAACGAACAAAAATTAAATGTGTGCAAAAATTAAATGTGTGCAAAAATGTTTTTTTTTTTATTTTAGATTTTGACTTTGTCTAAATATTATAAGTCCATAGCCTTTTACGGTCAATATATGATTGTAGCCGTTTTTTGTTCCGCAAATAAATGATGTACGAGCAGCTGGGTAGCGGGTATATTACAGTCGAGCACACTCGACTGTAGCTTTCTTAGTTGTTTTTTTTTATTTTAGATTTTGACTTTGCATAAATATTGTAAGTCCATGGCCTGTTACGGTCAAAAGATGATTGTATCCGTTTTTTTTGTTCTGCAAATAAATGATGTACGAGCAGCTGGGTAGCGGGTATAATACAGTCGAGCACACTTGACTGTAGCTTTCTTACTTGTTTTTTTTTTATTTTATATTTTGACTTTGCATAAATATTATAAGTCCATAGCCTTTTACGGTCAAAATATGATTGTAGCCGTTTTTTTGTTCCGCAAATAAATTTTGTACAAGCAGCTGGGTAGCGGGTATATTACAGTCGAGCACACTCGACTGTAGCTTTCTTACTTGTTATACACGTAATATTTCCTCTGTATTGCATTAAATTATGTTATTATTTTCGTACAAACTTTCCTGCCTAATGTTTCGTATAGCTTTACGGGCTATACTGCTAATCGAGCAGAAGTGTTTCCGCTCGATTTTACAATTTCTTATAGGTAAAAAAAAAATATGCATCGTAGTGCAATCAAAAATATTTTGCAACACAGTGCTATGAGTAAAAAAAATTGCGCTTTTGGAAACGCTGTCGGTTCCGGTGCTGGTGCTGGGTGCTGTTGTTGCTGTTTCTAAATTGCTGGATGTTATCCGCGTCCGCTGGTCGTCGCTGGCCTGGCTACGCTGACGCTCCTTCGAAGGCGAAAGTGGCAGGGTGCCCCTCTCGCTGTTGTCTTCACTATTACTGAAGTTATCATGATCCTATGGGCTCAGGCGTGACCGGCGCTGGTTTTCGCGCTGGTCTTTACTTCATGCAAACAGAGGTCCAGGGCAGTCAGCTGGGCGATGGTCCTCTCGTCTTGGCAACGGCTTGGAAGATGGTGTTTTAATAGCTTGATCTCTTATGGTTTGTATGTATAATGGTGAGTGAGTTGCGGTATGTTTTCTCTGTTCGAGGTTTTCTCCTTTAAAAAAATCGAGCTCGGCACTTAATTTCAATTCCGTCGCCCATGGGGGCGGTGTTTTACTCGAATATAATAGCCACTTAAGGTGCGCTATTCTCTTGTTTGTTTTCTTCTTCAAACCTCCTCGTTTTCCCATACCGCACTCTACTCACTCAGTCTATTTTTTTCAAATTTGCAGCTCTGTTGTTGTCTCCCGCTCTGTTGTTGTTGCTCTTGTCGTTTGTCCAGTTATTACTTGCTTTGCTGCTATTCACTGTTGCACTGTTCACATGCGAAATCGAATTTTTAATGTTGCTGCTGCTGTTATTGTTGTTATTTTGGTGCTGCTGCAGATTTTTGCTTTTGCACGGTCGCCATGTAATCACAGGATCAATCCAGTATCAAATTTGAACAAGTCTATCCATTTATTTACAAATTTGAATTGTGGTGGTTATTCGGGAGCAGCCAAGGTGCCGCGTCCCACGATCAGTGGTAACTGAGCTTTACATTTTTCCTTCGGTTCTAAGTAAGCTTTTTTTTGCTTTTGCACGGTCGCCATGTAATCACAGGATCAATCCAGTATCAAATTTGAACAAGTCTATCCATTTATTTACAAATTTGAATTGTGGTGGTTATTCGGGAGCAGCCAAGGTGCCGCGTCCCACGATCAGTGGTAACTGAGCTTTACATTTTTCCTTCGGTTCTAAGTAAGCTTAAGTCTAATCGCTGCGCTGCCCACAGTTGGACGGCAGAGAGATGGTTAACCGTTATATCATATCTGTAAGACTGTCTTAAGCTGGAGCCCTAGGGCATATGCATACACTTGAGTTCAGTCGGCGCTTACATTCCGTTACACGTGTAACGGAATGCCTACACTTACAAAAACAAGTGATCGCGCGTAACGGAATGCCTACACTTGCAAAAACAAGTGATCGCGCCGATCGACTCATATTTCGGTACAGTTGATATTTAATATGTATGCATACTACAGCTGATTAAAAATATATATACTTTGTAGGGTCGGAAATGTCTTTTAAGGTACGTTGCAAACTTCTGGCCAAAATTAATATACCATCTGTAATGGTATAATAACTTCTGTGTTTATTATTCGATTATTAGTCGGCGCTTACATTCCGTTACACGTGTAACGGAATGCCTACACTTACAAAAACAAGTGATCGCGCGTAACGGAATGCCTACACTTGCAAAAACAAGTGATCGCGCCGATCGACTCATATTTCGGTACAGTTGATATTTCATATGTATGCATACTACAGCTGATTAAGAATATATATACTTTGTAGGGTCGGAAATGTCTTTTAAGGTACGTTGCAAACTTCTGGCCAAAATTAATATACCATCTGTAATGGTATAATAACTTCTGTGTTTATTATTCGATTATTACCAAATTTTCAGAGATCATCTGCCTAGCTATAGTTATCATATAACCCGAAAATAAACCAAATGCGCTTGTAATACATTTTTTTTATTTACGGGGGCGGAAGGAGGACAAAATCCAAAATAAACTTGATAAGCGTGCAATAAGGACACATATTGTCACCAAATTTGGTAGTCCTAGCTCTTATAATAGCTGAGATCTAGGTTTTCACACGGACGGACAGACTGACAGACTGACATGGCTATATCGACTCGACTGTTGTTCCTGAGCCAGAATATATATACATTATGGGGTCGGAGATGTCTCCATTTCAGCGATCGTTTAGGTGGTGATAGGTATCATTCACACCAAAGCTGAATACCCTAGCTTTATTATTGCGCTTGCTATACGGTTTATCGATTTTGCAGGCGGAAGTAGGCGTGGCCCAAATTTTAATAAAAATTTTACAACGTATGAATCACATAAGTGTTGTCACTAAATTTGGTGGCTCTAGCTTTTTTAGTTTCTGAGATATAGGCACACAGACATGGCTTAATCGACTCGTCTAGTGATCCTGAGCAAGAATATACATATATACTATATGAGGTCGCAGATGCCTCCTTCTGCCTATTACGCACATTTCGACAAACACAATGGACCAAAAATTTTTTTAAAATTAATAAAAATTGAATTTAAATTTAAATTTAAACTTAGGTCGAGCGCACCCGACAGTAAGACACCATTCGGCCAGTTATGAAAAGAATATTATTACACTTTTATTTCCATCAAAAAAACACAGCACAAAGCAGAAATCTGTAACTTCAATACTTCTACTGACAATCGTAAATTATTGATTTTCGTGGGCGATGAGCGTTGCATCAAAAATTGAAAATAAACTCGATACAGGAACCTTCATGTGAAATATGATGTCTCAAGCTTTTGTAATAGCTAAGATCTATACTTACAAAGGGACAGACGGACACACAGACGAACATGGCTCAATCGACTCGGCTGGTGGTCCTGAGTCAGAATATATGTACTTTGTGGGGTCTGCCACGCCTCCTTCTGCCTGTTACATACATTTGCACAAACTTAGTATACCATTTTTGACCATTTTCAATGGTCGAATGGTGTGAAAATAGAATTTAAATTAATTTTGAATTAAGCCCTGGCAGTGCCGTTAATCTGGCAACGCTACGCGAACTAGATCATCCACTACGATGAGTATCAGCAGCGCTATCAGCTGCAAAAAATTGCAAAATTATAATTTTTGCAACCCATTGAACATCGTGTCTCCCTTAACTCGTTTTGCTTGTGGAGAACAATAGCCCATTACTACAGTATGGTTTTTGCACTTTTAACCAATTGTTCTGGCTCTGTTTCAAATGAATTTCGCGCAGCGTATCTCAAACACAATCGAATTAAGCAGTTGTAAATTGTCGCTTTGAATGACTCCGTCTCCAACTGTTGCTGTTGTAGCTACCTCTGCTTCTTTCTGTTGTTGTTGCTGCCGCATGTTGCTGCAGGAGGTATTAAATAAATCTGCGACTCCATAAAGTATATATGTATATTTATGCTCAGGCTCACTAACCGCATAAGTGCGTCCGTTGGTTAAGTTGGGGACTGCGAAACTAATGATTTAATGGGGTCGTTGTATCAAATCCCAGAGCATCTAACTTAAAATAATATTTGTGTATTTTTAGGCCATGGATTTAAAAAAAATGCATGGTCTATTGTGTTTGTCGAAATGTGCGTAACAGGTAGAAGGAGGCATCTGCGACCCCATAAACTATATGTATTCTTGCTCAGGATCACTAGCCGAGACGATTGAGCCATGTCTGTCTGTCCGTCCATCCGTCTGTATGAACGCCTCTAACTCAGAAACTAAAAAAGCTAGAGCCCCCAAATTTGGTGACAACACTCATGTGAATTATACGCTGTACAATTTTAATTAAAATTTGGGCCACGCCTACTTCCGACCCCGCAAATTGAAAAACCGCATTGCAAGCGCCTATATTTTAGAAACTAAACAAGTAAGAAAGCTACAGTCGAGTGTGCTCGACTGTAATATACCCGCTACCCAGCTGCTTGTACATAATTTATTTGCGGAACAAAAAATGGGCTACAATCATATTTTGACCGTAAAAGGCTATGGACTTATAATATTTATGCAAAGTCAAAATATAAAATAAAAAAAAAAACATTTTTGCACACATTTAATTTTTGATGCGGGCGGGACTCGTTCCCGTAAATGCATAATAGTACTGTTCGTTTTTCAGTCCACAACTTAACCCATTTCACCACCGTACACGCACACACGATTCGGCACAATGGTGCAAGCAGCGCTGCCGGCAGCGCTGCTTACAGCTATGGAAAACGTTAAGCTGAATAACTTCTGTGTTTATTATCCGATTGTTACCAAATTTTCTTTTTCTTTCTAGAAAAGAAAGAAATTTTCTTTTTTTTTCTATTTTTTCGTTTCTTTTTTTATTTTCTTTGTTCTTTCTTTTAAGGACTCGCATATTTAGTATTACCTATTTATTTTAATTAAAAATTTAAATGTTATTAAAAAATATGTATCAATGATTTACCGGATAGCCACTCGTATGGACCAATACGTCTATAAAGAAATTATAGAGGATATAATGGTGCCATATTTCGAGGACAATATGCCATTATCATGGCGTTTTATGCACGACAACGATCCTAAGCACACTTCACGGCTTATGAAAAGTTGCCTTTAGGAGCATCAAGTTGTTACGCTGAAGTGGCCAGCTCAGTCACCGGACCTCAATCCGATAGAGAATCTCTAGAATGATGTTGAGCAGCACATTCGCACCAAAAATCTGGGCAGTTTGAATGATTTGTGGATAGTTATCCGAGAAGCGTGGTACAGTATTCCACAGAACAGAAGCGCTGCTTTAGTGGAGAGTCAGCACAGAAGATTGGATGTAGTTATCAAAAACAAAGGATATCCAACAAAATATTAGTCCCCTTTCTTATGTTTTCTCATTCTACTTAATAAATTAATAAAAAAAAGTATAAGTGTGCTAAACTCATGTCCAGCTGAAAATCATAGTTAATTCATTCAAACCAACGCAGAAAAAAAAACGACGAAAGGGAATAGGCTAAAAGTAACGGTACATCTTATCAACTAATAAGGCAACAACCAGAAAAAAAATTGGTGAACTATTCACTATACAATCGGTAAAAATTCATGTTGAAGTGTGCTGCTAAATAGTGTGCTAAATAAAAGGCCACCACTGTATATATATTTAAAATTTAGTTAAAAGTTTTACCAAATATATTTAAAAGTCGTTATAGAAAAGATATTAAATTAAATATATTATTACTATAGATTGAAAACAAAGCAAACATTACTATAGATTGAAAACAAAGCAAACAAGGCAACAAACAATATAGTAAACCGAGACCAAAAATTCTAAAAATTCAGTTACTGTAAAAAAGAAATAAAATAATTTGTTGAATAGTTATGGAGCTCGATCAGTTTTTGAAGACCTTCAAGCAGCGTCGCATCGAGCTCGGCTTCACCCAGCGCGATGTGGCTCTGGCCATGGGCAAACTCTATGGCAACGATTATTCGCAGGCGACAATCTCACTCTTTGAGACACACAAGTTGAGGGTCAAGAGCATGCGCAAGCTTAAGCCATTGCTGCAGAAGTACCGGGTATAAAAAAAAAACGATGATATGAAACATTTTTGTGTACTTATCCAAAAATGAAGAGAATTGCTCTACTTGTTAAAAAAAGGCATACTTTAATGCAAATGCACTACGAAAAAAAAGAAGAGTTATAAGAAAAAAGAGATTCCAGTCCCACCCTGAGAAAAAAAAGAGATTCCAGTCTCACCCAGAGAAAAAAAAGCCCAGTCCAGTCTCAATTGAGAGCTGAGAGCGGACTGAAAATCCGAACACATTGAGAGCTTACGTAGTCAGAAATTAAGACAAAAGCAACTCAGCCTACTTGAATCGTTTTAATAGAATTGTATCGCTTGGTACCTCCTTGCTACGAATTCTACTACATATAAAGCCAGCAAGTCTTAAGAGAGAATACCTCTCTGTCTATATTATTTTCCATGGGATTAGCCGCAAATCGCAAGGGGAAATTTCTACAGCATTTTGCCTTGCTTCAGTCACTCAAATGTCTGCAACTTTCGTTAGCAGACATCGTGGCTGCCCAAGCCAAGCAGATTGAGAATAAGTATGGTTTGTGCCGGTGGCAAATGTGGCAAGAGAGCAGAATGTGACCGGCCCATGACTATTATTAGTCATGCAGCGGGCTCGGACTGAGACGTCTAAGCTAATGAAGCTTTTTCACACCTGCCTGCTAAATTATGCGCCATGACCAGGAGTGCCATGGAGTGAGAGCACCATGCAAGCCATTTACTTGTTACAGATTGCTTATAATTAAATTATAATCAACATCAAGCCAGGCGCATCACGCAGATGCAGACGAAAATGGAGACGTAGAGACCAAGACGAAGACATGCAGCCAGTGAGACCGGTCTGAGGCCGCTGCTGCTGCTGACATGCATCTAACAAGCCTTCAACTATCTAATCAACGTACAAGTCAAAATATCAATACCTCAAGTAATCAAAATCACTTTAGAATTTCAAATAAGTTGGGCTGAATGGGCGCAACGCGCGTGGAGACTTCACAAGTGAGGCAACGCCAACTAAAACAAAAACAACAGCTGAGACGTTTCACAGACATGTTAGGAAAAGCTAAAACTGGACCTGCTGCCTGTTGCCTGGTCCTGCCTGTGTCTGGTCTGGCCTGGTCTTTTCCAGTTATACTGTGCTCGAGTTAACATGCCCCTCTCCCCGGCCACAGAAAAACAACACCGACCCGGCAACAAATCCAGAGCCGAGGAGTTTCAACGAAGATCGCGAACACGAACTCGGGCCGATCGCCAACACGATCGGTGAGTGAACACACTCGCCCGAAGAGACATTTTGCCTAAGCATACAACTTTTTGTAATAAAGAGATTCATTTTCGTTTCATACCCCGAACTACACAGTTGTTTTTTTGAAAGCATTTCCTCCCGCGGCCACAGGATTGTAACTCTCGCACTGTGACCTGTCATCATGATTGATACGTTTGATGGATTCATTCGAGCTGACTGCTGTGTGGCGTTCAGTTTTAAAGTTTGCTGATTGATCCCAGCGTGTTGATTACAATCGACGCCGACGTACACGCAGATGCAGGCACAGGTAGGTGGCGCAGGCAGTTGGCGCTGTATGGGGAGTCTTGCAACGCATGCTGCTGGGAATTCAATCAAAAGTGTCAGCGCTGGCACAACATCTCTTACTGCTAAAGGTGCCGAAACCACTAACTAAATACAGTGGTAACTGAATATTAGAATAGAATATTAGAATATTAGAAATGATAAGAAAGGCAAAAAAAAAATCAAAAGGGAAACAAAGAGTTAATCCCTTTTTCACTGATAAGCAATTTTAAAAATTATGGAACTTTGGAAAAGTGGGAAGTATAAAAAAAAAATTTTAATAAATTATAGAAATTTTTAAATATTTTGAAATTAAGAAAATTGACAGTTAATATTTTTAAAACATTTTTAAAAGCTTTAAATATTCTTAATGAATTTTAAATAATACGCAAATTTAGGAAAAATGTGGAAATTTGACGATGACGTCACGATATGCTGCAAAGGCGCAAAGAGTGTAACTATGGAAAACGTTTAGATGAATATCTTCTGTGTTTATTGTTCGATCGGATTGTAATTTTGAAAATAGATTTATATTGTAATTATCTATGTTTATACCAAAGCAGAAAGCCATAACTTCAATACTTTTCCTAATAATCGTAATTATCGTTTTGCGTGGGCGGTGGGCGCGACATCGAAAATTGAAAATAAACTCGATCTACCTATGGTATCCAGGAAATTAGGTGGCTCTACCTTTTGTAATAGCTGAGATCTAGACGTACAGACGGACAGACGGACATGGTTATATCGACTCGGCTGTTGATCCTGAGCCAGAATATATATACATTATGGGGTCGGAGGTGTCTCCTTCTGCCTGTTACATACATTTTCGGTTTGAACAAAGTTATAATACCCTTCTACTCTATGAGTAGCGGGTATAAAAAAAAAAAACATTTTTGCACACATTTAATTTTTGATGCGGGCGGGACTCGAACCCGTAAATGCATAATAGTACTATTCGTTTTTCAGTCCACAACTTAACCCATTTCACCACCGTACACGCACACACGATTCGGCACATTGCTGCAAGCAGCGCTGCCGGCAGCATAAGAAAGGGGATTAATATTTTGTTGGATAGCCTTTGTTTTTGATAACTACATCCAATCTTCTGTGCTGACTCTCCACTAAAGCAGCGCATCTGTTCTGCGGAATACTGTACCACGCTTCTCGGATAACTATCCCCAAATCATTCAAACTGCCCAGATTTTTGGTGCGAATGTGCTGCTCAACATCATTCTAGAGATTCTCTATCGGATTCAGGTCCGGTGACTGAGCTGGCCACTTCAGCGTAACAACTTGATGCTCCTAAAGGCAACTTTTCATAAGCCGTGAAGTCTGCTTAGGATCGTTGTCGTGCATAAAACGCCATGATAATGGCATATTGTCCTCGGAATATGGCACCATTATATCCTCTATAATTTCTTTATAGACGTATTGGTCCATACGAGTGTCTATCCGGTAAATCATTGATACATATTTTTTAATAACATTTAAATTTTTAATTAAAATAAATAGGTAATATTAAATATGCGAGTCCTTAAAAGAAAGAACAAAGAAAATAAAAAAAGAAACGAAAAAATAGAAAAAAAGAAAGAAAATTTCTTTCTTTTCTAGAAAGAAAAAGAAAATTTGGTAACAATCGGATAATAAACACAGAAGTTATTCAGCTTAACGTTTTCCATAGCTGTAAGCAGCGCTGCCGGCAGCGCTGCTTGCAGCATTGTGCCGAATCGTGTGTGCGTGTACGGTGGTGAAATGGGTTAAGTTGTGGACTGCAAAACGAACAGTACTATTATGCATTTACGGGTTCGAGTCCCGCCCGCATCAAAAATTAAATGTGTGCAAAAATGTTTTTTTTATACCCGCTACTCATAGAGTAGAAGGGTATTATAACTTTGTTCAAACCGAAAATGTATGTAACAGGCAGAAGGAGACACCTCCGACCCCATAAAGTATATATATTCTGGCTCAGGATCAACAGCCGAGTCGATATAGCCATGTCCGTCTGTCCGTCTGTCCGTCTGTACGTCTAGATCTCAGCTATTACAAAAGGTAGAGACACCTAATTTCCTGTATATCATAGGTAGATCGAGTTTATTTTCAATTTTCGATGTCGCACCCACCGCCCACGCAAAACGATAATTGCGATTATTAGGAAAAGTATTGAGGTTATGGCTTTCTGCTTTGGTATAAACATAGATAATTACAATATAAATCTATTTTCAAAATTACAATCCGATCGAACAATAAACACAGAAGATATTCATCTAAACGTTTTCCATAGTTACACTCTTTGCGCCTTTGCAGCATATCGTGACGTCATCGTCAAATTTCCACATTTTTCCTAAATTTGCATATTATTTAAAATTCATTAAGAATATTTAAAGCTTTTAAAAATGTTTTAAAAATATTAACTGTCAATTTTCTTAATTTCAAAATATTTAAAAATTTCTATAATTTATTAAAATTTATTTTTTTATACTTCCCACTTTTCCAAAGTTCCATAATTTTTAAAATTGCTTATCAGTGAAAAAGGGATTAACTCTTTGTTTCCCTTTTGAATTTTTTTTTTTTGCCTTTCTTATCATTTCTAATATTCTAATATTCTATTCTAATATTCAGTTACCACTGTATTTAGTTAGTGGTTTCGGCACCTTTAGCAGTAAGAGATGTTGTGCCAGCGCTGACACTTTTGATTGAATTCCCAGCAGCATGCGTTGCAAGACTCCCCATACAGCGCCAACTGCCTGCGCCAACTACCTGTGCCTGCATCTGCGTGTACGTCGGCGTCTATTGTAATCAACACGCTGGGATCAATCAGCAAACTTTAAAACTGAACGCTACACAGCAGTCAGCTCGAATGAATCCATCAAACGTATCAATTATGATGACAGGTCACAGTGCGAGCACAGTATAACTGGAAAAGACCAGGCCAGACCAGACACAGGCAGGACCATGCAACAGGCAGCAGGTCCAGTTTTAGCTTTTCCTAACATGTCTGTGAAACGTCTCAGTTGTTGTTTTTGTTGTAGTTGGCGTTGCCTCACTTGTGAAGTCTCCACGCGCGTTGCGCCCATTAAATTCGAATAATCTTAGTTGTTGTTGCTTTTTTTTTCATCAATCTCCCCACTTTGGACTCGAGTTGCAACTGTCGCATATGGCAGCTGGACACGGTGCTTGTGTGAGACGCTGCAGGCAGGCAGGCAGCATCAGCCCAACTGATTTGAAATTCTAAAGTGATTTTGATTACTTGAGGTATTGATATTTTGACTTGTACGTTGATTAGATAGTTGAAGGCTTGTCAGATGCATGTCAGCAGCAGCAGCGGCCTCAGACCGGTCTCACTGGCTGCATGTCTTGGTCTTGGTCTCTACGTCTCCATTTTCGTCTGCATCTGCGTGATGCGCCTGGCTTGATGTTGATTATAATTTAATTATAAGCAATCTGTAACAAGTAAATGGCTTGCATGGTGCTCTCACTCCATAGCACTCCTGGTCATGGCGCATAATTTAGCAGGCAGGTGTGAAAAAGCTTCATTAGCTTAGACGTCTCAGTCCGAGCCCGCTGCATGACTAATAATAGTCATGGGCCGGTCACATTCTGCTCTCTTGCCACATTTGCCACCGGCACAAACCATACTTATTCTCAATCTGCTTGGCTTGGGCAGCCACGATGTCTGCTAACGAAAGTTGCAGACATTTGAGTGACTGAAGCAAGGCAAAATGCTGTAGAAATTTCCCCTTGCGATTTGCGGCTAATCCCATGAAAAATAATATAGACAGAGAGGTATTCTCTCTTAAGACTTGCTGGCTTTATATGTAGAATTTGTAGCATATCAATGTGTTCGGATTTTCAGTCCGCTCTCAGCTCTCAATTGAGACTGGACTGGGGTTTTTTTTTTTCTCTGGGTGAGACTGGAATCTCTTTTTTTTTCTCTTCTTTTTTTTCGTAGTGCATTTGCATTAAAGTATGCCTTTTTTTAACAAGTAGAGCAATTCTCTTCATTTTTGGATAGGTACACAAAAATGTTTCATATCATCGTTTTTTTTTTATACCCGGTGCTTCTGCAGCAATAGCTTAAGCTTGCGCATGCTCTTGACCCTCAACTTGTGTGTCTCAAAGAGTGAGATTGTCGCCTGCGAATTATCGTTGCCATAGAGTTTGCCCATGGCCAGAGCCACATCGCGCTTGGTGAAGCCGAGCTCGATGCGACGCTGCTTGAAGGTCTTCGCAAACTGATCGAGCTCCATAACTATTCAACAAATTATTTAATTTCTTTTTTACAGTAACTGAATTTTTTGAATTTTTGGTCTTGGTTTACTATATTGTTTGTTTCCTTGTTTGCTTTGTTTTCAATCTATAGTAATGTTTGCTTTGTTTTCAATCTATAGTAATAATAAATTTATAAAAATAAATAATTTAATTAAATATCTTTTCTTTAACGACTTTTAAATATATTTGGTAAAACTTTAAACTAAATTTTAAATATATATACAGTGGTGGCCTTTTATTTAGCACACTATTAAGCAGCACACTTCAACATGAATTTTTACCGATTGTATAGTGAATAGTTCACCAATTTTTTTTCTGGTTGTTGCCTTATTAGTTGATAAGATGTACCGTTACTTTCAGCCTATTCCCTTTCGTCGTTTTTTTTCTGCGTTGGTTTAAATGAATTAACTATGATTTTCAGCTGGACATGAGTTTAGCACACTTATACTTTTTTTTTATTAATTTATTAAGTAGAATGAGAAAACATAAGAAAGGGGACTAGTATTTTGTTGGATATCCTTTGTTTTTGATAACTACATCCAATCTTCTGTGCTGACTCTCCACTAAAGCAGCGCATCTGTTCTGCGGAATACTGTACCACGCTTCTCGGATAACTATCCCCAAATCATTCAAACTGCCCAGATTTTTGGTGCGAATGTGCTGCTCAACATCATTCTAGAGTTTCTCTATCGGATTCAGGTCCGGTGACTGAGCTGGCCACTTCAGCGTAACAACTTGATGCTCCTAAAGGCAACTTTTCATAAGCCGTGAAGTGTGCTTAGGATCGTTGTCGTGCATAAAACGCCATGATAATGGCATATTGTCCTCGGAATATGGCACCATTATATCCTCTATAATTTCTTTATAGACGTATTGGTCCATACGAGTGTCTATCCGGTAAATCATTGATACATATTTTTTAATAACATTTAAATTTTTAATTAAAATAAATAGGTAATATTAAATATGCGAGTCATTAAAAGAAAGAACAAAGAAAATAAAAAAAAGAAAAGACAAAATAGAAAAAAAAGAAAGAAAATTTCTTTCTTTTCTAGAAAGAAAAAGAAAATTTGGTAACAATCGGATAATAAACACAGAAGTTATTCAGCTTAACGTTTTCCATAGCTGTAAGCAGCACTGCCGGCAGCGCTGCTTGCAGCATTGTGCCGAATCGTGTGTGCGTGTACGGTGGTGAAATGGGTTAAGTTGTGGACTGAAAAACGAACAGTACTATTATGCATTTACGGGTTCGAGTCCCGCACGCATCAAAAATTAAATGTGTGCAAAAATGTTTTTTTTTTTATTTTATATTTTGACTTTGCATAAATATTATAAGTCCATAGCCTTTTACGGTCAAAATATGATTGTAGCCCATTTTTTGTTCCGCAAATAAATTATGTACAAGCAGCTGGGTAGCGGGTATATTACAGTCGAGCACACTCGACTGTAGCTTTCTTACTTGTTTTTTTTTATACCCGCTACTCATAGAGTAGAAGGGTATTATAACTTTGTTCAAACCGAAAATGTATGTAACAGGCAGAAGGAGACACCTCCGACCCCATAAAGTATATATATTCTGGATCAGGATCAACAGCCGAGTCGATATCGACTATATGCCATGTCCGTCTGTCCGTCTCTACGTCTAGATCTCAGATATTACAAAAGGTAGAGACACCTAATTTCCTGTATACCATAGGTAGATCGAGTTTATTTTCAATTTTCGATGTCGCGCCCACCGCCCACGCAAAGCGATAATTACGATTATTAGGAAAAGTATTGAAGTTATGGCTTTCTGCTTTGGTATAAACATAGATAATTACAATATAAATCTCTTTTCATATATATTACATTCCGATCGAACAATAAACACAGAAGATATTCATCTAAACGTTTTCCAAAGTTACACTCTTTGCGCCTTTGCAGCATATCGTGACGTCATCGTTAAATTTCCACATTTTTCCTAAATTTGCGTATTATTTAAAATTCATTACGAATATTTAAAGCTTTTAAAAATGTTTTAAAAATATTAACTGTCAATTTCCTTAATTTCAAAATATTTAAAAATTTCTATAATTTATTAAAATTTTTTTTTTATACATCCCACTTTTCCAAAGTTCCATAATTTTTAAAATTGCTTATCAATGAAAAAGGGATTAACTCTTTGTTTCCCTTTTGATTTTTTTTTGCCTTTCTTATCATTTCTAATATTCTAATATTCTATTCTAATATTCAGTTACCACGTATTTAGTTAGTGGTTTCGGCACCTTTAGCAGTAAGAGATGTTGTGCCAGCGCTGACACTTTTGATTGAATTCCCAGCAGCATGCGTTGCAAGACTCCCCATACAGCGCCAACTGCCTGCGCCAACTACCTGTGCCTGCATCTGCGTGTACGTCGGCGTCGATTGTAATCAACACGCTGGGATCAATCAGCAAACTTTAAAACTGAACGCCACACAGCAGTCAGCTCGAATGAATCCATCAAACGTATTAATCATGATGACAGGTTACAGTGCGAGCACAGTATAACTGGAAAAGACCAGGCCAGACCAGACACAGGCAGGACCAGGCAACAGGCAGCAGGTCCAGTTTTAGCTTTTCCTAACATGTCTGTGAAACGTCTCAGTTGTTGTTTTTGTTGTAGTTGGCGTTGCCTCACTTGTGAAGTCTCCACGCGCGTTGCGCCCATTAAATTCGAATAATCTTAGTTGTTGTTGCTTTTTTTTTCATCAATCTCCCCACTCTGGACTCGAGTTGCAACTGTCGCGTATAGCAGCTGGACACGGTGCTTGTGTGAGACGCTGCAGGCAGGCTGGCAGCATCAGCCCAACTGATTTGAAATTCTAAAGTGATTTTGATTACTTGAGGTATTGATATTTTGACTTGTACGTTGATTAGATAGTTGAAGGCTTGTTAGATGCATGTCAGCAGCAGCAGCGGCCTCAGACCGGTCTCACTGGCTGCATGTCTTGGTCTTGGTCTCTACGTCTCCATTTTCGTCTGCATCTGCGTGATGCGCCTGGCTTGATGTTGATTATAATTTAATTATAAGCAATCTGTAACAAGTAAATGGCTTGCATGGTGCTCTCACTCCATGGCACTCCTAGTCATGGCGCATAATTTAGCAGGCAGGTGTGAAAAAGCTTTATTAGCTTAGACGTCTCAGTCCGAGCCCGCTGCATGACTAATAATAGTCATGGGCCGGTCACATTCTGCTCTCTTGCCACATTTGCCACCGGAACAAACCATACTTATTCTCAATCTGCTTGGCTTGGGCAGCCACGATGTCTGCTAACGAAAGTTGCAGACATTTGAGTGACTGAAGCAAGGAAATTTCCCCTTGCGATTTGCGGCTAATCCCATGGAAAATAATATAGACAGAGAGGTATTCTCTCTTAAGACTTGCTGGCTTTATATGTAGAATTTGTAGCAAGAAGGTACCAAGCGATACAATTCTATTAAAACGATTCAAGTAGGCTGCGTTGCTTCTGTCTTAATTTCTGACTACGTAAGCTTTCAATGTGTTCAGATTTTCAGTCCGCTCTCAGCTCTCAATTGAGACTGGACTGGGTTTTTATACCCGCTACTCATAGAGTAGAAGGGTATTATAACTTTGTTCAAACCGAAAATGTATGTAACAGGCAGAAGGAGACACCTCCGACCCCATAAAGTATATATATTCTGGCTCAGGATCAACAGCCGAGTCGATATAGCCATGTCCGTCTGTCCGTCTGTACGTCTAGATCTCAGCTATTACAAAAGGTAGAGACACCTAATTTCCTGTATACCATAGGTAGATCGAGTTTATTTTCAATTTTCGATATCGCGCCCACCGCCCACGCAAAACGATAATTACGATTATTAGGAAAAGTATTGAAGTTATGGCTTTCTGCTTTGGTATAAACATAGATAATTACAATATAAATCTATTTTCAAAATTACAATCCGATCGAACAATAAACACAGAAGATATTCATCTAAACATTTTCCATAGTTACACTCTTTGCGCCTTTGCAGCATTTCGTGACGTCATCGTTAAATTTCCACATTTTTCCTAAATTTGCGTATTATTTAAAATTCATTAAGAATATTTAAAGCTTTTAAAAACGTTTTAAAAATATTAACTGTCAATTTCCTTAATTTCAAAATATTTAAAAATTTCTATAATTTATTAAAATTTTTTTTTTATACTTCCCACTTTTCCAAAGTTCCATAATTTTTAAAATTGCTTATCAATGAAAAAGGGATTAACTCTTTGTTTCCCTTTTGATTTTTTTTGCCCTTCTTATCATTTATAATATTCTAATATTCTATTCTAATATTCAGTTACCACTGTATTTAGTTAGTGGTTTCGGCACCTTTAGCAGTAAGAGATGTTGTGCCAGCGCTGACACTTGATTGAATTCCCAGCAGCATGCGTTGCAAAACTCCCCATACAGCGCCAACTGCCTGCGCCAACTACCTGTGCCTGCATCTGCGTGTACGTCGGCGTCGATTGTAATCAACACGCTGGGATCAATCAGCAAACTTTAAAACTGAACGCCACACAGCAGTCAGCTCGAATGAATCCATCAAACGTATCAATCATGATGACAGGTCACAGTGCGAGCACAGTATAACTGGAAAAGACCAGGCCAGACCAGACACGGGCAGGACCAGGCAACAGGCAGCAGGTCCAGTTTTAGCTTTTCCTAACATGTCTGTGAAACGTCTCAGTTGTTGTTTTTGTTGTAGTTGGCGTTGCCTCACTTGTGAAGTATCCATGCGCGTTGCGCCCATTAAATTCGAATAATCTTAGTTGTTGTTGCTTTTTAATTCATCAATCTCCCCACTCTGGACTCGAGTTGCAACTGTCGCATATAGCAGCTGGACACGGTGCTTGTGTGAGACGCTGCAGGCAGGCAGGCAGCATCAGCCCAACTGATTTGAAATTCTAAAGTGATTTTGATTACATGAGGTATTGATATTTTGACTTGTACGTTGATTAGATAGTTGAAGGCTTGTTAGATGCATGTGAGCAGCAGCAGCGGCCTCAGACCGGTCTCACTGGCTGCATGTCTTGGTCTTGGTCTCTACGTCTCCATTTTCGTCTGCATCTGCGTGATGCGCCTGGCTTGATGTTGATTATAATTTAATTATAAGCAATCTGTAACAAGTAAATGGCTTGCATGGTGCTCTCACTCCATGGCACTCCTGGTCATGGCGCATAATTTAGCAGGCAGGTGTGAAAAAGCTTCATTAGCTTAGACGTCTCAGTCCGAGCCCGCTGCATGACTAATAATAGTCATGGGCCGGTCACATTCTGCTGTCTTGCCACATTTGCCACCGGCACAAACCATACTTATTCTCAATCTGCTTGGCTTGGGCAGCCACGATGTCTGCTAAGGAAAGTTGCAGACATTTGAGTGACTGAAGCAAGGCAAAATGCTGTAGAAATTTCCCCATGCGATTTGCGGCTAATCCCATGGAAAATAATATAGACAGAGAGGTATTCTCTCTTAAGACTTGCTGGCTTTATATGTAGAATTTGTAGCAAGGAGGTACCAAGCGATACAATTCTATTAAAACGATTCAAGTAGGCTGAGTTGCTTCTGTCTTAATTTCTGACTACGTAAGCTCTCAATGTGTTCGGTTTTTCAGTCCGCTCTCAGCTCTCAAGTGAGACTGGATTGGGTTTTTATACCCGCTACTCATAAAGTAGAAGGGTATTATAACTTTGTTCAATCCGAAAATGTATGTAACAGGCAGAAGGAGACACCTCCGACCCCATAAAGTGTATATATTCTGGCTCAGGATCAACAGCCGAGTCGATATAGCCATGTCCGTCTGTCCGTCTGTCCGTCTGTCTGTCCGTGTGAAAACCTAGATCTCAGCTATTATAAGAGCTAGGACAAACAAATTTGGTGACAATATGTGTTATTATTGCACGCTGATGAAGTTTATTTTCGATTTTGGCCACGCCCCCTTCCGCCCCCACAAATCGAAAAAACATTGATAACAAGTGCAATTTTGATGCCATATTGTTCATTTTCGGTTTACATGATAACTATAGCTAGCCAGATGATCTCTGAAAATTTGGTAACAATCGGATAATAAACACAGAAGTTATTCAGCTTAACGTTTTCCATAGCTGTAAGCAGCGCTGCCGGCAGCGCTGCTTGCAGCATTGTGCTGAATCGTGTGTGCGTGTACGGTGGTGAAATGGGTTAAGTTGTGGACTGCAAAACGAACAGTACTATTATGCATTTACGGGTTCGAGTCCCGCCCGCATCAAAAATTAAATGTGTGCAAAAATGTTTTTATACCCGCTACTCATAGAGTAGAAGGGTATTATAACTTTGTTCAAACCGAAAATGTATGTAACAGGCAGAAGGAGACACCTCCGACCCCATAAAGTATATATATTCTGGCTCAGGATCAACAGCCGAGTCGATATAGCCATGTCCGTCTGTCCGTCTGTACGTCTAGATCTCAGCTATTACAAAAGGTAGAGACACCTAATTTCCTGTATACCATAGGTAGATCGAGTTTATTTTCAATTTTCGATGTTGCGCCCACCGCCCACGCAAAACGATAATTACGATTATTAGGAAAAGTATTGAAGTTATGGCTTTCTGCTTTGGTATAAACAAGCAGATCAAGTTTATTTTGGATTTTGGCCACGCCCCCTTCCGCCTCCGCAAATCGAAAAAACATTGATAACAAGTGCAATTTTGATGCCATATTGTTTATTTTCGGTTTACATGATAACTATAGCTAGCCAGATGATCTCTGAAAATTTGCTAACAATCGGATAATAAACACAGAAGTTATTCAGCTTAACGTTTTCCATAGCTGTTGCAGCATTGTGCCGAATCGTGTGTGCGTGTACGGTGGTGAAATGGGTTAAGTTGTGGACTGCAAAACGAACAGTACTATTATGCATTTACGGGTTCGAGTCCCCGCCCGCATCAAAAATTAAATGAATGCAAAAATGTTTTTTTTTTTATACCCGCTACTCATAGAGTAGAAGGGTATTATAACTTTGTTCAAACCGAAAATGTATGTAACAGGCAGAAGGAGACACCTCCGACCCCATAAAGTATATATATTCTGGCTCAGGATCAACAGCCGAGTCGATATAGCCATGTCCGTCTGTCCGTCTGTCTGTCCGTGTGAAAATCTAGATATCAGCTATTATAAGAGCTAGGGTAACCAAATTTGGTGACAATATGTGTTATTATTGCACGCTGATCAAGTTTATTTTGGATTTTGGCCACGCCCCCTTCCGGCTCCGCAAATCGAAAAAACATTGATAACAAGTGCAATTTTATGCCATATTGTTCATTTTCGGTTTACATGATAACTATAGCTAGCCAGATGATCTCTGAAAATTTGGTAACAATCGGATAATAAACACAGAAGTTATTCAGCTTAACGTTTTCCATAGCTGTTGCAGCATTGTGCCGAATCGTGTGTGCGTGTACGGTGGTGAAATGGGTTAAGTTGTGGACTGCAAAACGAACAGTACTATTATGCATTTACGGGTTCGAGTCCCGCCCGCATCAAAAATTAAATGAATGCAAAAATGTTTTTTTTTTTATACCCGCTACTCATAGAGTAGAAGGGTATTATAACTTTGTTTAAACCGAAAATGTATGTAACAGGCATAAGGAGACACCTCCGATCCCGTAAAGTTTATATATTCTGGCTCAGGATCATCAGCCTAGTCGATACAGCCATGTCCGACTGTCCTTCTGTCTGCCTGTCCGTCTGTCCGTCTGTCTGCCAGTGTGAAAATCTAGATCTCAGGTAATATAAGAGCTAGGACTACCAAATTTGGTGACAAAATGCGTTATTATTGCACGCTGATCAAGTTTATTTTGGATTTTGGCCACGCCCCCTTCCGCCCCCGTAAATCGAAAAAACATTGATTACAAGCGCAATTTTGATGCCGTATTTTCGGTTTATATGATAACTATAGCTAGCCAGATGATCTCTGAAAATTTGGTAACAATCGGATAATAAACACAGAAGTTATTCAGCTTAACGTTTTCGATAGCTGTAAGCAGTGCTGCCGGCAGCGCAAATTCTTTATTTGTACAGGAAATAATAAGAATGCCCTACAATTCAAATTTTTGCAGTTGTTGGATAATAGCGTCAGTAGCTCAGTGGAAAAGCGATAAACTCCTGAACCGACAGGCCCGTGGTTCGATTTCCATGTCATGCCGCTTAAGCTTTTTCTTTTTTTTTTGTAAGAACTTTTACCTAAAATTTTGAATATGCATTAATTGGTGGTGGACTTAAAACTTTTTTAATTGCTCACAATGAAGTTAGTTAACAAGTGGAGAAGTGAGAGTCTCTTAAATCAGCTGTGTGCTATTGTTAGAGCGCAGCCTTTTCATATATTTTTATACCCGCTATTCATAGAGTAGAAGGGTATTATTACTTTTGTTTAAACCGAAAATGTATGTAACAGGCATAAGGAGACACCTCTGATCCCGTAAAGTTTATATATTCTGGCTCAGGATCATCAGCCTAGTCGATTCAGCCATGTCCGACTGTCCGTCTGTCTGTCTGTCCGTCTGTCCGTCTGTCTGTCAGTGTGAAAATCTAGATCTCAGCTAATATAAGAGCTAGGACTACCAAATTTGGTGACAAAATGTGTTATTATTGCACGCTGATCAAGTTTATTTTGGATTTTGGCCACGCCCCCTTCCGCCCCCGTAAATTGAAAAAACATTGATTACAAGCGCAATTTTGATGCCATATTTTCGGTTTATATGATAACTATAGCTAGCCAGATGATCGCTGAAAATTTGGTAACAATCGGAAAATAAACACAGAAGTTATTCAGCTTAACGTTTTCCATAACTGTAAGCAGCGCTGCCGGCAGCGCAAATTCTTTATTTGTACAGGATATAATAAGAATGCCTTACAATGCAAATTTTTGCAGTTGTTGGATAACAGCGTCAGTAGCTTAGTGGAAAAGCGATGAACTCCTGAACCGACAGGCCCGTGGTTCGATTCCCATTTCATGCCGCTTAGGCTTTTTTTTTTTTTTTGTAAGAACTTGTACTTAAAATTTTGAATATGCATTAATTGGTGGTCGTGTATTTAACTTAAAACTTTTTTAATTGCTTACAAGGAACTTAGTTAACAAGTGGAGAAGTGACAGTCTCTTAAATCAGCTGCGATTGTTAGAGGGCAGCTTTTTCTTATATTTTTATACCCGCTACTCATAGAGTAGAAGGGTATTATTACTTTTGTTTAAACCGAAAATGTATGTAACAGGCATAAGGAGACACCTCCGATCCCGTAAAGTTTATATATTCTGGCTCAGGATCATCAGCCGAGTCGATACAGCCATGTCCGTCTGTCTGTCCGCGTGAAAATCTAGATCTCAGCTATTATAAGAGCTAGGACTACCAAATTTGGTGACAAAATGGGTTATTATTGCACGCTGATCAAGTTTATTTTGGATTTTGGCCACGCCCCCTTACGCCCCAGTAAATCGAAGAAACATTGATTACAAGCGCAATTTTGATGGCATATTGTTCATTTTCGGTTTACATGATAACTATAGCTAGCCAGATGATCTCTGAAAATTTGGTAACAATCGGATAATAAGCACAGAAGTTATTCAGCTTAACGTTTTCCATAGCTGTAAGCAGCGCTGCCGGCAGCGCTGCTTGCAGCATTGTGCCGAATCGTGTGTGCGTGTACGGTGGTGAAATGGGTTAAGTTGTGGACTGCAAAACGAACAGTACTATTATGCATTTACGGGTTCGAGTCCCGCCCGCATCAAAAATTAAATGTGTGCAAAAATGTTTTTTATACCCGCTACTCGTAGAGTAGAAGGGTATTATAACTTTGTTCAAACCGAAAATGTATGTAACAGGCAGAAGGAGACACCTCCGACCCCATAAAGTATATATATTCTGGCTCAGGATCAACAGCCGAGTCGATATAGCCATGTCCGTCTGTCCGTCTGTACGTCTAGATCTCAGCTATTACAAAAGGTAGAGACATCTAATTTCCTGTATACCATAGGTAGATCGCGTTTATTTTCAATTTTCGATGTCGCGCCCACCGCCCATGCAAAACGATAATTACGATTATTAGGAAAAGTATTGAAGTTATGGCTTTCTGCTTTGGTATAAACATAGATAATACAATATAAATCTATTTTCAAAATTACAATCCGATCGAACAATAAACACAGAAGATATTCATCTAAATGTTTTCCATAGTTACACTCTTTGCGCCTTTGCAGCATATCGTGACGTCATCGTCAAATTTCCACATTTTTCCTAAATTTGCGTATTATTTAAAATTCATTAAGAATATTTAAAGCTTTTAAAAATGTTTTAAAAAAATTAACTGTCAATTTTCTTAATTTCAAAATATTTAAAAATTTCTATAATTTATTAAAATTTTTTGTTTATACTTCCCACTTTTTCAAAGTTCCATAATTTTATATCCGCTACTCATAGAGTAGAAGGGTATTATAACTTTGTTCAAACCGAAAATGTATGTAACAGGCAGAAGGAGACACCTCCGACCCCATAAAGTATATATATTCTGGCTCAGGATCAACAGCCGAGTCGATATAGCCATGTCCGTCTGTCCGTCTGTCCGTCTGTCTGTCCGTGTGAAAATCTAGATCTCAGCTATTATAAGAGCTAGGACAACCAAATTTGGTGACAATATGTGTTATTATTGCACGCTGATCAAGTTTATTTTGGATTTTGGCCACGCCCCCTTCCGGCCCCGCAAATCGAAAAAAGATTGATAACAAGTGCAATTTTGATGCCATATTGTTCATTTTCGGTTTACATGATAACTATATCTAGCCAGATGATCTCTGAAAATTTGGTAACAATAGGATAATACACACAGAAGTTATTCAGCTTAACGTTTTCTATAGCTGTAAGCAGCGCTGCCGGCTCAGGATCTGGCTCAGGATCAACAGCCGAGTCGATATAGCCATGTCCTTCTGTCCGTCTGTACGTCTAGATCTCAGCTATTACAAAAGGTAGAGACACCTAATTTCCTGTATACCATAGGTAGATCGAGTTTATTTTCAATTTTCGATGTCGCGCCCACCGCCCACGCAAAACGATAATTACGATTATTAGGAAAAGTATTGAAGTTATGGCTTTCTGCTTTGGTATAAACATAGATAATTACAATATAAATCTATTTTCAAAATGACAATCCGATCGAACAATAAACACAGAAGATATTCATCTAAACGTTTTTCATAGTTACACTCTTTGCGCCTTTGCAGCATATCGTGACGTCATCGTCAAATTTCCACATTTTTCCTAAATTTGCGTATTATTTAAAATTCATTAAGAATATTTAAAGCTTTTAAAAATGTTTTAAAAATATTAACTGTCAATTTTCTTAATTTCAAAATATTTAAAAATTTCTATAATTTATTAAAATTTTTTTTTTATACTTCCCACTTTTTCAAAGTTCCATAATTTTTAAAATTGCTTATCAATGAAAAAGGGATTAACTCTTTGTTTCCCTTTTGATTTTTTTTGCCTTTCTTATCATTTATAATATTCTAATATTCTATTCTAATATTCAGTTACCACTGTATTTAGTTAGTGGTTTCGGCACCTTTAGCAGTAAGAGATGTTGTGCCAGCGCTGACACTTTTGATTGAATTCCCAGCAGCATGCGTTGCAAGACTCCCCATACAGCGCTAACTGCCTGCACCAACTACCTGTGCCTGCATCTGCGTGTACGTCGGCGTCGATTGTAATCAACACGCTGGGATCAATCAGCAAACTTTAAAACTGAACGCCACACAGCAGTCAGCTCGAATGAATCCATCAAACATATCAATCATGATGACAGGTCACAGTGCGAGCACAGTATAACTGGAAAAGACCAGGCCAGACCAGACACAGGCAGGACCAGGCAACAGGCAGCAGGTCCAGTTTTAGCTTTTCCTAACATGTCTGTGAAACGTCTCAGTTGTTGTTTTTGTTGTAGTTGGCGTTGCCTCACTTGTGAAGTCTCCACGCGCGTTGCGCCCATTAAATTCGAATAATCTTAGTTGTTGTTGCTTTTTTTTTCATCAATCTCCCCACTCTGGACTCGAGTTGCAACTGTCGCATATAGCAGCTGGACACGGTGCTTGTGTGAGACGCTGCAGGCAGGCAGGCAGCATCAGCCCAACTGATTTGAAATTCTAAAGTGATTTTGATTACTTGAGGTATTGATATTTTGACTTGTACGTTGATTAGATAGTTGAAGGCTTGTTAGATGCATGTCAGCAGCAGCAGCGGCCTCAGACCGGTCTCACTGGCCTTGGTCTCTACGTCTCCATTTTCGTCTGCATCTGCGTGATGCGCCTGGCTTGATGTTGATTATAATTTAATTATAAGCAATCTGTAACAAGTAAATGGCTTGCATGGTGCTCTCACTCCATGGCACTCCTGGTCATGTCGCATAATTTAGCAGGCAGGTGTGAAAAAGCTTCATTAGCTTAGACGTCTCAGTCCGAGCCCGCTGCATGACTAATAATAGTCATGGGCCGGTCACATTCTGCTCTCTTGCCACATTTGCCACCGGCACAAACCATACTTATTCTCAATCTGCTTGGCTTGGGCAGCCACGATGTCTGCTAACGAAAGTTGCAGACATTTGAGTGACTGAAGCAAGGCAAAATACTGTAGAAATTTCCCCTTGCGATTTGCGGCTAATCCCATGGAAAATAATATAGACAGAGAGGTATTCTCTCTTAAGACTTGCTTGCTTTATATGTAGAATTTGTAGCAAGGAGGTACCAAGCGATACAATTCTATTAAAACGATTCAAGTAGGCTGAGTTGCTTCTGTCTTAATTTCTACGTAAGCTCTCAATGTGTTCGGATTTTCAGTCCGCTCTCAGCTCTCAATTGAGACTGGACTGGGTTTTTATACCCTCTACTCATAGAGTAGAAGGGTATTATAACTTTGTTCATACCGGAAATGTATGTAACAGGCAGAAGGAGACACCTCCGACCCCATAAAGTATATATATTCTGGCTCAGGATCAACAGCCGAGTCGATATAGCCATGTCCGTCTGTCCGTCTGTCTGTCCGTGTGAAAATCTAGATCTCAGCTATTATAAGAGCTAGGACAACCAAATTTGGTGACAATATGTGTTATTATTGCACGCTGATCAAGTTTATTTTGGATTTTGGCCACGCCCCCTTCCGCCCCCGCAAATCGAAAAAACATTGATAACAAGTGCAATTTTGATGCGATATTGTTTTTCTTCGGTTTACATGATAACTATAGCTAGCCAGATGATCTCTGAAAATTTGCTAACAATCGGATAATAAACACAGAAGTTATTCAGCTTAACGTTTTCCATAGCTGTGAGCAGCGCTGCCGGCAGCTTACAGCTATAGAAAACGTTAAGCTGAATAACTTCTGTGTGTATTATCCTATTGTTACCAAATTTTCAGAGATCATCTGGCTAGATATAGTTATCATGTAAACCGAAAATGAACAATATGGCATCAAAATTGCACTTGTTATCAATGTTTTTTCGATTTGCGGGGGCGGAAGGGGGCGTGGCCAAAATCCAAAATAAACTTGATCAGCGTGCAATAATAACACATATTGTCACCAAATTTGGTTGTCCTAGCTCTTATAATAGCTGAGATCTAGATTCACACGGACAGACAGACGGACAGACGGACATGGCTATATCGACTCGGCTGTTGATCCTGAGCCAGAATATATATACTTTATGGGGTCGGAGGTGTCTCCTTCTGCCTGTTACATACATTTTCGGTTTGAACAAAGTTATAATACCCTTCTACTCTATGAGTAGCGGGTATAAAAATATGTATCAATGATTTACCGGATAGACACTCGTATGGACCAATACGTCTATAAAGAAATTATAGAGTATATAATGGTGCCATATTCCGAGGACAATATGCCATTATCATGGCGTTTTATGCACGACAACGATCCTAAGCACACTTCACGGCTTATGAAAAGTTGCCTTTAGGAGCATCAAGTTGTTACGCTGAAGTGGCCAGCTCAGTCACCGGACCTCAATCCGATAGAGAATCTCTAGAATGATGTTGAGCAGCACATTCGCACCAAAAATCTGGGCAGTTTGAATGATTTGGGGATAGTTATCCGAGAAGCGTGGTACAGTATTCCGCAGAACAGATGCGCTGCTTTAGTGGAGAGTCAGCACAGAAGATTGGATGTAGTTATCAAAAACAAAGGATATCCAACAAAATATTAGTCCCCTTTCTTATGTTTTCTCATTCTACTTAATAAATTAATAAAAAAAAGTATAAGTGTGCTAAACTCATGTCCAGCTGAAAATCATAGTTAATTCATTCAAACCAACGCAGAAAAAAAACGACGAAAGGGAATAGGCTAAAAGTAACGGTACATCTTATCAACTAATAAGGCAACAACCAGAAAAAAAATTGGTGAACTATTCACTATACAATCGGTAAAAATTCATGTTGAGTTGTGTTGCTAAATAGTGTGCTAAATAAAAGGCCACCACTGTATATATATTTAATATTTAGTTAAAAGTTTTACCAAATATAATTAAAAGTCGTTATAGAAAAGATATTAAATTAAATATATTATTACTATAGATTGAAAACAAAGCAAACAAGGAAACAAACAATATAGTAAACCAAGACCAAAAATTCAAAAAATTCAGTTAGTGTAAAAAAGAAATTAAATAATTTGTTGAATAGTTATGGAGCTCGATCAGTTTGCGAAGACCTTCAAGCAGCGTCGCATCGAGCTTGGCTTCACCCAGTGCGATGTGGCTCTGGCCATGGGCAAACTCTATGGCAACGATTATTCGCAGGCGACAATCTCACTCTTTGAGACACACAAGTTGAGCGTCAAGAGCATGCGCAAGCTAAAGCCATTGCTGCAGAAGTACCGGGTATAAAAAAAAAAACGATGATATGAAACATTTTTGTGTACTTATCCAAAAATGAAGAGAATTGCTCTACTTGTTAAAAAAAAGGCATACTTTCATGCAAATGCACTACGAAAACAAGTAAGAAAGCTACAGTCGAGTGTGCTCGACTGTAATATACACGCTACCCAGCTGCTTGTACAAAATTTATTTGCGGAACAAAAAAACGGCTACAATCATATTTTGACCGTAAAAGGCTATGGACTTATAATATTTATGCAAAGTCAAAATATAAAATAAAAAAAAAAAACACATTTTTGCACACATTTAATTTTTGATGCGGGCGGGACTCGAACCCGTAAATGCATAATAGTACTGTTCGTTTTGCAGTCCACAACTTAACCCATTTCACCACCGTACACGCACACACGATTCGGCACAATGCTGCAAGCAGCGCTGCCGGCAGCGCTGCTTACAGCTATGGAAAACGTTAAGCTGAATAACTTCTGTGTTTATTATCCGATTGTTACCAAATTTTCAGAGATCATCTGGCTAGCTATAGTTATCATGTAAACCGAAAATGAACAATATGGCATCAAAATTGCACTTGTTATCAATGTTTTTTCGATTTGCGGTGGCGGAAAGGGGCGTGGCCAAAATCCAAAATAAACTTGATCAGCGTGCAATAATAACACATATTGTCACCAAATTTGGTTGTCCTAGCTCTTATAATAGCTGAGATCTAGATTTTCACACGGACAGACAGACGGACAGACGGACATGGCTATATCGACTCGGCTGTTGATCCTGAGCCAGAATATATGTACTTTATGGGGTCGGAGGTGTCTCCTTCTGCCTGTTACATACATTTTCGGTTTAAACAAAGTTATAATACCCTTCTACTTTATGAGTAGCGGGTATAAAAAAGAAGAGTTATAAAAAAAAGAGATTCCAGTCCCACCCTGAGAAAAAAAAAAGAGATTCCAGTCTCACCCAGAGAAAAAAAAAACCCAGTCCAGTCTCAATTGAGAGCTGAGAGCGGACTGAAAATCCGAACACATTGAGAGCTTACGTAGTCAGAAATTAAGACAGAAGCAACTCAGCCTACTTGAATCGTTTTAATAGAATTGTATCGCTTGGTACCTCCTTGCTACAAATTCTACATATAAAGCCAGCAAGTCTTAAGAGAGAATACCTCTCTGTCTATATTATTTTCCATGGGATTAGCCGCAAATCGCAAGGGGAAATTTCTACAGCATTTTGCCTTGCTTCAGTCACTCAAATGTCTGCAACTTTCGCTAGCAGACATCGTGGCTGCCCAAGCCAAGCAGATTGAGAATAAGTATGGTTTGTGCCGGTGGCAAATGTGGCAAGAGAGCAGAATGTGACCGGCCCATGACTATTATTAGTCATGCAGCGGGCTCGGACTGAGACGTCTAAGCTAATGAAGCTTTTTCACACCTGCCTGCTAAATTATGCGCCATGACCAGGAGTGCCATGGAGTGAGAGCACCATGCAAGCCATTTACTTGTTACAGATTGCTTATAATTAAATTATAATCAACATCAAGCCAGGCGCATCACGCAGATGCAGACGAAAATGGAGACGTAAAGACCAAGACCAAGACATGCAGCCAGTGAGACCGGTCTGAGGCCGCTGCTGCTGCTGACATGCATCTAACAAGCCTTCAACTATCTAATCAACGTACAAGTCAAAATATCAATACCTCAAGTAATCAAAATCACTTTAGAATTTCAAATCAGTTGGGCTGATGCTGCCTGCCTGCCTGCAGCGTCTCACACAAGCACCGTGTCCAGCTGAGTTGCGACAGTTGCAACTCGAGTCCAGAGTGGGGAGATTGATGAAAAAAAAAGCAACAACAACTAAGATTTTTCGAATTTAATGGGCGCAACGCGCGTGGAGACTTCACAAGTGAGGCAACGCCAACTACAACAAAAACAACAACTGAGACGTTTCACAGACATGTTAGGAAAAGCTAAAACTGGACCTGCTGCCTGTTGCCTGGTCCTGCCTGTGTCTGGTCTGGCCTGGTCTTTTCCAGTTATACTGTGCTCGCACTGTGACCTGTCATCATGATTGATACGTTTGATGGATTCATTCGAGCTGACTGCTGTGTGGCGTTCAGTTTTAAAGTTTGCTGATTGATCCCAGCGTGTTGATTACAATCGACGCCGACGTACACGCAGATGCAGGCACAGGTAGTTGGCGCAGGCAGTTGGCGCTGTATGGGGGAGTCTTGCAACGCATGCTGCTGGGAATTCAATCAAAAGTGTCAGCGCTGGCACAACATCTCTTACTGCTAAAGGTGCCGAAACCACTAACTAAATACAGTGGTAACTGAATATTAGAATAGAATATTAGAATATTATAAATGATAAGAAAGGCAAAAAAAATCAAAAGGGAAACAAAGAGTTAATCCCTTTTTCATTGATAAGCAATTTTAAAAATTATGGAACTTTGGAAAAGTGGGAAGTATAAAAAAAAAATTTTTAATAAATTATAGAAATTTTTAAATATTTTGAAATTAAGAAAATTGACAGTTAATATTTTTAAAACATTTTTAAAAGCTTTAAATATTCTTAATGAATTTTAAATAATACGCAAATTTAGGAAAAATGTGGAAATTTGACGATGACGTCACGATATGCTGCAAAGGCGCAAAGAGTGTAACTATGGAAAACGTTTAGATGAATATCTTCTGTGTTTTGTTCGATCGGATTGTAATTTGAAAATAGATTTATATTGTAATTATCTATGTTTAAACCAAAGCAGAAAGCTACAGTCGAGTGTGCTCTTCTGTAATATACCCGCTACCCAGCTGCTTGTACAAAATTTATTTGCGGAACAAAAAAACGGCTACAATCATATTTTGACCGTAAAAGGCTATGGACTTATAATATTTATGCAAAGTCAAAATATAAAATAAAAAAAAAAAACATTTTTGCACACATTTAATTTTTGATGCGGGCGGGACTCGAACCCGTAAATGCATAATAGTACTGTTCGTTTTGCAGTCCACAACTTAACCCATGTCACCACCGTACACGCACACACGATTCGGCACAATGCTGCAAGCAGCGCTGCCGGCAGCGCTGCTTACAGCTATGGAAAACGTTAAGCTGAATAACTACTGTGTTTATAATCCGATTGTTACCAAATTTTCTGAGATCATCTGGCTAGCTAAAATTATCATGTATACCGAAAATGAACAATATGGCATCAAAATTGCACTTGTTATCAATCTTTTTTCGATTTGCGGGGGCGGAAGGGGGCGTGGCCAAAATCCAAAATAAACTTGATCAGCGTGCAATAATAACACATATTGTCACCAAATTTGGTTGTCCTAGCTCTTATAATAGCTGAGATCTAGATTTTCACACGGACAGACAGACGGACAGACGGACATGGCTATATCGAATCGGCTGTTGATCCTGAGCCAGAATATATATACTTTATGGGGTCGGAGGTGTCTCCTTCTGCCTGTTACATACATTTTCGGTTTGAACAAAGTTATAATACCCTTCTACTCTATGAGTAGCGGGTATAAAAAGCTTAAGCGGCATGAACTGGGAATCGAACCACGGGCCTCTCGGTTCAGGAGTTCATCGCTTTTCCACTAAGCTACTGACGCTGTTATCCAACAACTGCAAAAATTTGCATTGTAAGGCATTCTTATTATATCCTGTACAAATAAAGAACTTGCGCTGCCGGCAGCGCTGCTTACAGCTCTGGAAAACGTTAAGCTGAATAACTTCTGTGTTTATTATTCGATTGTTACCAAATTCCAGCGATCATCTGGCTAGCTATAGTTATCATTTAAACCGAAAATATGGCATCAAAATTGCGCTTGTAATCAATGTTTTTTCGATTTACTGGGGCGGAAGGGGGCGTGGCCAAAATCCAAAATAAACTTGATCAGCGTGCAATATTAACACATATTGTCACCAAATTTGGTTGTCCTAGCTCTTATAATAGCTGAGATCTAGATTTTCACGCGGACAGACAGACGGAGAGACGGACATGGCTGTATCGACTCGGCTGATGATCCTGAGCCAGAATATATAAACTTTACGGGATCGGAGGTGTCTCCTTATGCCTGTTACATACGTTTTCGGTTTAAACAAAAGTAATAATACCCTTCTAATCTATGAGTAGCGGGTATAAAAAGCTTAAGCGGCATGAACTGGGAATCAAACCACGGGCCTGTCGGCTCAGGAGTTCATCGCTTTTCCACTAAGCTACTGACGCTGTTATCCAACAACTGCAAAAATTTGCATTGTAAGGCATTCTTATTGTATCCTGTAAAAATAAAGAACTTGCGCTGCCGGCCGCGCTGCTTACAGCTCTGGAAAACGTTAAGCTGAATAACTTCTGTGTTTATTATCCGATTGTTACCAAATTTTCAGCGATCATCCGGCTAGCTATAGTTATCATTTAAACCGAAAATATTGCATCAAAATTGCGCTTGTAATCAATGTTTTTTCGATTTACTGGGCGGAAGGGGGCGTGGCCAAAATCCAAAATAAACTTGATAAGCGTGCAATAATAACACATTTTGTCACCAAATTTGGTAGTCCTAGCTCTTATAATAGCTGAGATCTAGATTTTCACACGGACAGACAGACGGACGGACGGACATGGCTGTATCGACTCGGCTGATGATCCTGAGCCAGAATATATAAACTTTACGGGATCGGAGATGTCTCCTTATGCCTGTTACATACGTTTTCGGTTTAAACAAAAGTAATAATACCCTTCTACTCTATGAGTAGCGGGTATAAAAATATAAGAAAAAGCTGCGCTCTAACACACAGCTGATTTAAGAGACTGTCACTTCTCCACTTTTTAACTAATTTCATTGTGAGCAATTACAAAAGTTTTAAGTTAAATACACGACCACCAATTAATGCATATTCAAAATTTTAAGTAAAAGTTCTTACAAAAAAAAAAGAAAAAGCTTAAGCGGCATGAACTGGGAATCGAACCACGGGCCGTCGGTTCAGGAGTTCATTGCTTTTCCACTAAGCTACTGACGCTGTTATCCAACAACTGCAAAAATTTGCATTGTAAGGCATTCTTATTATTTCCTGTACAAATAAAGAATTTGCGCGGCCGGCAGCGCTGCTTACAGCTATCGAAAACGTTAAGCTGAATAACTTCTGTGTTTATTATCCGATTGTTACCAAATTTTCAGCGATCATCTGGCTATCATATAAACCGAAAATGAAAAATATGGCATCAAAATTGCACTTATCAATGTTTTTTCGATTTGCTGGGGCGGAAGGGGGCGTGGTCAAAATCCAAAATAAACTTGATCAGCGTGCAATAATAACACATATTGTCACCAAATTTGGTTGTCCTAGCTCTTATAATAGCTGAGATCTAGATTTTCACACGGACAGACAGACGGACAGACGGACATGGCTATATCGACTCGGCTGTTGATCCTGAGCCAGAATATATATACTTTATGGGGTCGGAGGTGTCTCCTTCTGCCTGTTACATACATTTTCGGTTTGAACAAAGTTATAATACCCTTCTACTCTATGAGTAGCGGGTATAATTACAATCCGATCGAACAATTAACACAGAAGATATTCATCTAAACGTTTTCCATAGTTACACTCTTTGCGCCTTTGCAGCATATCGTGACGTCATCGTCAAATTTCCACATTGTTCCTAAATTTGCGTATTATTTAAAATTCATTAAGAATATTTAAAGCTTTTAAAAATGTTTTAAAAATATTAACTGTCAATTTTCTTAATTTCAAAATATTTAAAGATTTCTATAATTTATTAAAATTTTTTTTTATACTTACATTGCTTATCAATGAAAAAGGGATTAACTCTTTGTTTCCCTTTTGATTTTTTTTGCCTTTCTTATCATTTCTAATATTCTAATATTCTATTCTAATATTCAGTTACCACTATATTTAGTTAGTGGTTTCGGCACCTTTAGCAGTAAGAGATGTTGTGCCAGCGCTGACACTTTTGATTGAATTCCCAGCAGCATGCGTTGCAAGACTCCCCATACAGCGCCAACTGCCTGCGCCAACTACCTGTGCCTGCATCTGCGTGTACGTCGGCGTCGATTGTAATCAACACGCTGGGATCAATCAGCAAACTTTAAAACTGAACGCCACACAGCAGTCAGCTCGAATGAATCCATCAAACGTATCAATCATGATGACAGGTCACAGTGCGAGCACAGTATAACTGGAAAAGACCAGGCCAGACCAGACACAGGCAGGACCAGGCAACAGGCAGCAGGTCCAGTTTTAGCTTTTCCTAACATGTCTGTGAAACGTCTCAGTTGATGTTTTTGTTGTAGTTGGCGTTGCCTCACTTGTGAAGTCTCCACGCGCGTTGCGCCCATTAAATTCGAATAATCTTAGTTGTTGTTGCTATTTATACCCGCTACTCATAGAGTAGAAGGGTATTATAACTTTGTTCAAACCGAAAATGTATGTTACAGGCAGAAGGAGACACCTCCGACCCCAGAAAGTGTATATATTCTGGCTCAGGATCAACAGCCGAGTCGATATAGCCATGTCCGTCTGTCCGTCTCTCTGTCCGTGTGAAAATCTAGATCTCAGCTATTATAAGAGTTAGGACAACCAAATTTGGTGACAATATGTGTTATTACTGCACGCTGATCAAGTTTATTTTGGATTTGGCCACGCCCCCTTTCGCCCCCGCAAATCGAAAAGCATTGATAAGAAGTGCAATTTTGATGCCATATTGTTCATTTTCGGTTTACATGATAACTATAGCTAGCCAGATGATCTCTGAAAATTTGGTAACAATCGGATAATAAACACAGAAGTTATTCAGCTTAACGTTTTCCATAGCTGTAAGCAGCGCTGCCGGCAGCGCTGCTTGCAGCATTGTGCCGAATCGTGTGTTCGTGTACGGTGGTGAAATGGGTTAAGTTATGGACTGAAAAAAACGAACAGTACTATTATGCATTTACGGGTTCGAGTCCCGCCCGCATCAAAAATTAAATGTGTGCAAAAATGTTTTTTTTTTTTATTTTATATTTTGACTTTGCATAAATATTATAAGTCCATAGCCTTTTACGGTCAAAATATGATTGTAGCCGTTTTTTTGTTCCGCAAATAAATTATGTACAAGCAGCTGGGTAGCGGTTATATTACAGTCGAGCACACTCGACTGTAGCTTTCTTACTTGTTTTTTCATCAATCTCCCCACTCTGGACTCAAATTGCAACTGTCGCATATAGCAGCTGGACACGGTACTTGTGTGAGACGCTGCAGGCAGGCAGGCAGCATCAGCCCAACTGATTTGAAATTCTAAAGTGATTTTGATTACTTGAGGTATTGATATTTTGACTTGTACGTTGATTAGATAGTTGAAGGCTTGTTAGATGCATGTCAGCAGCAGCAGCGGCCTCAGACCGGTCTCACTGGCTGCATGTCTTGGTCTTGGTCTCTACGTCTCCATTTTCGTCTGCATCTGCGTGATGCGCCTGGCTTGATGTTGATTATAATTTAATTATAAGCAATCTGTAACAAGTAAATGGCTTGCATGGTGCTCTCACTCCATGGCACTCAGTCCGAGCCCGCTGCATGACTAATAATAGTCATGGGCCGGTCACATTCTGCTCTCTTGCCACATTTGCCACCGGCACAAACCATACTTATTCTCAATCTGCTTGGCTTGGGCAGCCACGATGTCTGCTAACGAAAGTTGCAGACATTGGAGTGACTGAAGCAAGGCAAAATGCTGTTGAAATTTCCCCTTGCGATTTGCGGCTAATCCCATGGAAAATAATATAGACAGAGAGGTATTCTCTCTTAAGACTTGCTGGCTTTATATGTAGAATTTGTAGCAAGGAGGTACCAAGCGATACAATTCTATTAAAACGATTCAAGTAGGCTGAGTTGCTTCTGTCTTAATTTCTGACTACGTAAGCTCTCAATGTGTTCGGATTTTCAGTCCGCTCTCAGCTCTCAATTGAGACTGGACTGGGTTTTTTTTTTCTCTGGGTGAGACTGGAATCTCTCTTTTTTCTCAGGGTGGGGCTGGAATCTCTTTTTTTTTTATAACTCTCCTTTTTTTTCGTAGTGCATTTGCATTAAAGTATGCCTTTTTTTTAACAAGTAGAGCAATTGTCTTCATTTTTGGAGAAGTACACAAAAATGTTTCATATCATCGTTTTTTTTTTATACCCGGTACTTCTGCAGCAATGGCTTAAGCTTGCGCATGCTCTTGACGCTCAACTTGTGTGTCTCAAAGAGTGAGATTGTCGCCTGCGAATAATCGTTGCCATAGAGTTTGCCCATGGCCAGAGCCACATCGCGCTGGGTGAAGCCGAGCTCGATGCGACGCTGCTTGAAGGTCTTCGCAAACTGATCGAGCTCCATAACTATTCAACAAATTATTTAATTTCTTTTTTACACTAACTGAATTTTTTGAATTTTTGGTCTTGGTTTACTATATTGTTTGTTTCCTTGTTTGCTTTGTTTTCAATCTATAGTAATAATATATTTAATTTAATATCTTTTCTATAACGACTTTTAAATATATTTGGTAAAACTTTTAACTACATTTTAAATATATATACAGTGGTGGCCTTTTATTTAGCACACTATTTAGCAGCACACTTCAACATGAATTTTTACCGATTGTATAGTGAATAGTTCACCAATTTTTTTTCTGGTTGTTGCCTTATTAGTTGATAAGATGTACCGTTACTTTCAGCCTATTCCCTTTCGTCGTTTTTTTTCTGCGTTGGTTTGAATGAATTAACTATGATTTTCAGCTGGACATGAGTTTAGCACACTTATACTTTTTTTTATTAATTTATTAAGTAGAATGAGAAAACATAAGAAAGGGGGACTAATATTTTGTTGGATATCCTTTGTTTTTGATAACTACATCCAATCTTCTGTGCTGACTCTCCACTAAAGCAGCGCATCTGTTCTGCGGAATACTGTACCACGCTTCTCGGATAACTATCCACAAATCATTCAAACTGCCCAGATTTTTGGTGCGAATGTGCTGGTCAACATCATTCTAGAGATTCTCTATCGGATTGAGGTCCGGTGACTGAGCTGGCCACTTCAGCGTAACAACTTGATGCTCCTAAAGGCAACTTTTCATAAGCCGTGAAGTGTGCTTAGGATCGTTGTCGTGCATAAAACGCCATGATAATGGCATATTGTCCTCGGAATATGGCACCATTATATCCTCTATAATTTCTTTATAGACGTATTGGTCCATACGAGTGTCTATCCGGTAAATCATTGATACATATTTTTTAATAACATTTAAATTTTTAATTAAAATAAATAGGTAATACTAAATATGCGAGTCCTTAAAAGAAAGAACAAAGAAAATAAAAAAAAGAAACGAAAAAATAGAAAAAAAAGAAAGAAAATTTCTTTCTTTTCTAGAAAGAAAAAGAAAATTTGGTAACAATCGGATAATAAACACAAAAGTTATTCAGCTTAACGTTTTCCATAGCTGTAAGCAGCGCTGCCGGCAGGGCTGCTTCCAGCATTGTGCCGAATCGTGTGTGCGTGTACGGTGGTGAAATGGGTTAAGTTGTGGACTGAAAAACGAACAGTACTATATGCATTTACGGGTTCGAGTCCCGCCCGCATCAAAAATTAAATGTGTGCAAAAATGTTTTTTTTTTTATTTTATATTTTGACTTTGCATAAATATTATAAGTCTATAGCCTTTTACGGTCAAAATATGATTGCAGCCGTTTTTTTTGTTCCGCAAATAAATTATGTACAAGCAGCTGGGTAGCGGGTATATTACAGTGGAGCACACTCGCTTTCTTACTTGTTTTTTTCTCTGGGTGAGACTGGAATCTCTTTTTATACCCGCTACTCATAGAGTAGAAGGGTATTATAACTTTGTTCAAACCGAAAATGTATGTAACAAGCAGAAGGAGACACCTCCGACCCCATAAATTATATATATTCTGGCTCAGGATCAACAGCCGAGTCGATATAGCCATGTCCGTCTGTCCGTCTGTCTGTCTGTGTGAAAATCTAGATCTCAGCTAATATAAGAGCTAGAACTACCAAATTTGGTGACAATATGTGTTATTATTGCACGCTGATCAAGTTTATTTTGGATTTTGGCCACGCCCCCTTCCGCCCCCGTAAATCGAAAAAACATTGATTACAAGTGCAATTTTGCTGTCATATTGTTCATTTTCGGTTTACATGATAACTATAGCTAGCCAGATGATCTCTGAAAATTTGGTAACAAGCGGATAATAAGCACAGAAGTTATTCAGCTTAACGTTTTCCATAGCTGTAAGCAGCGCTGCCGGCAGCGCTGCTTGCAGCATTGTGCCGAATCGTGTGTGCGTGTACGGTGGTGAAATGGGTTAAGTTGTGGACTGCAAAACGAACAGTACTATTATGCATTTACGGGTTCGAGTCCCGCCCGCATCAAAAATTAAATGTGTGCAAAAATGTTTTTTTTTTTTTATTTTATATTTTGACTTTGCATAAATGTTATAAGTCCATAGCCTTTTACGGTCAAAATATGATTGTAGCCGTTTTTTGTTCCGCAAATAAATTATGTACAAGCAGCTGGGTAGCGGTTATATTACAGTCGAGCACACTCGAATGTAGCTTTCTTACCTGTTTTTTTCATCTGGCTAGCTATAGTTATCATGTAAACCGAAAATGAACAATATGGCATCAAAATTGCACTTGTTATCAATGTTTTTTCGATTTGCGGGGGCGGAAGGGGGCGTGGCCAAAATCCAAAATAAACTTGATCAGCATGCAATAATAACACATATTGTCACCAAATTTGGTTGTCCTAGCTCTTATAATAGCTGAGATCTAGATTTTCACACGGACAGACAGACGGACAGACGGACATGGCTATATCGACTCGGCTGTTGATCCTGAGCCAGAATATATATACTTTATGGGGTCGGAGGTGTCTCCTTCTGCCTGTTACATACATTTTCGGTTTGAACAAAGCTATAATACCCTTCTACTCTATGAGTAGCGGGTATAAAAACCCAGTCCAGTCTCAATTGAGAGCTGAGAGCGGACTGAAAATCCGAACACATTGAGAGCTTACGTAGTCAGTAGTTAAGACAGAAGCAACTCAGCCTACTTGAATCGTTTTAATAGAATTGTATCGCTTGGTACCTCCTTGCTACAAATTCTACATATAAAGCCAGCAAGTCTTAAGAGAGAATACCTCTCTGTCTATAATATTTTCCATGGGATTAGCCGCAAATCGCGAGGGGAAATTTCTACAGCATTTTGCTTGCTTCAGTCACTCAAATGTCTGCAACTTTCGTTAGCAGATATCGTGGCTGCCCAAGCCAAGCAGATTGAGAATAAGTATGGTTTGTGCCGGTGGCAAATGTGGCAAGAGAGCAGAATGTGACCGGCCCATGACTATTATTAGTCATGCAGCGGGCTCGGACTGAGACGTCTAAGCTAATGAAGCTTTTTCACACCTGCCTGCTAAATTATGCGCCATGACCAGAAGTGCCATTGAGTGAGAGCACCATGCAAGCCATTTACTTGTTACAGATTGCTTATAATTAAATTATAATCAACATCAAGCCAGGCGCATCACGCAGATGCAGACGAAAATGAAGACGTAGAGACCAAGACCAAGACATGCAGCCAGTGAGACCGGTCTGAGGCCGCTGCTGCTGCTGACATGCATCTAACAAGCCTTCAACTATCTAATCAACGTACAAGTCAAAATATCAATACCTCAAGTAATCAAAATCACTTTAGAATTTCAAATCAGTTGGGCTGATGCTGCCTGCCTGCCTGCAGCGTCTCACCCAAGCACCGTGTCCAGCTGCTATATGCGACAGTTGCAACTCGAGTCCAGAGTGGGGAGATTGATGAAAAAAAAAAGCAGCAACAACTAAGATTATTCGAATTTAATGGGCGCAACGCGCGTGGAGACTTCACAAGTGAGGCAACGCCAACTACAACAAAAACAACAACTGAGACGTTTCACAGACATGTTAGGAAAAGCTAAAACTGGACCTGCTGCCTGTTGCCTGGTCCTGCCTGTGTCTGGTTTGGCCTGGTCTTTTCCAGTTATACTGTGCTCGCACTGTGACCTGTCATCATGATTGATACGTTTGATGGATTCATTCGAGCTGACTGCTGTGTGGCGTTCAGTTTTAAAGTTTGCTGATTGATCCCAGCGTGTTGATTACAATCGACGCCGACGTACACGCAGATGCAGGCACAGGTAGTTGGCGCAGGCAGTTGGCGCTGTATGGGGAGTCTTGCAACGCATGCTGCTGGTAATTCAATCAAAAGTGTCAGCGCTGGCACAACATCTCTTACTGCTAAAGGTGCCGAAACCACTAACTAAATACAGTGGTAACTGAATATTAGAATAGAATATTAGAATATTAGAAATGATAAGAAAGGCAAAAAAATCAAAAGGAAACAAAGAGTTAATCCCTTTTTCATTGATAAGCAATTTTAAAAATTATGGAACTTTGGAAAAGTGGGAAGTATAAAAAAAAAAATTTTTAATAAATTATAGAAATTTTTAAATATTTTGAAATTAAGAAAATTGACAGTTAATACTTTTAAAACATTTTTAAAAGCTTTAAATATTCTTAATGAATTTTAAATAATACGCAAATTTAGGAAAAATGTGGAAATTTGACGATGACGTCACGATATGCTGCAAAGGCGCAAAGAGTGTAACTATGGAAAACGTTTAGATGAATATCTTCTGTGTTTATTGTTCGATCGGATTGTAATTTGAAAATAGATTTATATTGTAATTATCTATGTTTATACCAAAGCAGAAAGCCATAACTTCAATACTTTTCCTAATAATCGTAATTATCGTTTTGCGTGGGCGGTGGGCGCGACATCGAAAATTGAAAATAAACTCGATCTACCTATGGCATACAGGAAATTAGGTGTCTCTACCTTTTTGTAATAGCTGAGATATGACG
>JAEIGP010000140.1:0-84070 GCA_018904095.1 Zaprionus ghesquierei | reverse complement strand
TGTCATATGAAAACTTGTTTTCACATACATAATTTCATACGAAATAATGTTATTTTGCAATTTTGACTTCGTATGAAGAAAATTTAAATTGCTTGATATTTCACATAGAATTAATGTAAATTTATTTTATTTCATATGAAAACTTGTTCAACATACATAATTTTATATAAAATATTACTATTTGACTATTTTGATTTCGGATGAAGAAAGTTTAACTTGGTTGATAATTCAAATGAAAATAATTTGACTTTTTTGATTTCATATGTAAATTTGTTTTCACATACATAGTTTCATAAGAAACAAGTAAAGAAAGCTACAGCCAAGGGCGCCCGACAGTAAGATACCATTTGCCCACTTTCAAAACAAATTATCACACATTTAATTTCATCAAAAAACTCTGCACTAGTTCATCCGCCACCTATTGTTTAAATTAGATCTATCTTTGAATAGCGTTATCTACATTTGAAAACATAGCAATCAGCACATTTAATTTCATCAAAAAACTCTGCACTAGTTCATCCGCCACCTATTGTTTAAATTAGCTCTATCTTTGAATAGCGTTATCTACATGTGAAAACATAGCAATCAGCTGTACACACGCTACGGCTGAAACGAAGCATCGTGATCATGACGTCACGACGCGCAGCACAGGCGTGAGCAGTTGAAGTAAGGGAAAACGGAAATATGGACAACTTCTGTGTTTATTGTCCGATTGGATTTTGAGAATAGATTTATATGACATCGAAAATTGAAAATAAACTCGATCTACCTATGGTATACAGGAACCTTCATCTGAAATCTGGTGTCTCTGGCTTTTGTAATAGCAGACAGACGGATATGGCTCAATCGACTCAGCTAGTGATCCTGAGTCAGAATATATATACTTTGTGGGGTCTGCCACGCCTCCTTCTGCTTGTTACATACATTTCCACAAACTTCTTATACCACTTTTGACCATTTTCAATGGTCGAATGGTATAAAAATGTTTTTTGACAATTTTCATTTCGTATGCGAAATACTTATCTTGCTTGATATTTCATATAAAAATAATTTAACTTTTTTGATTTCATTTGAAAACTTGTTTAACATACATTATTTCATATAAAGAAATACTATTTGACTATTTTGATTTCGTATGAAGAAAGTTTAACTTGGTTGATAATTCATATGCAAATAATTTAACCTTTTTGTTATTTGACAATTTTCATTTCATATAAAGAAATTGCATGATATTTTACATAAAACTCTTTTTACCTTTTTTGATTTCATATGAAATCTTGTTTAACATACATAATTTGATACAAAATATTACTATTTGACTATTTTGATTTCGTATGAAGAAAATTTAACTTGGTTGATAATTCATATGAAAAAAAATTTAACTTTTTTGATTTCATATGAAAATTTGTTTCACATACGACAAAATGTTGTTTGACAATTTTCATTTCGAATGCAATATACTTATCTTGCTTGATATTTCACATAAAAATAATTTTACTCTTTTGATTTCATATGAAAACTAATTTAACATACATAATGTCATATAAAATATAACTATTTGACTATTTTGATTTCATATGAAGAAAATTTAACTTGGTTGATAATTCATATGAAAACAATTTACTTTTTTGATTTCATATGAAAATTTGTTTCACATACTATCTGACTATTTTAATTTCGGATGAAGAAAATTTAACTTGGTTGATAATTCATATGAAAATAATTTAATTTATTTTATTTCATATGAAAACTTGTTTCACATACATAACTTCATACGAAAAAATGTTATTTGACAATTTTCATTTCGTATGAAAAAAAATTATCTTGCATGATATTTCGCATAAAAATAATTTAACTTTTTTGATTTCATATGAAAACTTGTTTAACATACATAATTTAATATAAAGTAATACTAACTGACTATTTTGGTTGATAATTTATATGAAAATAATTTGACTTTTTTGATTTCATATGAAAACTTGTTTCACATACATAATTTCATACGAAATAATGTTATTATCGTATGAAGAAAATTTATCTTGCTTGATATTTTACATAAAACTCTTTTAAACTCTTTTGATTTCATATGAAAACTTGATTAATATACATTATTTTGTATAAAATAATACTATTTGACTATTTTAATTTCGGATGAAGAAAATTTAACTTGGTTGATAATTCATATGAAAATAATTTAACTTTTTTGATTTCATATGAAAACTTGTTTCACATACAAGATTTTATACGAAAAAATGTTATTTGACAATTTTCATTTCGTTTGAAAAAAACTTATCTTGCTTGATATTTCACATAAAAATAATTTAAATGTTTTGATTTTATATGAAAACTTGTTTAACATTCATAATTTCATATAAAGAAATACTAATTGACTATTTTGATTTCGTATGAAGAAAATTTAACTTGGTTGATAATTCATATGAAAATAATTTAACTTTTTGATTTCATTTGAAAATTTGTTTCATATACACAAAATTTGTTTATTTCATTTCGCATACACAATACTTGCTTCATATTCAAAAAATAATTTTTTTTTTGATTCAAAAAAAACTAATTTAACATACATAATTTCATAAAAAAAATAACTATTTGACTATTTTGATTTCGTATGAAGAAAATTTAACTTGGTTTATAATTCATATGAAAATAATTTACTTTTTTAATTTCATATGAAAACTTGTTTTCACATACATAATTTTATACGAAATAATGTTATTTGACTATTTTAATTTCGTTTGAAGAAAACTTAACTTGCTTGATACTTTACATAAAACTCTTTTTAACTCTTTTGATTTCATATGAAAACTTGTTTAACGTACATAATTTCATACGAAACAAGTAACAAAGCTACATTCGAGTATGCTCGACTGTAATATACCCGCCACCGAGCTGCTCGTACATCATTTATTTGCGGAAAAAAACGCGGCTATAATCATATTTTGACCGTAAAAGGCTATGGACTTATAATATTTATGCAAAGTCAAAATCTAAAATAAAAAAAAAAACATTTTTGCACACATTTAATTTTTGTTGCGGGCGGGACTCGAACCCGTAAATGCATAATAGTACTGTTCGTTTTGCAGTCAACAACTTAACCCATTTCACCACCGTACACGCACACACGATTCGGCACAATGCCGGCAGCGCTGCTTGCAGCTATGGAAAACGTTAAGCTAGGTAACTTCTGTGTTTATTATCCGATTGTTACCAAATCAGAGATCATCTGGCTAGCTATAGTTATCATGTTATCCGAAAATTAACAATATGGCATCAAAATTGCGCTTGTAATCAATTTTTTTTCGATTTACAGGGGCGGAAGGGGCGTGACAAAATCAAAAATAAACTTGATCAGCGTGCAATAATAACACATTTTGTCACCAAATTTGGTAGTTCTAGCTCATATAATAGCTGATATCTAGATTGTCACACGGACAGACAGACGGACATGGCTATATAAAAATAATTTAACTTTGTTGATTTTATGTGAAAACTTGTTTAACATACACAATTTCATAAAAAGAAATACTATTTGACTATCTTGATTTCGTATGAAGAAAATTTAACTTGGTTGATAATTCATATGAAATTAATTTAACTTTTTTGATTTCATATGAATACTTGTTTCACATACATAATTTCATACAAAAATTTCGTTAAGAAACATTTTATGGTGATAATTTATGAAAATTTACTTTTTTGAATAGTATAAAAATATTATTTGACAATTTTCATTTCGTATGAAAAAAAACTTATCTTGCCTGATATTTCACTTAAAAATAATTTAACTTTGTTGATTTCATATGAAAACTTGTTTAACACACATAATTTCATGTAAAGTAATACTAATTGACCATTTTGATTTTGTATGAGAAAAATTTTACTTGGTTGATAATTCATATAAAAATAATTTGACTTTTTTGATTTCATATGCAAACTTGTTTTCACATACATAATTTCATATGAAATAATGTTAATTGACAATTTTAATTTCTTGTTTAGCATACACCATTTGATACAAAATAATACTAATTGACTATTTTGATTTCGTATGAAGAAAATTGAACTTGGTTGATAATTCTGTGAAAATAATTTGAAAAGATAAGTCTTTTAACTTCATTTCATATGATAACTTGATTAAAATACATTGTGTTCATATAAAATAATACTATTTGACTATTTTGATTTCGTATGAAGAAAATGTAACTGGGTTGATAATTCATATGAGAATAATTTAACTTTTTTATTTCATATGAAAACTTGTTTCACAAATACATATTTCTATACGAAATATTATTATTTGCCAATTTTCTTTTCCATGGATGAAAAAACTTTTCTTGATTGACTTTTTACATATAACTCTTTTGATTTCATATGAAAACTTGTTTAACGTACATAACTTCATACGAAAAAATGTTTTTTGACAATTTTCATTTCGTATGAAAAAAAATTATCTTGCATATTTCACATAAAAATAATTTAACTTCTTTGATTTCATATGAAAACTTGTTTAACATACATAATTTTATATAAAGTAATAACTGACTATTTTGGTTGATAATTTATATGAAAATAATTTGACTTTTTTGATTTCATATGAAAACTTGTTTCAAATACATAATTTCATACAAAATAATGTTATTTGACAATTTTTATTTCGTATGAAGAAAACTTAACTTGCTTGATATTTCACATGAAAATAATTTAACTTTTTTGATTTCATATGAAAACTTGTTTAACATACATAATTTTATATAAAGTAATACTAACTAACTATTTTTTTTGATAATTTATATGAAAATTATTTGACTTTTTTGATTTCATATGAAAACTTGTTTCACATACATAATTTCATACGAAATAATGTTATTATCGTATGAAAACAAAACTTATCTTGCTTGATATTTTACATAAAACTCTTTTTAACTCTTTTGATTTTATATGAAAACTTGTTTAACATACATTATTTTGTATAAAATAATACTATTTGACTATTTTAATTTCGGATGAAGAAAATTTAACTTGGTTGATAATTCATATGAAAATAAATAAACCTTTTTGATTTCATATGAAAACTTGTTTCACATACAACATTTTATACGAAAAAATGTTATTTGACAATTTTCATTTCGTTTGAAAAAAATTTATCTTGCTTGATATTTCACATAAAAATACATGTACAATAGTATCCCCCCTTAAGTCAATGTTCACCCGCAAAAGCATTAAATTATTGTCCAATAGGACAGATTTTAAATAAATAAACGCACGCTACAAAAAAAAAAAAAAAAAAAAAAAAAAAATAACATTATTTTGTATGAAATTATGTATGTGAAAAAAATGTTCATATGAAATCAAAAACGTTAAATTATTTGCATATGAATTATCAACCAAGTTCAATTTTCTTCATCCGAAATTAAAATAGTTAAATAGAAATATTTTATATGAAGTTATTTATGTGAAAAAAATTTTCATATGAAATCAAAAAAGTTAAATAATTTTTATGTGAAATATCAACGAAGATAAGGTTTCTTCATACGAAATGAAAATTGTCAAATAATATTATTTCGTATGAAATTATGTATATAAAACAAGTTTTCATATGAAATCAAAAAAGTTAAATTTTTTTCATATGAATTATCAACCAAGTTAAACTTTCTTCATCCGAAATTAAAATAGTCAAATATTATTATTTTATATGATATGTATGTGAACCAAATTTTCATATAAAATCAAAAAAGATAAATAATTTTTATGTGAAATATCAACGAAGATAAGGTTTCTTCATACGAAATGAAAACTGTCGAAGAAATTTATTTCGTATGAAATTATGTATGTGAAACAAGTTTTCATATGAAATCAAAAAAGTCAAATTATTTTCATATAAATTATCAACCAAAATAGTCAGTTAGTATTACTTTATATAAAATTATGTATGGTAAACAAGTTTTCATATGAAATCAAAAAAGTTAAATTATTTTTATTTGAAATATCATTCAAGATAATTTTTTTTTCATACGAAATGAAAATTGTCAAATAACATTTTTTCGTATGAAGTTATGTATGTGAAACAAGTTTTTATATGAAAAAAAATAAATTAAATTATTTTCATATGAATTATCAACCAAGTTAATTTTCTTCATCCGAAATTAAAATAGTCAAATAGTATTATTTTATATGAAGTTATGTATGTGAAACAAATTTTCATATGAAATCACAAAAGTAAATTATTTTCATATGAATTATCAACCAAGTTAAATTTTCTTCATACGAAATCAAAATAGTCAACTAGTTATATTTTATATTACATTATGTATGTTAAATTAGTTTTCATATGAAATCAAAAGAGTAAAACTATTTTTATGTGAAATATCAAGTAAGATAAGTATATTGTATATTTGATTTCAATCAAAAAAGTTAAATTATTTTCATATGAATTATCAACCAAGTTAAATTTTCTTCATACGAAATCAAAATAGTCAAATAGTAATATTTTGTATCAAATTATGTATGTTAAACAAGATTTCATATGAAATCCAAAAAGCTAAAAAAAATTGTATGTAAAATATTAAGCAATATAAGTTTTCTTTATACGAAATGAAAATTGTCAAATAACATTTTTTCGTATTAATTTATGTATGTAAAAACAAGTTTTCATATGAAATCAAAAAGGTTAAATTATTTGCATATGAGTTATCAACCAAGTTACACTTTTTTTATACGAAATAATGTATGTTAAACAAGTTTTCAAATGAAATCAAAAAAGTTAAATTATGTTTATATGAAATATCAAGCAAGATAAGTATTTCGCATACGAAATGAAAATTGTCAAAAAACATTTTTATACCATTCGACCATTGAAAATGGTCATTGGTAGATTGTCCCACGGACAGACAGACGGACATGGCTATATAAAAATAATTTAACTTTGTTGATTTTATGTGAAATCTTGTTTAACATACACAATTTCATAAAAAGAAATACTATTTGACTATCTTGATTTCGTATGAAGAAAATTTAACTTGGTTGATAATTCATATGAAATTAATTTAACTTTTTTGATTTCATATGAATACTTGTTTCACAAATATTATTTCATACGAAAAATGTTAAGTTATGGTGTTTTCAATGGTCGAATGGTATAAAAATATTATTTGACAATTTTCATTTCGTATGAAAAAAACTTATCTTGCCTGATATTTCACTTAAAAATAATTTAACTTTGTTGATTTCATATGAAAACTTGTTTAACACACATAATTTCATGTAAAGTAATACTAATTGACCATTTTGATTTTGTATGAGAAAAATTTTACTTGGTTGATAATTCATATAAAAATAATTTGACTTTTTTGATTTCATATGCAAACTTGTTTTCACATACATAATTTCATATGAAATAATGTTAATTGACAATTTTAATTTCTTGTTTAGCATACATCATTTGATACAAAATAATACTAATTGACTATTTTGATTTCGTATGAAGAAAATTGAACTTGGTTGATAATTCTGTGAAAATAATTTGAAAAGAAAAGTCTTTTAACTTCATTTCATATGATAACTTGATTAAAATACATTGTGTTCATATAAAATAATACTATTTGACTATTTTGATTTCGTATGAAGAAAATGTAACTGGGTTGATAATTCATATGAGAATAATTTAACTTTTTTTATTTCATATGAAAACTTGTTTCACATACATAATTTCATACGAAATATTGTTATTTGCCAATTTTCTTTTCGCATGAAAAAACTTTTCTTGCTTGACTTTTTACATATAACTCTTTTGATTTCATATGAAAACTTGTTTAACGTACATAACTTCATACGAAAAAATGTTTTTTGACAATTTTCATTTCGTATGAAGAAAAATTATCTTGCATGATATTTCACATAAAAATAATTTAACTTCTTTGATTTCATATGAAAACTTGTTTAACATACATAATTTTATATAAAGTAATAACTGACTATTTTGGTTGATAATTTATATGAAAATAATTTGACTTTTTTGATTTCATATGAAAACTTGTTTCAAATACATAATTTCATACAAAATAATGTTATTTGACAATTTTTATTTCGTATGAAGAAAACTTAACTTCCTTGATATTTCACATGAAAATAATTTAACTTTTTTGATTTCATATGAAAACTTGTTTAACATACATAATTTTATATAAAGTAATACTAACTGACTATTTTTTTTGATAATTTATATGAAAATAATTTGACTTTTTTGATTTCATATGAAAACTTGTTTCACATACATAATTTCATACGAAATAATGTTATTATCGTATGAAAACAAAACTTATCTTGCTTGATATTTTACATAAAACTCCTTTTAACTCTTTTGATTTTATATGAAAACTTGTTTAACATACATTATTTTGTATAAAATAATACTCTTTGACTATTTTAATTTCGGATGAAGAAAATTTAACTTGGTTGATAATTCATATAAAAATAAATAAACCTTTTTGATTTCATATGAAAACTTGTTTCACACACAAAATTTTATACGAAAAAATGTTATTTGACAATTTTCATTTCGTTTGAAAAAAATTTATCTTGCTTGATATTTCACATAAAACTAATTTAAATTTTTTAATTTCATATGAAATCTTGTTGAACATACATAACTTCATGTAAAGTAATACTAATTGAATATTTTGATTTCGTATGAAGAAAATTTAACTTGGTTGATAATTCATATGAAAATAATTTACCTTTTTTGATTTCATATCAAAGTTTTCATATGAATCAGATAAATTTTCTTTATACGAAATCAAAACATTCATATAAAGTAATACTAACTTACTTTATATGAAATTATGTATGTTAAACAAGTTTTCACAAGAAATCAAAAGAGTTAAAAAGAGTTTTATATACAAGCAAGATATGTTTTCTTCATATGAAATGAAAATTGTCAAATAACATTATTTTGTATGGAATTAAGTATGTGAAACAAGTATTCATATGAAATCAAAAAAGTTTAATTAATTTTATGTGAAATATCATGCAAGATAAGTTTTTTTTTATTCGAAATGAAAATGGTCAAACAACATTTTTTCGTTTGAAATTATGTATGTGAAACAAATTTTTATAAGAAATCAAAAAAGTTAAATTTTTTTCCTATGAATTATCAACCAAGTTACATTTTCTTCATACGAAATCAAAATAGTCAAACAGTATTATTTTATAGGTATGTTAAACAAGTTTTCATATGAAATCAAAAGAGTTAAAAAGAGTTTTATGTAAAATATCAAGCAAGATAAGTTTTCTTCATACGATAATAACATTATTTCGTATGAAATTATGTATGTGAAACAAGTTTTCATATGAAATCAAAAAAGTCAAATTATTTTCATATAAATTATCAACCAAAATAGTCAGTTAGTATTACTTTAAATAAAATTATGTATGTTAAACAAGTTTTCATATGAAAACAAAAAAGTTAAATTATTTTCATGTGAAATATCAAGCAAGTTAAGTTTTCTTCATACGAAATAAAAATTGTCAAATAACATTATTTTGTATGAAATTATGTATGTGAAAAAAATGTTCATATGAAATCAAAAAGGTTAAATTATTTGCATATAAATTATCAACCAAGTTCAATTTTCTTCATCCGAAATTAAAATAGTTAAATAGAAATATTTTATATGAAGTTATTTATGTGAAAAAAATTTTCATATGAAATCAAAAAAGTTAAATAATTTTTATGTGAAATATCAACTAAGATAAGGTTTCTTCATACGAAATGAAAATTGTCAAATAATATTATTTCGTATGAAATTATGTATATGAAACAGGTTTTCATATGAAATCAAAAAAGTTAAATTTCTTTCATATGAATTATCAACCAAGTTAAACTTTCTTCATCCGAAATTAAAATAGTCAAATATAATTATTTTATATGATATGTATGTGAAACAAATTTTCATATGAAATCAAAAAAGATAAATAATTTTTATGTGAAATATCAACGAAGATAAGGTTTCTTCGTACGAAATGAAAACTGTCGAAGAAATTTATTTCGTATGAAATTATGTATGTGAAACAAGTTTTCATATGAAATCAAAAAAGTCAAATTATTTTCATATAAATTATCAACCAAAATAGTCAGTTAGTATTACTTTATATAAAATTATGTATGTTAAACAAGTTTTCATATGAAATCAAAAAAGTTAAGTTATTTTTATTTGAAATATCATTCAAGATAATTTTTTTTCATACGAAATGAAAATTGTCAAATAACATTTTTTCGTATGAAGTTATGTATGTGAAACAAGTTTTTATATGAAAAAAAATAAATTAAATTATTTTCATATGAATTATCAACCAAGTTAATTTTCTTCATCCGAAATTAAAATAGTCAAATAGTATTATTTTATGTGAAGTTATGTATGTGAAACAAATTTTCATATGAAATCACAAAAGTAAATTATTTTCATATGAATTATCAACCAAGTTAAATTTTCTTCATACGAAATCAAAATAGTCAAATAGTTATATTTTATATGACATTATGGATGTTAAATTAGTTTTCATATGAAATCAAAAGAGTAAAACTATTTTTATGTGAAATATCAAGTAAGATAAGTATATTGCATTCGAAATGAAAATTGTCAAACAACATTTTGTGGTATGAAATCAAAAAAGTTAAATTATTTTCATATGAATTATCAACCAAGTTAAACTTTCTTTATACGAAATAATGTATGTTAAACAAGTTTTCAAATGAAATCAAAAAAGTTAAATTATGTTTATATGAAATATCAAGCAAGATAAGTATTTCGCATACGAAATGAAAATTGTCAAAAAACATTTTTATACCATTCGACCATTGAAAATTGTCAAAAGTGGTATACGAAGTTTGTGGAAATGGATGTAACAAGCAGAAGGAGGCGTGGCAGACCCCACAAAGTATATATATATTCTGACTCAGGATCACTAGCTGAGTCGATTGAGCCATATCCGTCTGTCTGCTATTACAAAAGCCAGAGACACCATATTTCAGATGAAGGTTCCTGTATACCATAGGTAGATCGAGTTTATTTTCAATTTTTGATGTCATATAAATCTATTCTCAAAATCCAATCGGACAATAAACACAGAAGTTGTCCATATTTCCGTTTTCCCTTACTTCAACTGCTCACGCCTGTGCTGCGCGTCGTGACGTCATGATCACGATGCTTCGTTTCAGCCGTAGCGTGTGTACAGCTGATTGCTATGTTTTCACATGTAGATAACGCTATTCAAAGATAGATCTAATTTAAACAATAGGTGGCCGATGAACTTGTGCAGAGTTTTTTGATAAAATTAAATGTGTGATAATTTGTTTCGAAAGTGGGCGAATGGTATCTTACTGTCGGGCGCCCTTGCCTGTAGCCTTCTTTACTTGTTTCTTATGAAACTATGTATGTGAAAACAAGTTTACATATGAAATCAAAAAAGTCAAATTATTTTCATTTGAATTATCAACCAAGTTAAACTTTCTTCATCCGAAATCAAAATAGTCAAATAGTAATATTTTATATAAAATTATGTATGTTGAACAAGTTTTCATACGAAATAAAAAAAATTTTAATTAATTCTATGTGAAATATCAAGCATCCTAGTCATATCATCCTAGTTATATTTTCTTCATACGAAATAAAAACTGTCGAAGAAACTTATTTCGTATGAAATTATGTATGTTAAACAAGTTTTCATATGAAATCAAAAGAGTTAAAAAGAGTTATATGTAAAATGTCAAGCAAGAAAAGTTTTTTCATGCGAAAAGAAAATTGGCAAATAACAATATTTCATATGAAATTATGTATGTGAAACAAGTTTTTATATGAAATAAAAAAAGTTAAATTATTTTCATATGAATTATCAACCAAGTTAAATTTTCTTCATACAATATCAAAATAGTCAATTAGTATTAATTTATATGAAATTATGTATGTTAAACAAGTTTTCACATGAAATCAAAAAAGTTAAATTATTTTCATATGAATTACCAACCAAGTTAAATTTTCTTCATACGAATTCAAAATAGTCAATTAGTATTAATTTATATGAACTTATGTATGTTAAACAAGTTTTCATATGAAATCAATAAAATTAAAAAATTAAATTATTTTGATATGAATTATCAACCAAGCAAAATTTTCTTCATACGAAATAAAAACTGTCGAAGAAATTTATTTTGTATGAAATTATGTATGTTAAACAAGTTTTCATATGAAATCTAAAGAGTTAAAAATAGTTTTATATACAAGCAAGATAAGTTTTCTTCATATGAAATGAAAATTGTCAAATAACATTATTTCGTATGAAACTATGTGTGTGAATCAAATTTTTAAATGAAATAAAAAAAGTTAAATTATTTTCATTTAAATTATCAACCAAGTTAAATTTTCTATATACGAAATCAAAATAGCCAATTAGTATTAATTTATATAAAATTATGTATGTGAAACAAGTTTTCATATGAAATCAAAAAAGTTAAAAAGAGTTTTATTTAAAATATCAAGCAAGATAAGTTTTCTTCATACGAAATGAAAATTGTCAAATAACATTTTTTTGTATAAAATTTTGTATGTGAAACAAGTTTTCATATGAAATCAACAAAGTTTAATTATTTTCATATGAATTATCAACCAAGTAAAATTTTCTTCATACGAAATCAAAATAGTCAAATATTAATTCTTTATATGAAATCAGAAAAGTTAAATTATTTTTATGTGAAATATCAAGCAAGATAAGTTTTTTTAATACGAAATGAAAATTGTCAAATAACATTTTTTCGAAAGAAATTATGTATGTGAAACATGTTTTTATATGAAGTAAAAAAAGTTAAATTATTTTCATACGAAATCATAATAGTCAAATAGTATTATTTTATATGAAGTTATGTATTTGAAACAAGTTTTCATATGAAATCAAAAAAGTTAAATTATTTTCATATGAATTATCAACCAAGTTAAATTTTCTTCATACGTAATCAAAATATTCAATTAGTATTACTTTATAAGAAATTATGTATGTGAAACAAGTTTTCATATGAAATAGAAAAAGTTAAATTAATCTCATATGAATTATCAACCCAGTTACATTTTCTTCATACGAAATCAGAATAGTCAAATAGTATTATTTTATATGAACATAATGTATTTTAATCAAGTTTTCATATGAAATAAAGTTAAAAGACTTTTCTTTTCAAATTATTTTCATATGAATTATCAACCAAGTTCAATTTTCTTCATACGAAATCAAAATAGTCAATTAGTATTATTTTGTATCAAATGATGTATGCTAAACAAGAAATTAAAATTGTCAAATAACATTATTTCATATGAAATTATGTATGTGAAAACAAGTTTGCATATGAAATCAAAAAAGTAAAATTATTTTTATATGAATTATCAACCAAGTAAAATTTTTTTCATACAAAATCAAAATGGTCAATTAGTATTACTTTACATAAAATTATGTGTGTTAAACAAGTTTTCATATGAAATCAACTAAGTTAAATTATTTTTAAGTGAAATATCAGGCAAGATAAGTTTTTTTCATACGAAATGAAATTGGCAAATAATATTTTTATACCATTCGACCATTGAAAACACTATAACTTAACATTTTTCGTATGAAATAATATTTGTGAAACAAGTATTCATATGAAATCAAAAAAGTTAAATTATTTTCATATGAATTATAAACCAAGTTAAATTTTCTTCATACGAAATCCGACAGCGCTGCTTTCAGCATTGTGCCGAATCGTGTGTGCATGCACGGTGGTGAAATGGTTTAATTTGTGGACAGCAAAACGAACAGCACTATTATGCATTTACGGGTTCGAGTCCCGCCCGCATCAAAAATTAAATGTGTGCAAAAATTTTTTTTTTTTATTTTATATTTTGACTTTGCATAAATATTGTAATCCATAGCCTTTTACGGTCAAAATATGATTGTAGCCGAGCACACTCGACTGTAGCTTTCTTACTTGTTTGATATCATATTAAAACTTGTTTCACATACATAATTTCATACGAAATAATGCTATTATCGTATGAAGAAAACTTATCTTGCTTGATATTTTACATAAAACCCTTTTTAACTCTTTTGATTTCATATGAAAACTTGTTTAACATACATTATTTTGTATAAAATAATACTATTTGACTATTTTAATTTCGGATGAAGAAAATTTAGCTTGGTTGATAATTCATATGAAAATAAATTAACCTTTTTTATTTCATATGAAAACTTGTTTCACATACAAAATTTTATACGAAAAAATGTTACTTGACAATTTGCATTTCGTTTGAAAAAAATTTATCTTGCTTGATATTTCACATAAAACTAATTTAACTTTTTTATTTTAATATGAAATCTTGTTGAACATACATAACTTTATGTAAAGTAATACTTATTGAATATTTTGATTTCGTATGAAGAAAATTTAACTTGGTTGATAATTCATATGTAATAAATTTAACTTTTTTGATATCGTATGAAAATTTGTTTCACATACATAATTTCAAACGAAAAAGAGTTGATTGACAATTTTCATTTCGAACAAAAAAAAAACTTGTCTTGAATGATATTGCACATAAAAATAATTTAAAATTTTTGATTTCATATGAAAACTTGTTTAACATACATAATTTCATATAAACTAATACTAACTGACTATTTTGATTTCGTATGAAGAAAATTTAACTTGGTTGATAATTCATATAAAAATAATTTACCTTTTTTGATTTCATATGAAAACTTGTTTCACATACATAATTTCATACGAAAAACTGTTATTTGACAATTTTCATTTCGTATGCAATATACTTATCTTGCTTGATATTTCGCATAAAAATAATTTAACTCTTTTATTTCATATGAAATTACGTTGTGTAACATTCATAATTTCATATGAAATCAAAAAAGTTGACTTATTTTCATATGAATTCGATCAAGCAAATTTAACTTTGTTTATAATTCCATAAATGAAAATTGTCAATTTGACTTTTTAATTTCATATGAAATTAAAAATTTTAAGCAAGTTTTCATATGAAATCAAAAAAAAATTATTTCAAGCAAGATAAATTTTTTCAAACGAAATGAAAATTGTCAAATAACATTTTTCGTATGAAATTATGTATGTGAAACAAGTTTTCATATGAAATCAAAAAAGTTAAATTATTTTCATATGAATTATCAACCAAGTTAAATTTTCTTCATACGAAATCAAAATAGTCAATTAGTATTACTTTATATGAAATTATGTATTTTAAACAAGTTTTCATATGAAATCAAGAAAGTTAAATTATTTTTATGTGAAATATCAAGCAATTTAAACTTTTTTATACGAAATCAAAATAGTCAATTAGTATTACTTTAAATGAAATTCTGTATGTTAAGCAAGTTTTCATATGAAATCAAAAAAGTTAAATTATTTTCATATGAATTATCAACCAAGTTAAACATTCTTCATCCGAAATCAAAATAGTCAAATAGTAATATTTTATATAAAATTATGTATGTTTGTTCGAGGTCAATTTATTAGGACAACGTAATATGTGTTCTTTATTCAAGCATATGTATTACAACTTTTATTCCACGACGGATTACGACTTACTCTGCTACGAAACGAAAAAGCGAAGTTCTAGTCAGGGGTTTCCAGACGTTATTATTTTATACGGGACATGCAGCGTTGCCAGTAATATTATTATTCTCAACACTCCTTCTCAAAGCTACATGTCTACCTTTTACAAACTCAAATTAAAAGTAAACAAATTCAATGCAATCCCATCATACTAACAAATTTGGCATGTTTCACCTTACACAAGTTTTTAGTTAGTACATCTGAAATCATAATTTCCGCTGGTACATACTCGATTTCAATTTTCTTATTCTTATATAAATCTCTTATATGATGACACCTAATGTCTATGTGCTTACTACGCGCATGAAATTTGGAATTCTTTGCAAGACTCAGTGCGCTTTGGTTGTCGCTGTATATTTTCACTGCCGGGACATCTCCGAAACCCATTTCATTAACGAGTTTCGCAATATACACCGCTTCTTTAGCTGCTGACGAAAGCGACACATATTCCGCCTCCGTAGTACTCAGTGCTACGACCGATTGTTTCTTGGACTCCCAAGTAAATGCAGCACCTGCAGCGAAGAAGCTGCGACTTCCGATCACTGCAATCTCCAGCCCACTCCGCGTCGACATAACCATGGATGGGCTGACCATTGCTTTGATAGTGCAACTTCAGCTCCGCGGTGCCCTTCAAATATCGCAATATTCGTTTGGCACCCACTTCATGCTCCTTGTGCGGGTCGACATTCCGTTGTGCAAGCTTTGTTACGGAATGTAGGATATCTGGCCGGGTTGTCATCGCCAGATACATCAGTGAGCCAATCAATGATTGATACGCCTTTTGGTTGACCCGTTGGCAGCTTTCTTCATTACATATTACTTGAAAGCCTGCCTCTAATGGTAACGCATTCGCCTTACAGTTCTGCATACCGTACTCATTGAGAAGACTCTCAATAAACTGTTTGTGGCCAATATGGATACTGCCAAGCTCGCCATCGCGCTCGATTTCCATACCCAGGAAATGTTTCAGAGCGCCGCCGTCGACCACATCGAATGCGCCTGATATAAGCGCCTTCACGCTGTTCAGCTCTTGTTTGTTCGAATTCGCCACTATTAGGTCGTCAACGTATACGACAATTATAGTGAAGTTATTTGGGTCCTTTTGTGTATATATGCAGGGTTCGCTAACGCAAGGAAGAAAGCCAAATCCTTGAAGCACCTCGTCCAACTTCTCGTTCCAGATACGGCCGCTTTGTTTGAGACCATACAATGACTTGTGTAACTTTAACACGCGCTCAGGATAGATCTTATCCTCAAACCCTTCCGGTTGCTTCATATATACCACATCTGTAAGCTCGCTATTCAGATACGCGGACGCCACGTCCATCTGATGCATATACATTTTGTGCTCAACAGCCAGGGCTATCACCATCCTTATTGATGAATAACGTGCAACAGGAGAAAATGTTTCATTGTAATTGATGCCAAAACGTTGAGCGCAACCCTTTGCGACCAACCGGGATTTGAATCGCTCCACTTTGCCCAAGTGATCTCTCTTCACAGAAAAAACCCATTTACAGCCAATCAGCTTTTCACCTTTAGGTAGCTCTTCCAATGACCATGTATTGTTGGCACGCAGCGAATCAATCTCCTTCTGCATCGAATCTCTCCATTCCTTAGCCTGCGCCGTGTTCAACGCCTCGTTGACTGTATTTGGCACCTGTATTTCATTCACAGCAATGACATTCACCATGTTGTATTGTTTACGTGGCCGTCCAGGTCGACCAGTATATATATTTTTAGGTCGGCCTGGGCCTCTCTTACAGCCTCCTTGATTGTTGTCGTCGGTTTCTTCTGCTACTCCTTCAGTTTCATCGTCATGACTTTCTTCAGTGGCCACAGCTTCCATAGCAGGATTCACCTTATCTGCCACAAAGCCATCAAACTGCAGATCAACAGCGTCACACGCTGACTGGTCTTCAAGTTCAGCTAGTTTCACATCACCAACGTTTGCTGCTCCCTTGCTGCCATGTTTTACCAAGTCATCTTCTAGGAATATGACATCTCTAGCATCAATAATCGTTTGCTTTTCAGGGTTGTGCAAACGATACGCCTTCGCAGTCTCGGAGTATCCGACCAACATGTATTCAACACCTTTTGGTTTGAACTTCTTCCGGTGAGTTTTATCCAGTACAATCGCCCTCGCGCCAAACACTCCCAGGTGAAATACCGATGGCTTCTTGCCCGACCACGCCTCGTACGGCGTCACTGCAGGCAACGTTGACGTCTCAGATCGATTTTGCAGATAGGCAGCCGTGTTAACAGCCTCTGCCCAAAACATCTCGCCAACAGACGCATGAACTAGCATGCTCCGTGCCGTCTCCACCAATGTTCTATTGGCACGCTCCGCCACACCATTTTGCTGGGGAGTGTAGGGGACAGTTAGTTGCCGTTTTATGCCATTACTCACCAAGAAACTGCTAAATTTCTCACTGACATACTCTCGGCCGTTGTCAATTCTAATTGATTTAATCTTCATTCCAGTCTGTGTCTCGGCAAATATTTTAAACTGTTTAAATTTATCAAATATTTCGTCTCTTGTCTTTAAGAAACACACAGACACATAGCGCGTTTTATCGTCTATAAATGTCGCAAAATATCGTGCTCCGCCAATGGAGGGCTTATTCATTGGCCCACAAATGTCAGTGTGCACCAGGTCAAGAATGTTCGCAGACCTATTCTCTGATCTTTTACCGAATTGCTTTTCGCAAATCTTACATTTTGCACACGTTTCACACACATGTTCTTTTGTATCAAAACTCATGTTTGCATCCAAGCCAAACACCATGCCATTTTTGGCCATCTTTTGTAAACTTGTGTAGTTCAGGTGACCGAACCGATTGTGCCATTTTTCCATTTGTGCTCTTATAGGCTGCGACACAAAACACTTTTTTATTTCGTTTTCAAATATATACAGCCCGTTTCTATTTTGTGCTTTTAACAAAACTTCATGTCCGTCCATTATTTTCGCAACATTGTTTTCAAATATTACTTTAAGTCCATTTTTATTGGCTTTCGCGACAGACATAAAATTGCACTGCAGTTCTTTCACGTACAACACGTCGATTAAATCAAAAGATCGCTTGCGCCAATGCAAGCGCACGGTATCACGCCCTTCCGCACAAATAGAATTATTTCCAGCTAGCATTATCTTTTCTTTATGCTCATAAAATTCTATAAACATCGAGCGAGCACAACACAAGTGGGCGGTTGCACCACTATCCAAACACCACATTTCTTTTGCGAGTTCATTATTCGCAGCAACAGACAATACAGTGAAATTTGTCTTCTTTGCGGACTTATCTTCTTCTGGTTTAGTCGACTTCTCTTTCACTTTGCAATTCGCCGCAATGTGTCCGCGACCACCACACGACCAACAAACGATATTCGCTTTGCCTTTCTGTTGTGTCTTTGAAGAACCGTTTGATTTGCTTGACCGTTTATCCGTACGCGCTGCAAACATTTTTTGCTCACTTCTCTCTGTGTATTCATCACATGCCTTCCTTCTGTCGCCTTCTTCAAGCAATTTTACTTTCAGTGCACTAACACTAGGCAAGAAATCACGCGATTCAATTGCAACAACAAAGTTCTCGAATGAGTCATTTAAACTTGACAACAAAATGATCGCAAGCAATTCATCAGTAACCGTTAACTCTATTTCTTGCAGTTTTTCAACTACATCGCAAAAACTGTTCACATGCGTTCCAATGCTCATTTTCAAATATAACAATTGTTTAAACAAATTAATACGACGCGCGGGGCCTTTTGGCGTATGTATTTCCTTTAATTTGTTCCACGCTTCCAACGCACTTCTACAGTGCTTCACATTATTAATTTGTGACGGCTTTATACACAGCATGATGCTCGCAAGCGCTTTCTCGTCTTTCGCGTCGAACTGCGCATTTTGTTCTTCGCTCGCATTTTCGCTTTTTATTAAGCTACCGCATACAACTGGCCATAGTTCAGTATGTATTAAAACGCTTTTCATTTGAATAGCCCATGCACTATAATTATCATCGTCTAGCTTTTCTATGGCAAACATTCCCGAATTCATTTTAAGCATCACTTGTCCAGAAAGTCCAGAATAATCGCGCACGAACAATTCACTTTCACAAGATTTGCTAACACGTGTTTTTCACACACCGAGTCTGTCAATACATACATATGCATACATATATGTACATGCGTGTCCAGAAACTCCAGAATATTCTACCGATGAATTATTCAATTTCACACGCGCTCTTTTTTACACGTTCCTGGGCCCATAACCTGTTCGAGGTCAATTTATTAGGACAACGTAATATGTGTTCTTTATTCAAGCATATGTATTACAACTTTTATTCCACGACGGATTACGACTTACTTTGCTACGAAACGAAAAAGCGAAGTTCTAGTCAGGGGTTGCCAGACGTTATTATTTTATATGGGACATGCAGCGTTGCCTGTAATATTATTATTCTCAACACTCCTTCTTAAAGCTACATGTCTACCTTTTACAAACTCAAATTAAAAGTAAACATATTCAATGCAATCCCATCATACTAACAAATTTGGCATGTTTCACCTTACACAAGTTTTTAGTTAGTACATCTGAAATCATACTTTCCGTTGGTACATACTCGATTTCAATTTTCTTATTCTTATATAAATCTCTTATATGATGACACCTAATGTCTATGTGCTTACTACGCGCATGAAATTTGGAATTCTTTGCAAGACTCAGTGCGCTTTGGTTGTCGCTGTATATTTTCACTGCCGGAACATCTCCGAAACCCATTTCATTAACGAGTTTCGCAATATACACCGCTTCTTTAGCTGCTGACGAAAGCGCCACATATTCCGCCTCCGTAGTACTCAGTGCCACGACCGATTGTTTCTTGGACTCCCAAGTAAATGCAGCACCTGCAGCGAAGAAGGACCAGCCACTAAACGACTTCCGATCACTGCAATCTCCAGCCCAGTCCGCGTCGACATAACCATGGATGGGCTGACCATTGCTTTGATAGTGCAACTTCAGCTCCGCGGTGCCCTTCAAATATCGCAATATTCGTTTGGCACCCACTTCATGCTCCTTGTGCGGGTCGACATTCCGTTGTGCAAGCTTCGTTACGGAATGTAGGATATCTGGCCGGGTTGTCATCGCCAGATACATCAGTGAGCCAATCAATGATTGATACGCCTTTTGGTTGACCCGTTGGCAGCTTTCTTCATTACATATTACTTGAAAGCCTGCCTCTAATGGTAACGCATTCGCCTTACAGTTCTGCATACCGTACTCATTGAGAAGACTCTCAATAAACTGTTTGTGGCCAATATGGATACTGCCAAGCTCGCCATCGCGCTCGATTTCCATACCCAGGAAATGATTTAGAGCGCCGCCGTCGACCACATCCAATGCGCCTGATATAAGCGCCTTCACGCTGTTCAGCTCTTGTTTGTTCGAACTCGCCACTATTAGGTCGTCAACGTATACGACAATTATAGTGAAGTTATTTGGGTCCTTTTGTGTATATATGCAGGGTTCGCTAACGCAAGGAAGAAAGCCAAATCCTTGAAGCACCTCGTCCAACTTCTCGTTCCAGATACGGCCGCTTTGTTTGAGACCATACAATGACTTGTGTAACTTTAACACGCGCTCAGGATAGATCTTATCCTCAAACCCTTCCGGTTGCTTCATATATACCACATCTGTAAGCTCGCTATTCAGATACGCGGACGCCACGTCCATCTGATGCATATACATTTTGTGCTCAACAGCCAGGGCTATCACCATCCTTATTGATGAATAACGTGCAACGGGAGAAAATGTTTCATTGTAATTGATGCCAAAACGTTGAGCGCAACCCTTTGCGACCAACCGGGATTTGAATCGCTCCACTTTGCCCAAGTGATCTCTCTTCACAGAAAAAACCCATTTACAGCCAATCAGCTTTTCACCTTTAGGTAGCTCTTCCAATGACCATGTATTGTTGGCACGCAGCTAATCAATCTCCTTCTGCATCGAATCTCTCCATTCCTTAGCCTGCGCCGTGTTCAACGCCTCGTTGACTGTATTTGGCACCTGTATTTCATTCACAGCAATGACATTCACCATGTTGTATTGTTTACGTGGCCGTCCAGGTCGACCAGTATATATTTTTAGGTCGGCCTGGGCCTCTCTTACAGCCTCCTTGATTGTTGTCGTCGGTTTCTTCTGCTACTCCTTCTGTTTCATCGTCATGACTTTCTTCAGTGGCCACAGCTTCCATAGCAGGATTCACCTTATCTGCCACTAAGCCATCGAACTGCAGATCAACAGCGTCACACGCTGACTGGTCTTCAAGTTCAGCTAGTTTCACATCAGCAACGTTTGCTGCTCCCTTGCTGCCATGTTTTACCAAGTCATCTTCTAGGAATATGACATCTCTAGCATCAATAATCGTTTGCTTTTCAGGGTTGTGCAAACGATACGCCTTCGCAGTCTCGGAGTATCCGACCAACATGTATTCAACACCTTTTGGTACAATCGCCCTCGCGCCAAACACTCCCAGGTGAAATACCGATGGCTTCTTGCCCGACCACGCCTCGTACGGCGTCACTGCAGGCAACGTTGACGTCTCAGATCGATTTTGCAGATAGGCAGCCGTGTTAACAGCCTCTGCCCAAAACATCTCGCCAACAGACGCATGAACTAGCATGCTCCGTGCCGTCTCCACCAATGTTCTATTGGCACGCTCCGCCACACCATTTTGCTGGGGAGTGTAGGGGACAGTTAGTTGCCGTTTTATGCCATTACTCACCAAGAAACTACTAAATTTCTCACTGACATACTCTCGGCCGTTGTCGCTTCTAATTGATTGAATCTTCATTCCAGTCTGTGTCTCGGCAAATATTTTAAACTGTTTAAATTTATCAAATATTTCGTGTCTTGTCTTTAAGAAACACACAGACACATAGCGCGTTTTATCGTCTATAAATGTCGCAAAATATCGTGCTCCGCCAATGGAGGGCTTATTCATTGGCCCACAAATGTCAGTGTGCACCAGGTCAAGAATGTTCGCAGACCTATTCTCTGATCTTTTACCGAATTGCTTTTCGCAAATCTTACATTTTGCACACGTTTCACATACATGTTCTTTTGTATCAAAACTCTTGTTTGCATCCAAGCCAAACACCATGCCATTTTTGGCCATCTTTTGTAAACTTGTGTAGTTCAGGTGACCGAACCGATTGTGCCATTTTTCCATTTGTGCTCTTATAGGCTGCGACACAAAACACTTTTTTATTTCGTTTTCAAATATATACAGCCCGTTTCTATTTTGTGCTTTTAACAAAACTTCATGTCCGTCCATTATTTTCGCAACATTGTTTTCAAATATTACTTTAAGTCCATTTTTATTGGCTTTCGCGACAGACATAAAATTGCACTGCAGTTCTTTCACGTACAACACGTCGATTAAATCAAAAGATCGCTTGCGCCAATGCAAGCGCACGGTACCACGCCCTTCCGCACAAATAGAATTATTTCCAGCTAGCATTATCTTTTCTTTATGCTCATAAAATTCTATAAACATCGAGCGAGCACAACACAAGTGGGCGGTTGCACCACTATCCAAACACCACATTTCTTTTGCTAGTTCATTATTCGCAGCAACAGACAATACAGTGAAATTTGTCTTCTTTGCGGACTTATCTTCTTCTGGTTTAGTCGACTTCTCTTTCATTTTGCAATTCGCCGTAATGTGTCCGCGACCACCACACGACCAACAAACGATATTCGCTTTACCTTTCTGTTGTGTCTTTGAAGAACCGTTTGATTTGCTTGACCGTTTATCCGTACGCGCTGCAAACATTTTTTGCTCACTTCTCTCTGTGTATTCATCACATGCCTTCCTTCTGTCGCCTTCTTCAAGCAATTTTACTTTCAGTGCACTAACACTAGGCAAGAAATCGCGCGATTCAATTGCAACAACAAAGTTCTCGAATGAGTCATTTAAACTTGACAACAAAATGATCGCAAGCAATTCATCAGTAACCGTTAACTCTATTTCTTGCAGTTTTTCAACTACATCGCAAAAACTGTTCACATGCGTTCCAATGCTATCATTTGGACTCATTTTCAAATATAACAATTGTTTAAACAACTTAATACGACGCGCGGGGCCTTTTGGCGTATGTATTTCCTTTAATTTGTTCCACGCTTCCAACGCACTTCTACAGTGCTTCACATTATTAATTTGTGACGGCTTTATACACAGCATGATGCTCGCAAGCGCTTTCTCGTCTTTCGCGTCGAACTACGCATTTTGTTCTTCGCTCGCATTTTCGCTTTTTATTAAGCTACCGCATACAACTGGCCATAGTTCAGTATGTATTAAAACGCTTTTCATTTGAATAGCCCATGCACTATAATTATTATCGTCTAGCTTTTCTATGGCAATCATTCCCGAATTCATTTTAAGCATCACTTGTCCAGAAAGTCCAGAATAATCGCGCACGAACAATTCACTTTCACAAGATTTGCTAACACGTGTTTTTCACACACCGAGTCTGTCAATACATACATATATGTACATGCGTGTCCAGAAAGTCTAGAATATTCTACCGATGAATTATTCAATTTCACACGCGCTCTTTTTTACACGTTCCTGGGCCCATAACCTGTTCGAGGTCATTTTATTAGGACAACGTAATATGTGTTCTTTATTCAAGCATATTTTTTTTTTTTTTTTTTTTTTTTGGTAGCGTGCGTTTATTTATTTAAAATCTGTCCTATTGGACAATAATTAAATGGTTTTGCGGGTGAACATTGACTTAAGGGGGGATACTATTGTACATGTATTTGGGGCGGGTTTGAAATTTGCTTCTTATTACTGTGGTAGATCAAGGGGATATCTCCTCATTAGACGTCTGCTTGTCTGGCTGTTGTCCAACAGGTTGATGGCGGGGTGGTTGGGGTGGTTCTCGAGCCTTTTCAGGTATCTCTCGCTGAGCCTGGAGATTTCGTCTGTGACTTGCGGGATTCCAAGTTCCCTGTGTATGGCGATATTCTCATGGTAGGGATGCGCATTACAGGCAATTCTCAAGCACTTGTTCTGGAACCGCTGTATTCGCAGGCGATTCGTGTGGCTTGCCGTGCCCCACAGCTGTATCCCGTAGGTCCAGATGGGCTTGAGAATTGCCTTGTAAACCAGGATTTTGAGGCTCTGCCTCAGCTTGGACCTTCTCCCAATGAGCCATTGCATCTGCCTCAGGCGCGCATCGGCCTGAATGCGTTTGGTGACGATGTGGGGACGCCATGTAAGCCTGCGGTCCAGGGTCAGTCCTAGGTATTTGGGTTCGGGCGCGTTGGGGATGTTGACTCCGTTTAGCGTGACCGGTGGGCAGTCTCCTCTTCTGAGTGAGAACGTCGTTTGGGTAGATTTTTCCGCGTTCACTACGATGTTCCATCTGCTGAGCCAGGGATGTAGCGCGTCCATTTGCCTTTGAATTGTTTCGGAGGCTTCTCGTGGGTCAGATGAAGAGGCGAGGAAAGCAGTGTCGTCTGCGTATGTCGCTATCGTTAGGCTCCTGGAGGGGATTATGGGGAGGTCTGCGGTGTAAAGGGTGTAAAAGATTGGTCCGAGCACACTGCCTTGCGGAACTCCAGCATATGTATTACAACTTTATTCCACGACGGATTACGACTTACTCTGCTACGAAAGGGGTTTCCAGACGTTATTATTTCATAGGGGACATGCAGCGTTGCCAGTAATATTATTATTCTCAACATTAAACAAGTTTTCATATGAAATCAAAAAAGTTAAATTATTTTCATGTTAAATATCAAGCAAGTTCAGTTTTCTTCATACGAAATAAAAATTGTCAAATAACATTATTTTGTATGAAATTATGTATGTGAAAAAAGTTTTCATATGAAATCAAAAAGGTTAAATTATTTGCATATTAATTATCAACCAAGTTAAATTTTCTTCATCCGAAATTAAAATAGTTAAATAGAAATATTTTATATGAAGTTATGTATGTGAAAACAATTTTCATATGAAATAAAATAAATTAAATTTTTTTCATATGAATTATCAACCAAGTTAAATTTTCTTCATCCGAAATTAAATTAGTCAAATAGTATTATTTTATATGAAGTTATGTATGTGAAACAAATTTTCATATCAAATCAAAAAATTAAATTATTTTCATATGAATTATCAACCAAGTTAAATTTTCTTCATACGAAATCAAAATAGTCAAATAGTTATATTTTATATGACATTATGTATGTTAAATTAGTTTTCATATGAAATCAAAAGAGTAAAACTAATTTTATGTGAAATATCAAGCAAAATGAGTATATTGCATACGAAATGAAAATTGTCAAATAACATTATTTCGTATGAAATGATGTATGGGACACATTGTTTCCTTATGAAATCAAAAAAGTTAAATTATTTTTATATGAATTATCAACCAAGTTAAATTTTCTTCATACGAAATCAAAATAGTCAATTAGTATTAATTTCTATGAAATTATGTATGTTAAATAAGTTTTCATATGAAATCAAAAGAGTTAAAAAGAGTTTTATTTATAATATCAAGCAAGATAAGTTTTCTTCAGACGAAATGAAAATTGTCAAATAACATTTTTTTGTATGAAATTTTGTATGTGAAACAAGTTTTCATATGAAATCAATAAAGTTAAATTATTTTCATATGAATTATCAACCAAGTAAAATTTTCTTCATACGAAATCAAAATAGTCAATTAGTATTAATTTATATGAAATTATGTATGTTAAATAAGTTTTCATATGAAATCAAAAGAGTTAAAAAGAGTTGTATTTAAAATATCAAGCAAGATAAGTTTTCTTCATACGAAATGAAAATTGTCAAATAACATTTTTTTGTATGAAATTATGTATGTGAAACAAGTTTTCATATGAAATCAAAAAAGTCAAATTATTTTCATATAAATTATCAACCAAAATAGTCAGTTAGTATTTCTTTATATAAAATTATGTATGTTGAACAAGTTTTCATATGAAATCAAAAAAGTTAAATTTTTTTTATGTGAAATATCATGCAATATAAGTATTTCGCATACGAAATGAAAATTGTCAAAAAACATTTTTATACCATTCGACCATTGAAAATTGTCAAAAGTGGTATACGAAGTTTGTGGAAATGTATGTAACAAGCAGAAGGAGGCGTGGCAGACCCCACAAAGTATATATATTCTGACTCAGGATCACTAGCTGAGTCGATTGAGCCATATCCGTCTGTCTGCTATTACAAAAGCCAGAGACACCATATTTCAGATGATGGTTCCTGTATACCATAGGTAGATCGAGTTTATTTTCAATTTTCGATGTCATATAAATCTATTCTCAAAATCCAATCGGACAATAAACACAGAAGTTGTCCATATTTCCGTTTTCCCTTACTTCAACTGCTCACGCCTGTGCTGCGCGTCGTGACGTCATGATCACGATGCTTCGTTTCAGCCGTAGTGTGTGTACAGCTGATTGCTATGTTTTCACATGTAGATAACGCTAATCAAAGATAGATCTAATTTAAACAATAGGTGGCGGATGAACTTGTGCAGAGTTTTTTGATGAAATTAAATGTGTGATAATTTGTTACGAAAGTGGGCGAATGATATCTTACTGTCGGGCGCCCTTGGCTGTAGCCTTCTCTACTTGTTTCTTATGAAACTATCTATGTGAAAGCAAGTTTACATATGAAATCAAAAAAGTCAAATTATTTTCATTTGAATTATCAACCAATTTAAACTTTCTTCATCCGAAATCAAAATAGTCAAATAGTAATATTTTATATAAAATTTTGTAAGTTGAACAAGTTTTCATATGAAATAAAAAAAATTTAAATTAATTCTATGTGAAATATCAAGCATCCTAGTCATATCATCCTAGTTATATTTTCTTCATACGAAATAAAAACTGTCGAAGAAACTTATTTCGTATGAAATTATGTACGTTAAACAAGTTTTCATATGAAATCAAAAGAGTGAAAAAGAGTTATATATAAAATGTCAAGCAAGAAAAGTTTTTTCATGCGAAAAGAAAATTGGCAAATAACAATATTTCGTATGAAATTATGTATGTGAAACAAGTTTTCATATGAAATCAACAAAGTTAAATTATTTTTAAGTGAAATATCAGGCAAGATAAGTTTTTTTCATACGAAATGAAAATTGTCAAATAATATTTTTATACCATTCGACCATTGAAAACACCATAACTTAACATTTTTCGTATGAAATTATGTATGTGAAACAAGTTTTCATATGAAATCAAAAAAGTTAAATTATTTTCATATGAATTATAAATCAAGTTAAATTTTCTTCATACGAACTCAAAATAGTCAATTAGTATTACCCGAGTGTGCGTGTTATCAGCGCAAAAAACCCAGTGCTCGAAGCAGCGGTACTTTCGCTAAGCACCAGCCACGTGCTGCCTGGCTCACCGGCTAACGGTGCCCAGCTTCCCCTCCCCCCCTCCTCACTTCTACCAACGTTGGAGAAGATGGACTGGCAGGCCCTCCCGCGCACCCACAAGCATGGAACAACACCATGCAAAAAGGCTTTAAGAACACGCAAGAGCAGCTCCAGCAGCGAGGGAAGCACCTCGCATTCAGAGCCGGGTGAGATTAAGCGAAAACCGGCAAAGAAAGCGCAGGGAGAGGAGCTTGACAATAAGCCAAGCACTAGCGCAGCTCTGCGCAAGAAGCTGGCCAACAACGCCTTCGCTTTACTCTCGAGCGAAGAAGACGACGACGACAAAGAGAGCTCTGATGACGAACCCGGACCTGAAGACGACCCCAAGCCCAAGACCCCCGTAAAACCAAAACCCACCCCGAAGACCATCAAGCCACCTCCGATCTTTATTCCTGACGTGACCAACATCTCGGCACTCATCAAGATGATCACGACGCTTGTAGGCCCGAGGAACAATTTTACCTACAAGACCGTGAATGGAAAAAATGTACGTGTCATGATGCCGGACAAAGAGTCCTATACAGCTCTGCGTCTCCAACTTGTGGCCCAAAACAAAAGGCATCGGACTTTCCAGCCGAAAGATGAACGTGCATACAAAGTTGTCATTAAAGGACTCCACCACTCCACCGATCGTGAGGAAATAATCGAAGACCTTCGCAGACAAGGGCACGCTGTAAGAGATCTGCACAATCCCATTGGCAGAAGAAGTAAGGAACCTCTGGGAATCTTCTTCGCCAACCTGGAGCCTTCCAGCAACAACAAGGACGTGTATCAGGTCAAGCGGATCTGCAGGTCGGTAGTAACTATTGAACCGCCGCAGAAGTTCAACGACGTGCCTCAATGCTACAGGTGCCAAGGATTCGGTCATACACAGCGTTACTGCTTCCTAGAATACCGATGTGTAAAATGCGGAGGCCCTCATGAATCGAGGGTAAGTGAGAAGAAGGAGGACGACAAAGCGTGCTGCTTCCACTGCCAGGCGGACCACCCTGCGTCATTTAAGGGATGCCCCGCATACAAAAAGGCCAAAGCACTCGCTGCTCCGAAAACAAGGCCCGTCGCTAATGCTTACAAGGCGCCGCCCGTGGCATCGCCAAACGTCACCTCTGGCAGGAGCTACCGAGACGCCCTCAATGGAGTGCACGCAACGCCGCAGAATCCCACAACCCCAGTCCAAACCCAAACAGAAACCCCACACTCCGGTCAGATAGAAGCGATGTTCGCTCGCATGGAAGGCATGATGGAGAGGATGAAGAAGCGAATGTTCGCCCAGATGACACAGCTGGTGGCCACCATTCTCAACACCAAGTCATGCAATTAAAGCTCCACCTAGTCGTCTGGAATGCGAACGGCCTGCAGAACAGCAAGGCCATAGTCGAGCACCATCTGAAGACCCACCAGATCGACATACTACTTGTAGCCGAAACCCATTTCTCCCCCAGATCCCACTTTAAGATCAGCGGATATGACCTCATCCATGCAGACCATCCTTCTGGCAGAGCACGCGGAGGAGCAGCCATCCTCATCAGGAGCGGTATTCAATACCTAGAGCTGCCCGCGTTTCAGCAAGACTGGGCACAATGTCCTGTCATCAGGATTGCCAGCCCGCAAGGAGACTTGGACATTGGAGCGGTCTACTTTCCCCCCAGATACCGCATAACAGCATCTCATCTCAGTGAGTTCTTCGAGCATTTTGGGCCCCGCTTCATAGCAGCTGGAGATTATAACGCCAAACATTCTTGGTGGGGATCGCGCCAACAACCCCAAAGGGAAAACTCTGGTTGAGTACCTGCAACGCCACCGGCTGGACTGCCACTCCACTGGCGAGCCCACTCACTGGCCAACCGATCCCCTCAAGACTCCAGACCTGCTAGACTTTGCTGTGTCGAAAGGCATAGGGCATGCGAAGATTAGCTGCACAACAAATGCTGATCTCCTGTCAGACCACTGCGCAATAAACGTGCTAATCAACACGCCAGTCCTCAGGAAAACCCCGCTCAGGAGGCTCACTGGAAAACACACCGACGCCGCCAAGTTCGCGTCCTGGATGCTCTCCGCCGTCAATCCGAACCCCATCCTCAACACACCCAGGGACATTGACAAGGCTATCGGGAACCTCACCAGGCAAATGCAAAATGCTGCGGAATTCGCAAGCCCACCGCCACCAAAGACTGCGAGAACACCTAGCAGAGACCTCCACCTCTGGTCCCCGGAAATTGCGGCACTCGTGGCTGAGAAGAGGCGTCTCAGGAGAGTTTGGTTCTTGACGCGCAATCCAAGAGACAAAACAGCGCTCAATCACGCCACAAAGGAGCTGAAGGACAAGATCTCCAGCCTACGCCAGGACTCTTTCCTCAGATTCCTTGAGGAACTCTCTCCCGGGGATCCGGACCATAACCTGTGGAACGTCACCCGCCACATTAAACGACCAGTCAAAAAGGTTTCCGCAGTGCGCAAAGTGGATGGATCCTGGTGCCGATCGGACGCCGAAAGAGCAGAAGCTTTCGCCGAACACCTATACAACGCCTTCTCACCGTTCGACTGCTGCACTGCCGAAGAACGTGCTGAAACCGCCAGGTTTCTCAATAGCCCAAGCTCTCCCGGTCCGCCGCTGCAACCAGTCAACCCTGAGGAAGTTGCGCTGGAGATTGCCCTACTGAAGAACAGCAAATCTCCGGGCCTGGATCGGATAGATGCGGCAGCCCTAAAAATGCTTCCATTCCGCTGCACACAAATGTTGGCAAGAATTTACAGCAGCTGCTTCCGGCTAGGGTACTTTCCAGTAGAATGGAAAAAAGCAGAGGTCATTGTCCTCCTTAAGCCTGGTAAGCCTGAAGCCAACCTAGCCTCCTATCGTCCGATCAGCTTACTGGCAATCCTCTCCAAAATACTCGAAAGAGTATTTTTGCGCAGAGTATTGCCTGTACTGGACGAGGCCGGTTTGATCCCCGATCACCAGTTTGGCTTCAGACGCTGCCACGGAACACCGGAGCAGTGCCACCGGCTTGTCGAACGCATCCTCGAGGCATTCGAGCAGAAAAATTACTGCTGCGCTGTAATGCTTGACGTGAAGCAGGCATTTGACAGAGTTTGGCATCCTGGACTCCTCCATAAACTTAAATCCTGCCTCCCAAGCCCCCATTTTACCCTACTTAAATCCTACACTGAGGGAAGAGCATTCCAAGTCAGATGCGGAAGTGCAATAAGCCTACCCAGACTGATCAGAGCTGGAGTTCCGCAAGGCAGTGTGCTCGGACCAATCCTCTACACCCTTTACACCGCAGACCTTCCCATAATCCCCTCCAGGAGCCTAACGATAGCGACATACGCAGACGACACTGCTTTCCTCGCCTCCTCATCTGACCCACGAGAAGCCTCCGAAACAATTCAAAGGCAAATGGACGCGCTACATCCCTGGCTCAGCAGATGGAACATCGTAGTGAACGCGGAAAAATCTACCCAAACGACGTTCTCACTCAGAAGAGGAGACTGCCCACCTGTCACGCTAAACGGAGTCAACATCCCCAACGCGCCCACACCCAAATACTTAGGACTGACCCTGGACCGCAGGCTTACATGGCGTCCCCACATCGTCACCAAACGCATTCAGGCCGATGCGCGCCTGAGGCAGATGCAATGGCTCATTGGGAGAAGGTCCAAGCTGAGGCAGAGCCTCAAAATCCTGGTGTACAAGGCAATTCTCAAGCCCATCTGGACCTACGGGATACAGCTGTGGGGCACGGCAAGCCACACGAATCGCCTGCGAATACAGCGGTTCCAGAACAAGTGCTTGAGAATTGCCTGTAATGCGCATCCCTACCACGAAAATATCGCCATACACAAGGAACTTGGAATCCCGCAAGTCACAGACGAAATCTCCAGGCTCAGCGAGAGATACCTAAAAAGGCTCGAGAACCACCCCAACCACCTCGCCATCAACCTGTTGGACAACAGCCAGACAAGCAGACGTCTAATGAGGAGACATCCCCTTGATCTACCACAGTAATAAGAAGCAAATTTCAAACCCGCCCCAAATACATGTACAATAGTATCCCCCCTTAAGTCAATGTTCACCCGCAAAACCATTTAATTATTGTCCAATAGGACAGATTTTAAATAAATAAACGCACGCTACAAAAAAAAAAAAAAAAAAAAAAAAAAAAAAATTATTCATATGAAATCAAAAAAGTTAAATTAATTTCATATGAATTATCAACCAAGTTAAATTTTCTTCATACGAAATCAAGATAGTCAAATAGTATTTCTTTTTATGAAATTATGTATGTTAAACAAGTTTTCATATAAAATCAACAAAGCTAAATTATTTTTATATAGCCATGTCCGTCTGTCTGTCCGTGTGAAAATCTAGATATCAGCTATTATATGAGCTAGAACTACCAAATTTGGTGACAAAATGTGTTATTATTGCACGCTGAGCAAGTTTATTTTTGATTTTGTCACGCCCCTTCCGCTCCTGTAAATCGATAAAAAATTGATTACAAGCGCAATTTTGATGCCATATTGTTAATTTTCCGATTACATGATAACTATAGCTAGCCAGATGATCTCTGATTTTGTAACAATCGGATAATAAACACAGAAGTTACTCAGCTTAACGTTTTCCATAGCTGTAAGCAGCGCTGCCGGCATTGTGCCGAATCGTGTGTGCGTGTACGGTGGTGAAATGGGTTAAGTTGTGGACTGCAAAACGAACAATACTATTATGCATTTACGGGTTCGAGTCCCGCCCGCATCAAAAATTAAATGTGTGCAAAAATGTTTTTTTTTTTATTTTATATTTTGACTTTGCATAAATATTATAAGTCCATAGCCTTTTACGGTCAAAATATGATTGTAGCCGTTTTTTTCCGCAAATAAATGATGTACGAGCAGCTGGGTAGCGGGTATATTACAGTCGAGCACACTCGAATGTAGCTTTCTTACTTGTTTTCTTTTTTTTTTTGTTGTAATATAAAACAAACACACTTATTACAATGGCTAGTGGCTAGAGTGTCAGACTGCAAAGCCAAAGGTTTTCGGTTCGATTCTCGAAATTAGAGCCACGCAAATGTACTTGAGGGGTCATAGCGCGGTGCGTTTTTTTTTTATTTTTATTTTAATATTTATTTTTTATTTTAATATATAATAAATAATAAATTAGTTTACTAAAGAGTGCAAAATGATTCCCTATTCAATTTCATACACATACATATGTATGTATATATGACATACGCATGTTCACATGTTGGTGTAAGGGATTAGACAAAAGAAGCAGACGTTAGATGCATTTTTAACGCGTGCCAAAATTTAAGAAGAGGCATTGAGAGCTGTGTATATGTTTGTGTGTATTTTACCACGCGCTTCAAAGCATACATTTATCGTCTTCTCTTTCTGTCCAATGCTTATTGCACTTGTCTATTCGCTTTTGCATTCACGCCGCGTTCTTCTTCTTTGCTTCATTAAATTAATTGAGCGCGTCGTTCGATCAGCTACAATTTAATTTACAATTTAATCTGTTTGGCGTGCGTTTTAATAATAATTTTAGTATAAAGTAATATATATCGCAGCGTGTGTTTGTGTTTCCGCCTAAGTGCATTTTGTTTTGTGTTTATAGTGCTTGCTGAATTCGTGCACTGCACTAGCGCATTTCTAAAGTTAATTAATGTGACTAAATTGAACTGTCCTGTGACTAAATATACACGTGCAAAAATATAATATTTATTATAATTATTATTATTATAATAATTATTATTCAAAATAGTGCTGTGTTTCGTATAAACAATATCATTAAACTTTGGCGCTCCCTTACACTTGTTGCTTACGTTGTTGTTAAAAGCGTTAGACCCGCGTTCGGCTCGTGTTCGCTTCGTGACATAACGTATTGCGTAACGCGTGTTTTATGCCCTGTGCACAGTAGGAGTAATAAGCAGATAAGCAAAATTTTTCATTTATAATTATTAATTCAGTCAATTATATTTAAATTCCAATAATAAAGAATATATTTATTACTTATTTATAATTCCTTGACACTTTGAAATTTTAAAACTATAATTGATTGAATATTAATTACTAGCCTAAATATTTTTTTATGTGTATATCGAATAATTTATATTTATTATTTTCTTTATAATATTATATTATTTGATATTCTATGTTTTATATATTCTTATTTTTTTCCAATTGGAATTTAGATAGTACTTTATATTGACCATTTTTGCGAAAGTTTGTTGGCTATGCCTCGCAGAAGAAAATCTGCTGCTCAACGAGCGGCAAATCAGAGGTGAAGAAATAGATCGCATAGGGATCAAAGGGATTATTCGCAGGCAGAAAACGATAGCAATGCTAGAGCTCAGAGAGCGAAGAGGAAATGAAGAGAATAGGGAATCTCAGCAGTTTGGGAATATTAGTCAAAGCTCATCTAGAGGACCAAATTTAGACATTAGGAATTATGAAAGTATAGAAAACCCAGAAAATAGAAGGGGAAAGGGGTGTCAGGAATCTACGTAGATCTACTCGAAGACAGAATGTTGACCAACCGACAACGGAACAGCATGAGGGTATTCAAAATGTAGGACAGAGCCGGACAGGAGCGGTCTATAGGAAGAGGGAGAGAGAAGCCGATAGATTACGTAGATCTATTCGTAGACAAAATGCTAGCGTAGTGTCAACTGAGCGGCAGGCTTACACACAAATTAGAAGGCAGAGGCGGATGCAAGGGGAATACCAGAAGGGGGATAGAGTGCGTAGATCTACCCGAAGACAGAACACGAAAATACGGACAACTGAGCTGCACGTTAACACACAAAATAGGAGGCCGAGACGGATGGAACAGGACTATCGGCAGGCAGAGCGAAGATCCGATAGATTGCGTAGATTCACCCGTATACAAAATTCTGACATACGGACAACTGAGCAGCAGGCGAACACTTTAAATAGAAGCCAGCGACGCACTGATGGAGGTTATCGGCAAAGGAAGAGAGCAGTCGATAGATTACGTAGGTCAGCGCAACGACGAAATTTTATGTATAGGACTAATGAGCAGAGAAGGATTAGTCATCTTAGGTCTGTAATACGCACAGATGTTGAGCGTCGTATATTAGAAAGGGAGAGAGATACGATACAAAGGTCTCAAGCTAGGGACAATCTTGCACGGAGGATTGTCGATCAGGCTCTTGACACTGCACGTCGTCGAAGTGCAAGACTGTTACAGCGTCAAGCAATTACTGACTCTTTAAGGCGTTTAAGCTTAAGAGTAAGTCAAAATATGAGCAATAGTCAGAACAGGGAAGCAGAAAACCTACGAAATGCTGAGCGTATGAGAGAGGAGCGTTCAAATAACTTTGAAGATTTTTCCCCCAGCTTAACAACATTAGAGACTCAAATGGGTATTTTCAATAGAATGGTTAAGCTGGGTCCTGATCAGGTTTGCCTTTGTTGCAAAGTCCTTTGGTTCCCCTTTCAGATAACCAAAATGTCTATGTCTTTTATTGAGAATAGAAATGAATATAGTGCGGATATTTTAAGTCTTTCCGGTCAGTTTCCATCTTCTGACAACACTTTTAAATATTGCAATACATGCAGCCGCAATATTAAAGCTGGTAGAAAGCCAGAATTTTTGAATTACAAATGGCTTAGATTTTCCAGACTTGCCCGAATGTCTAAAAAAGCTTAGACCATTAGAGGTACGACTGGTCTCTCCTCGCCTTCCATTTATGGTGATTAAAACTTTAGGTATTGGCCGACAAAATGCCATTAAAGGAGCTGTCCCCATTCCTGTTGCCAATATTGTAACATTGTTACCATGAGCTTTCCACGAAGCAGAGGTTTTGCAGCTCCACCTTAGGCGTAGGATGGAATATAACCATGATTTCATGGCGGAAACCATCAGGCCGTTGAAAATTGCAGAGGCTATTAGATTCTTAGTTGATAGTGAGCTATATAAAAAGCATAGTATAGTGTAGTGTCTTAATGAACAGTGGATGTCAAATTTCGCTTCCGATACTGTTCCCCTCATTGCTTCTCAAGCAGACACAGAGTTGGTAAACAATTTAATTCAAGAATTTCAAAGACCACTTCGCCCCGATGAGGACATTGAAACGGAGGAGCTTAACCCGGGGGGTCAAGAAACTCTGCTTGAAAATAATCATGTTGCCATGCAAAGAATCATAATTGCTCCTGGCGAAGCCCAAAGACCCCTTGATATGATTCTGGATGCTGATTCGGAGGAATTAGCATTCCCTACATTGTATGCCGGAATCAAGCGAAAAACTTCTCAAACTTTTACAACCATAGTTAAATCAGAACTTAGGAATTATGATAGGAGAGGTTGTTAAGGTAAGTTGTTCTTCAATTATAAGAAATGAGAGCTAATTCAAATTAGGAATAATACTTCAATATGCTTACGAAAGCATAGCTCATCTCGAGCAAATACTGCCTCTAATGCCCTTAATGAGGAAGAAATCGAAAATCTTATTAGACATGATGATGGATACAGGGTTCTCAAAGGAATACGAACGTCTCCTGCTCATTGGGAAGCAGAAAAAAAGAAGGTGATGCCAATGATCAGGCAATTTGGTCTGCCAACTTTCTTTATAACTTTGTCGGCTGCTGAAAGTAGGTGGGAAGAGCTTCTTGTCCTACTTAAAAGGGTTGTGGACAAGCAAGAAGTTACGGAAGAGGAGGCACTTGCGTTGCCTTCAAACGAAAAGGTTAGGCTAATTCGTTCCGATCCGGTAACATGTGTTAGGTATTTTGACAATCGTTGGAGGCAATTATTTAAGGTAATGAAGAAAGAGGGCGGTGTCTTTGGAAGACACAACGTTGTGCTGTACTACTGGAGAGTTGAGTTCCAGTAAAGATGTTCACCTCATATCCACGGAATGTTTTGGCTGAAAAACGCCGCGAAAGTGGATTTTGAGGATGAATCTTCTCTTCCCCCTGTTATCGAATTTATCGATCAGTTTGTTACCACAAATGTAACCAATGAAGAACTCGCTCCGTATATAGAGTACCAAAAGCACAAGCATGGGAATTCATGTCAACGTGAATTGAGGGGAAACTCGTTTTGTCGCTTTGGCATTCCCTATTTCCCAATGCCGCAAACAGAAATTCTAAGGCCTCTTCCAGAAGTGACTGATAATTATTCTCTTCATCGAAAAAATTTTAAAAAAATACAAAATGTACAAAACTTTCCATTCGATTCAGTCACTTGAGCATTTTCGAAAACTTTTTATCTCACAATCAAGTGAACCTCAGTTACGAGGAATATAAAAATGCTCTTAGATCTGGCTTAAAAAAGCCACAAATTTTTCTGAAGAGAAGTTTTGATGGTATTAATATAAATGCATATAATAAACATATTCTCGAAATGCAAAGGGCTTATATTGACATTCAATTCATTTTGGACCCTTATGCTTGCTGCAGCTATATAATCAATTATATAAATAAGTCCCAAAGGGGGATTTCCAAATTGATGCTGGATGCCGTGGCCGAGATCCGCCCACCATCCGCAAACCAAGAATTATTCGGTTTATGAGTTTTAATATAAACCAAAATAGACCAAATTACTTTAGGGAATTAATTATGCTTTACTTGCCTTGGAGGGATGAACAGGTAGAACTAATAGATAGAAATTGCGAGGAGATATACAGTGAAAATGAAGATATAATTAGGATAAATTTTAAGAAGTATAATGTATTAGAAGACTTAGAAGACGCGCTTAGGAGGGCCATGGAATTGGAAACAATTGACGAGAATATCGATGAAGAACAATTAGCAGGTGACGTAGATAATGAGTTTAGAGTGCTAGGCTTACCTGATATAAGTTCTCAAATTAATCTTTTTGATGTTAATGTAAAACAGGAAGCGGATGAACCAGCCCGTCTCATGAAACTACCGCCCCTTATTTTCGCCCATTTATTTATTTATTTATCCATCATTATTAATTCTCTCAATCTTAGGCAAAAAACATTCTTTACCCATTTTTATACGCGCTACTCATAGAGTAGAAGGGTTTTATAACTTTGTTCAAACCGAAAATGTATGTAACAGGCAGAAGGAGACACCTCCGACCCCATAAAGTATATATATTCTGTCTCAGGATCAACAGCCGAGCCGATATAGCCATGTCCGTCTGTCCGTCTGTCTGTCCGTGTGAAAATCTAGATCTCAGCTATTATAAGAGCTAGGACTACCAAATTTGGTGACAATATGTCTTATTATTGCACGCTGATCAAGTTTATTTTGGATTTTGGCCACGCCCACTTCTGCGCCCGTAAATCGAAAAAACATTGATTACAAGCGCAATGTTGATGCCATATTGTTCATTTTCGGTTTACATGATAACTATAGCTAGCCAGATGATCTCTGAAAATTTGGTAACAATCGGATAATAAACACAGAAGTTATTCAGCTTAACGTTTTCCATAGCTGTAAGCAGCGCTGCCGGGCAGCGCTGCTTGCAGCATTGTGCCGAATCGTGTGTGCGTGTACGGTGGTGAAATGGGTTAAGTTGTGGACTGCAAAACGAACAGTACTATTATGCATTTACGGGTTCGAGTCCCGCCCGCATCAAAAATTAAATGTGTGCAAAAATGTTTTTTTTTTTTTTTAGATTTTGACTTTGCATAAATATTGTAAGTCCATAGCCTTTTGCGGTCAAAATATGATTGTAGCCGTTTTTTTGTAAATTTATTGTTCCGCAAATAATTTTGGTGTACGAGCAGCTGGGTAGCGGGTATATTACAGTCGAGCACACTCGAATGTAGCTTTCTTACTTGTTTGCATAATGCCCAGCAAAATAAGGTATTTTATGAGTTTGTGGGTGGCGGGGCTGGTGTGGGCAAAAGTTGGCTAATTTCAGCCAATCTGGCACCGCAATCAAAAACTTAGGAGACGATTTATTAAATACACTTCGTTCAAGATTTATTGATCTTAAGCTTCTAACCATTGATGAAATATCAATGGTTGGAGCAAAAATGTTCTCCCATTTAGATAGCTGACTTAGACAAATTTTAGATAACAGAGAGACACCGTTCGGAGGAATCTCTGTTATCGTTTTTGGCAATCTCATGCAGATTAGTCCTGTAGGAGATCGTTGGATTTTCAATTCCACCGCTGATTCGCATGATCACTATCGTGCCATATACGGGACTTCTCTGTGGGACTCCTTCAAGTTTTTTGAACTCACAGAGATTATGCGCCAGCGAGATGATCAGGCTTTTGCTGTTGCTTTAAACAACATGGCATCTGGAATTGGCCGATGATGCTATTCATTTGTTTTATAGAAATGAGGATACCGACATATTTAACATGACAAAATTAAATTCAATTACGACTGCTCAATATATCTCATCTGGTGTTGATTTTATTAAAGCTCCACATCTTAGTGCTGAAGTTAAAAATAGATACCTCGAGGGAGTCAAAACTTTCAGGACCTCCAAAACTCAAGGTCTATCAACTTCATTGATTTTAAAATCCACTGCCAAATATATGGTAACGGTAAATATAGATACAGCTGATGGTTTAGTTAATGGAGCCTCAGAGATTCTTATGGATATAGGTTTCAATACATCCAATTCTCCTCAAATTCTTTGGATACAATTTTTAGATGAAAGTGTAGGAATTCATGCTCGAGCCAAGGGCCGACATCTCTTAGAACCTTCATGGACGCCAATTTTCAAAACGACAAAAAGTTTTCAGTTTCATTCCAATCAGAAAGTTTCTATCCTTTTTAATGTTGGTGGATTTGAACCTCCAAAATGCGACTCCTAGTCACCAGTCAAGCAAGAGCTCAGAATTTTGAGAAGTGAAAAACTGCTTTATTCTTACTATAGCTGTTTATTCAATGACAATTGGTTTTCTGCACTGTTCCATAATACAGAAAGTTTGCATTGTCATATTAGCCATATTTGCTCCGATCAGCTAATGCTATATGCAAGTCTTTTATGTTTCGATGAAACTTCAATTTTCTCAAATGAAATATTTGAAATACCCGGCTTCATACATGTTGTGCGGCTTGATTGTGAGTCAGTAACCAACAGAGTTCGACCGAAAAGAGGCATTCTTATTTTCATTAAAAATGAATTATTTGAGAATGTATGAATGAATGAATGTGACGCTAATAATTTATCCTCTGCCGTTTTTGAGTATGTCGGGTTTAAATTCAAGTCTACAGGGTTTCTCATTGTCTATAAAACTCCATCCTATCCCATATTAAAATTTGAAACAGAGTTTGAGAGCTTATTTCAGAGGTATCCATTTTTAAATAGCCATTCTATAGTTTTAGGAGACTTTAATATGTGCTTGCGATCTCTCAGAGGGTGTAGTCGTAGGGTTTATAATTTCTTAGAGAATTTGCAATATGAGTCCCTCTTAGATTTGGCATCGTCTACAACCAATTTGGATACCCATATTGATTGATTTTTCATTTGTTTTATTGATTTACTTATTTTATTATTATTATTATTAATATTTTTATTATTATTGTTATTATTATTATTATTATTAATATTTTTATTATTATTATTATTATTATTATTATTATTATTATTATTATTATTATTATTATTATTATTATTATTATTATTATTATTATTATTATTATTAATTATTATTATTATTATTATTATTATTATTATTATTATTATTATTATTATTATTATTATTATTATTATTATTATTATTATTATTATTATTATTATTATTATTATTATTATTATTATTATTATTATTATTATTATTATTATTATTATTATTATTATTATTATTATTATTATTATTTATTATTATTATTATTATTATTATTATTATTATTATTATTATTATTATTATTATTATTATTATTATTATTATTATTATTATTATTATTATTATTATTATTATTATTATTATTATTATTATTATTATTATTATTATTATTATTATTATTATTATTATTATTATTATTATTATTATTATTATTATTATTATTATTATTATTATTATTATTATTATTATTATTATTATTATTATTATTATTATTATTATTATTATTATTATTATTATTATTATTATATTATTATTATTATTATTATTATTATTATTATTATTATTATTATTATTATTATTATTATTATTATTATTATTATTATTATTATTATTATTATTATTATTATTATTATTATTATTATTATTATTATTATTATTATTATTATTATTATTATTATTATTATTATTATTATTATTATTATTATTATTATTATTATTATTATTATTATTATTATTATTATTATTATTATTATTATTATTATTATTATTATTATTATTATTATTATTATTATTATTATTATTATTATTATTATTATTATTATTATTATTATTATTATTATTATTATTATTATTATTATTATTATTATTATTATTATTATTATTATTATTATTATTATTATTATTATTATTATTATTATTATTATTATTATTATTATTATTATTATTATTATTATTATTATTATTATTATTATTATTATTATTATTATTATTATTATTATTATTATTATTATTATTATTATTATTATTATTATTATTATTATTATTATTATTATTATTATTATTATTATTATTATTATTATTATTATTATTATTATTATTATTATTATTATTATTATTATTATTATTATTATTATTATTATTATTATTATTATTATTATTATTATTATTATTATTATTATTATTATTATTATTATTATTATTATTATTATTATTATTATTATTATTATTATTATTATTATTATTATTATTATTATTATTATTATTATTATTATTATTATTATTATTATTATTATTATTATTATTATTATTATTATTATTATTATTATATTATTATTATTATTATTATTATTATTATTATTATTATTATTATTATTATTATTATTATTATTATTATTATTAATATTATATCCATGGTTGCTGGCTCGAGGTCATAATAAAAAACAAAAAACACAATTTGTTTATTTTTTTATTTATTATCCAATATATTTCGGTTACTCTACGGTAACCGTCTTTAGGGCTTAAAAACACAAAATCACAAAATTTAAGTTACTTATAAATATTTATAACGTTAAAAAACTAACACTGAACAATATTTAATTACATTTATTATAATTGTTACACGTCTGCTCTTGCGGGCGCGTAGTTCCAAACTGGCTTGTTTAGTAAGTGTCTATATATGTGAGCGCAATTTTCTGTGTCCGTTTTGTAGTTCAATCTGTCTTCTGTTGGTGTGTTTATTATGCGTAGCATTTCGAGAGTGGAACGTTTAGCATAGTGTTGTTCTTGTTGTAGTATTGTTGTTGCATCAAAATTCGGAGAGTGGTGTTTGTTTGCACAGTGGGTCATGATAGCTGTTTTTTGTGTTGTACTTTGGTGTCGTAATTTGAAATCAGATTTGTGTTAATCTTGTTTTCAATTTTAGTTTTGTTGTTCCTACGTAAACACCATTGCATATTTCTGTAATGCTGCCACTACAAGGAATTTTATAAATAACATTATTTTTGTCAAGAAAATTTATTTTTGACTTCGTATTATTGTAAAAATGTGCTATCTGTATTTCTGTATTATTGTAACAGTTGGATCTTATTAATCTTTCTGATAATGTTGGTACATAGCCCAGAGATTTATATGTTCTTAGCTGTCTTCTTGTATTTTCCTTTGGTGTTTCTTTAAATTTATTAATAAGCTTATTAATTAGTGTTTTTGGAAAGTCGTTGTCAGTAAGTATTTTTGTTATTTCCTTCCTAATTTCCTTATGGTACATTCTGTCCGATATATCAAACATTCGTTTCATACAGCCTCTTGCTGTATTTATAATCATTGTCCTTGGATATTTAGAGTTATAATTGATAAGTCTTCCAGATGCCATCGGTTTCTTATACCATTTGAGTTTCAATTTTCCTCCTACTCTGTTAATTACTGAATCAAGATATGGTAGCTTATTATTTTGTTCCGTCTCAATTGTAAATTTTATGTTGTTATGGTAGCAATTTAGTTCACGTAATATATTTTCTGCTTCGTTGTAGTTTATAATCGCAAATAGGTCGTCAACGTATTTTGTTAGTAGTTAATTTTTCTAGGGTGTTTGTCAACACGTCTTCCATTACAATATCTGCAATTATAGGTGAAGCAGGCGACCCCATCGGCAAGCCAAGAACATATAAATCTCTGGTCTATGTACCAACATTATCAGAAAGATTAATGAGATCCGACTGTTCCAATAATACAGAAATACAGATAGCACACAAACCCTTTCACACACTAAAACATTTTTACAATAATACGAAGTCAAAAATAAATTTACTTGATAAAAATAATGTTATTTATAAAATTCCTTGTAGTGGCAGCAATACAGAAACATGCAATGGTCTTTAGGTAGGAACAACAAAACTAAAATTGAAAACTAGATTAACACAACACAAATCGGATTTCAAATTACGACACCAAAGTACAACACCAAAAACAGCTCTCATGACCCACAGTGCAAACAAACACCACTCTCCGAATTTTGATGCAACAACAATACTACAACAAAAACAACACTATGCTAAACGTTACACTCTCGAAATGCTACACATAATAAACACACCAACATAAGACAGATTGAACTACAAAACGGACACAGAAAATTGCGCTCACAAATATAGACACTTACTAAACAAGCCAGTTAGAAACTCCGCGCCCGCAAGAGCAGACGTGTAACAATTAATGTATTTAATGAATGTAATTAAATATTGTTCAGTGTTAGTTTTTTAACGTTATAAATATTTATAAGTAACTTCCATTTTGTGATTTTGTGTTTTTATACGCGCTACTCATAGAGTAGAAGGGTATTATAACTTTGTTCATACCGAAAATGTATGTAACAGGCAGAAGGAGACACCTCCGACCCCATAAAGTATATATATTCTGGCTCAGGATCAACAGCCGAGTCGATATAGCCATGTCCGTCTGTCCGCCCAAAATCAAAAAATTAAATGTGTGCAAAAATGTTTTTTGTATACCTGCTACTCATAGAGTAAAAGGGTATTATAACTTTGTTCAAACCGAAAATGTATGTAACAGGCAGAAGGAGACACCTCCGACCCCATAAAGTATATATATTCTGGCTCAGGATCAACAGCCGAGTCGATATAGCCATGTCCGTCTGTCCGTCTGTCTGTCCGTGTGAAAATCTAGATCTCAGCTATTATAAGAGCTAGGACTACCAAATTTGGTGACAATATGTGTTATTATTGCACGCTGATCAAGTTTATTTTGGATTTTGGCCACGCCAGCATTCCGGCACCGCTGCTTGCAGCATTGTGCCGAATCGTGTGTGCGTGTACGGTGGTGAAATGGATTAAGTTGTGGACTGCAAAACGAACAGTACTATTATACATTTATGGGTTCGAGTCCCGCCCGCATCAAAAATTAAATGTGTGCAAAAATGTTTTTTTTTTGTTCATTTTCGGTTTACATGATAACTATAGCTAGCCAGATGATCTCTGAAAATTTGGTAACAATCGGATAATAAACACAGAAGTTATTCAGCTTAACGTTTTCCACAGCTGTAAGCAGCACTGCCGGCAGCGCTGCTTGCAGCATTGTGCCGAATCGTGTGTGCGTGTACGGTGGTGAAATGGGTTAAGTTGTGGACTGCAAAACGAACAGTACTATTATGCATTTACGGGTTCGAGTCCCGCCCGCATCAAAAATTAAATGTGTGCAAAAATGTTATTTTTTTTATTTTATATTTTGACTTTGCATAAATATTATAAGTCCATAGCCTTTTACGGTCAAAATATGATTGTAGACGATTTTTTGTTCCGCAAATAAATGATGTACGAGCAGCTGGGTAGCGGGTATATTACAGTCGAGCATACTCGAATGTAGCTTTCTTACTTGTTTTTATTTTAGATTTTGACTTTGCATAGATATTATAAGTCCATAGCCTTTTACGGTCAAAATTTGATTGTAGCCGTTTTTTTGTTCCGCAAATAAATGATGTACGAGCAGCTGGGTAGCGGGTATATTACAGTCAAGCGCACTCGACTGTAGCTTTCTTACTTGTTTATTTTAATTATTAATATTGAATTATCTAGTTATTAAATTGCTTTTAAATTATTAATTATTTTAATTTAGTCTTCCATCTTTTTTCTATAGAATCTATCTATCTAAGATTACTGCACGTACTGTAAAAATAAATTTTTTGGGGAACATTGGGGTCGCATACAGCAACTCAAGTCGACTCGTAGGTCTCCACAATTCCATTTTTTTGGAAACAGCTGACCCCATTTCATTTGTAGTGACCTCCCCGTGGTGTTCCCTGGGAACCGATTATATATGATAATCGGGAGCAAATACGAGCGGCGACTATTAAAATACCTTACGCCTTGGTGATACTCTTTTTTTACGTTATAAATTTAATTGCAATAAATGAAAAGTCCATGGCCTCATACAGTCAAAACTTGACTGTAGCCGTTCTTACTTGTTTTATTTTTATTATACCATTGAAAATGGTCAAAAATGGTATACTAAGTTTGTGCAAATGTATGTAACAGGCAGAAGGAGGCGTGGCAGACCCCACAAAGTATATATATTCTGGGTCGATTGAGCCATGTCCGTCTGTCTGTCCGTCTGACCGTTTGAACGTCCGGATCTCAGCTATTACAAAAGCTAGAGACACCATATTTCACATGAAGGTTCCTGTATACCATAGGTAGATCGAGTTTATTTTGAATTTTTGATGCCTCGCCCACCGCCCACACAAATCGATAATTTTCGATTATCAGGAGAAGTATTAAAGCTACAGCTTTCGGCTTAATATGAACATAAATAATTGCAATATACATCTGTTCCCCAAATTACAATCCAATCGGACGATAAACACAGAAGTTATCCATGTTTCCGTTTTCCGTACTTCCACTGCTTGCGCCTGTGCTCGCGTCGTGACGTCATCGTCACGATGCTTCGTTTCAGCCGTAGCATGTGTAAAGCTATGCAGTTTTCACATGTAGATGGCGCCATTTAAAAATAGATCTTATTTAAGCAATAGGTGGCGGATAAACTGGTGCAGCGTTTTTGATAGAATTAAATGTGTGATAATTTGTTTTGAAACTGGGCGAATGGTATCTTACTGTCGGGCCCGCACGACTGTAGCTTTCTTTATTTGTTTTTTATTTAATTGTATGTTATGAGAATAAATAGTTATGAGAATAAATAAACACGCACCATGCATTCAGACTTTGTTTTTGTCGTGCAAGAATTTCCGAATGGTCTCATAATGTAACTTTGGCAAAATTTGCGTAATGGCTTAATGGCGGAATGGAGAAGTGGTGGACCTCTTAATGGGTTCAAGGTTTTATTCCGCATGCATGCGTGTCATGGTGGGGGAGATCGAACTTTTCTTATTTTTTCCAAAAAAAAGTTTTTGCCTCCCTTTTTGAGCTACCTTCATGATACTTTGTATGCATGTTTCTTATTGCTGCCCCCTGTAAATAAGTCGAAACGAGCCGGTATAGACCGATACATCGTATAGATGCCATAGAACCTATCGGACGATTTTTTAACAAAATTTATTAAAAGTTAGAGTGCTCTAGATCACTTTCCTTTCAAGTATATAAAGAGGTATTAAAAGGGCACATATCGTTTTTTACATGCACGTATTCGATTTATAGTCCTCAACAGGTAGAATTATTAATTTTACTGTTTAAGTGATAAATCTTGGATTTGTTTGGTACCTGAAAAAAAGTTATACGTTTTCAGTACTTTTTACTCCTTTTGCCGGCAGCGCTGCTTGCAGCATTGTGCCGAATAGTGTGTGCGTGTACGGTGGTGAAATGGGTTAAGTTGTGGACTGCAAAACCAACAGAACTATTATGCATTTATGGGTTCGAGTCCCACCCGCATCAAAAAATAAATGTGTGCAAAAATGTTTTTTTTTTATACCCGCTACTCATAGAGTAGAAGGGTATTATAACTTTGTTCAAACCGAAAATGTATGTAACAGGCAGAAGGAGACACCTCCGACCCCATAAAGTATATATATTCTGTCTCAGGATCAACAGCCGAGTCGATATAGCCATGTCCGTCTGTCCGTCTGTCCGTCTGTCTGTCCGTGTGAAAATCTAGATCTCAGCTATTATAAGAGCTAGGACAACCAAATTTGGTGACAATATTTGTTATTATTGCACGCTGATCAAGTTTATTTTGGATTTTGGCCACGCCCCCTTCCGCCCCTGTAAATCGAAAAAAATTGATTACAAGTGCAATTTTGATGCCGTATTATTCATTTTCGGTTTGTATGATAACTATAGCTAGCCAGATGATCTCTGAAAATTTGGTAACAATCGGATAATAAACACAGAAGTAATTCAGCTTAACGTTTTCCATAGCTGTAAGCAGCGCTGCCGGCAGCGCTGCTTGCAGCATTGTGCCGAATCGTGTGTGCGTGTACGGTGGTGAAATGGGTTAAGTTGTGGGCTGCAAAGCGAACAGTACTATTATGCATTTACGGGTTCGAGTCCCGCCCGCATCAAAAATTAAATGTGTGCAAAAATGTTTTTTTTTTTTATTTTATATTTTGACTTTGCATAAATATTATAAGTCCATAGCCTTTTACGGTCAAAATATGATTGTAGCCGTTTTTTTGTTCCGCAAATAAATTTTGTACAAGCAGCTGGGTAGCGGGTATATTACAGTCGAGCACACTCGACTGTAGCTTTCTTACTTGTTTTATTTTATATTTTGACTTTGCATAAATATTATAAGTCCATAGCCTTTTACGGTCAAAATATGATTGTAGCCGTTTTTTTGTTCCGCAAATAAATTTTGTACAAGCAGCTGGGTAGCGGGTATATTACAGTCGAGCGCACTCGACTGTAGCTTTCTTACTTGTTTTTTTTTTAAGAACTTATACTTTAATTTTTATACCCGCTACTCATAGAGTAGAAGGGTATTATAACTTTGTTCAAACCGAAAATGTATGTAACAGGCAGAAGGAGACACCTCCGACCCCATAAAGTATATATATTCTGGCTCAGGATCAACAGCCGAGTCGATATAGCCATGTCCGTCTGTCCGTCTGTCTGTCTGTCCGTCTGTCTGTCCGTGTGAAAAACTAGATCTCAGCTATTATAAGAGCTGGAACTACCAAATTTGGTGACAGTATGTGTTATTATTGCACGCTGGTCAAGTTTATTTTGGATTTTGGCCACGCCCCCTTCCGCCCCTGTAAATCGAAAAAAATTGATTACAAGTGCAATTTTGATGCCGTATTATTCATTTTCGGTTTGTATGATAACTATATCTAGGCAGATGATCTCTAAAAGTTTGGTAACAATCGGATAATAAACACAGAAGTAATTCAGCTTAACGTTTTCCATAGCTGTAAGCAGCGGTGCCGGCAGCGCTGCTTGCAGCATTGTGCCGAATCGTGTGTGCGTGTACGGTGGTGAAATGGGTTAAGTTGTGGACTGCAAAACGAACAGTACTATTATGCATTTACGGGTTCGAGTCCCGCCCGCATCAAAAATTAAATGTGTGCAAAAATGTTTTTTTATACCCGCTACTCATAGAGTAGAAGATCAAGTTTATTTTGGTTTTTGGCCACGCCCCCTTCCGCCCCTGTAAATCGAAAAAAGTTGATTACAAGCGCAATTTTGCTGCCATATTGTTCCATATGATAATTATAGCTAGCCTGATGATCTCTGAAAATTTGGTAGCAATCGGATAATAAACAAAGAAGCTATTCAGTTTAACGTTTTCCCTAGCTGTAAACCGCGCTTCCGGCAGCGCAAATTCTTTATTTGTACAGGAAATAATAAGAATGCCATACAATGCAAATTTTTGCTGTTGTTGGATAACAGCGTTAGTAGCTTAGTGGAAAAGCGATAAAATCCAGAACCGACAGGCCCGTAGTTCGATTACCAGTTCATGCCGCTTAAGCATTTTTTTTTTTTTTTTAAGAACTTATACTTTAATTTTTTAATATGCATTAATTGGTGGTGCATTTTATTAAAAATTTTTTTTATGTCTCACAATGAACTTAGTTAACAAATGGAGAAGTGACAGTCTCTTAGATCAGCTCTGTGCGATTGTCAGAGCGCAGCTTTTTTACTTTTATTTTTATTTAATTATATGTTTATGATTGTTATTTATAAATAAATAGCAACAACAACACGCATCATGCATTCAGACTTTTTTTTTGTCGTGCAAGAATTTCCGAATGGTCTCATAATGTAACTTTGGCAAAATTTGCGTAATGGCTTAATGGCCGAATGGAGAAGTGGTGGACCTCTTAGGTAATGGGTCCAAGGTTCGATTCCGCATGCATACGTGTCATGGTGGGGGAGATTTAGCTTTTCTTATTTTTTGCAAAGAAAAGTTTTTGCCTCCCTTTTTGAGCTACCTTCATGAAACTTTGTATAGATGTTTCTCATTGCTGCCCGCTGTAAGTAAGTCGGAACGAGCCGGTACGCACCGATACATCGTATAGATGCCATAGAACATATCGGTCGTTTTTTAAACAAAATTTATTAAAAGTTAGAGTGCTCCAAAAGACTTTCCATTCAAGTATATAAAGAGGTATTAAAAGGGCACATATCGTTTTTTACATGCACGTATTCGATTTATAGTCTTCAACAGGTAGAATTATTATTTTTACTGTTTAAGTGATAAATCTTGGATTTTTGTGGTACCTGAATAAAAGTTATACGTTTTCAATACTTTTTCCTCCTTTTCCCGGCAGCGCTGCTTGCAGCATTGTGCCGAATAGTGTGTGCGTGTACGGTGGTGAAATGGGTTAAGTTGTGGACTGCATAACGAACGAAACTATTATGCATTTATGGGTTCAAGTCCCACCCGCATCAAAAGTTAAATGTGTGCAAAAAATTTTTTTTTTTATTATAGATTTTGACTTTGCTTAAATATTGTAAGTCCATAGCCTTTTACGGTCAAAATATGATTGTAGCCGTTCTTTATTGTTCCGCAAATAATTTTGATGTACGAGCAGCTGGGTAGCGGGTATATTACAGTCGAGCACACTCGAATGTAGCTTTCTTACTTGTTTCGTTTGAAATCAAAAAAGTTAAATTATTTTCATATGAATTATCAAGCAAGTTAAATTTTCTTCTTACGAAATCAAAATAATCAATTAGTATTAATTTATATGAAATATGTATGTGAAACAAGTTTTAATATGAAATCAAACAAGTTAAATTATTTTTATATGAAATATCAAGCAAGATAAGTATATTCCATACGAAATGAAAATTGTCAAATAACATTTTTATACCATTCGACCATTGAAAATGGTCAAAAATGGTATACTAAGTTTGTGCAAAAGTATATAACAGGCAGAAAGAGACATAAAGTATACATATTCTGGCTCAGGATCAACAGCCGAGTCGATTAAAGCATGTCCGTCTGTCCGTCAGTCTGTCTATCTGTCTGTCCGTCTGTCCGTCTGTATGAACGTCGAGATATCAGCTATTACAAAAGCTAAAAAAATTTGAAGTTATGGTTCCTGTATACAATACGCAGATCAGGTTTATTTCAAATTTGGAATGCCACCCCCACCGCCCACGTAAGTCGATATTTTACGAATATTAAGGAAAGTATTACAGTTACAGACACCAAATTTGGCGTGATGGTTCCTATAAATCATGCGCAAATGAAATTTAAATTTATTAAAATTTGAGATGCCACGTCGACCGCCTACGCAAATCTACAATTTTTGAGCATTAAGGATTGAATTTAAGTAACAGACTTCTGCTTTAGAACACGTATAGATGCTTATAATATGCACCCTATCCCAAATTACAATCTGATCGGGCGATAAATACAGAAATAAAAAAAGAAAATGTTGTTCATAGTTCCGTTGCCCTCATCGTCTGCATTGTTTTAGCCTTTGTGTGTGTGTCTCTATGTGTGTGTGAGAGAGAGTTAGTACTTGTTATTGCAACTACGAAGTTCGTCGAATGGTATTTTACTTGTTTCGTATGAAATTATGTATGTGAAACAAGTTTTCATATGAAATCAAAAAAGTTAAATTAATTTTATGTGAAATATCAAGCAAGGTAAGTTTTTTTTCATACGAAATGAAAATTGTAAAAATAACATTTTTATACTCGCTACTCATAGAGTAATGTATATAATAGGCAGAAGAAGACACCTCCGACCAAATAAAGTATATATATTCTGGCTTAGGATCAACAGCCGAGTCGATATAGCCATGTCCGTCTGTCCGTCTGTCTGTCCGTGTGAAAATCTAGATCTCAGCTATTACAAGAGCTAGAACTACCAAATTTGGTGACAAAATGTGTTATTATTGCACGCTGATCAAGTTTATTTTGAATTTTGGCACGACCCTTCCGGCCCTGTAAATCGAAAAAAAAAATTGATTACAAACGTAATTTTGATGCCATATTGTTCATTTTTGGTTTACATGATAACTATAGCTAGCCAGATGTAATAATAATAATCGGATAATAAACACAGAAGTTATTCCACTCAACGTTTTCCATAGCAGCGCTGCCGGCAGCGCAAATTCTTTATTTGTACAGGAAATAATAAGAATGCCTTACAATGCAAATTTTTGCAGTTGTTGGATAACAGCGTCAGTAGCTTAGTGGAAAAGCGATGAACTCCTGAACCGACAGGCCCGTGGTTCGATTTCCAGTTCATGCCGCTTAAGCTTTTTCTTTTTTTTTTAAGAACTTTTACTTTTATTTTTGAATATGCATTAATTGGTGGTCGTGCATTTTATTTAAAATTTTTTTAATGGCTCACAATGAACTTAGTTAACAAGTGGAGAACTGACAGTCTCTTAAATCAGCTGTGTGCGATTGTTAGAGCACAGCTTTTTCTTATATTTTTTTATTTTTATTTTTTATTTAATTGTATGTTTAAGATATGAGAATAAATAGCAACAACAACACGCATCATGCATTCAGACTTTGTTTTTGTCGCGCAAGAATTTCCGAATGGTCTCATAATGTAACTTTGGCAAAATTTGCATAATGGCTTAATAGCCGAATGAAGAAGTGGTGGACCTCTTAGGTAATGGGTCCAAGGTTCGATTCCGCATTTATGCGTGTCATGGTGGGGGAGATCAAACTTTTCTTATTTTTTCCAAAAAAATGTTTTTGCCTTCCTTTTTGAGCTACCTTCATGAAGCTTTGTATACATGTTTCTTATTGCTGCTCGCTGTAAATAAGTCGAAACGAGCCGGTACTGACCGATACATTGTATAGATGCCATAGAACCTATCGATCGTTTTTATACCCGCTACTCATAGAGTAGAAGGGTATTATAACTTTGTTAAAACCGAAAATGTATGTAACAGGCAGAAGGAGACACCTCCGACCCCATAAAGTATATATATTCTGGCTCAGGATCAACAGCCGAGTCGATATAGCCATGTCCGTCTGTCTGTCCGTGTGAAAATCTAGATCTCAGCTATTATAAGAGCTAGGACTACCAAATTTGGTGACAATATGAGTTATTATTGCACGCTGATCACGTTTATTTTGGATTTTGGCCACGCCCCCTTCCGTCCCCTTAAATCGAAAAAACATTGATTACAAACGCAATTTTGATACCATATTGTTCATTTTCGGTTTACATGATAAATATAGCTAGCCAGATGATTTCTGCCGGCAGCGCTGCTTACAGCTATGGAAAACGTTAAGCTAAATAACTTCTGTGTTTATTATCCGATTTTTACCAAATATTCAGAAATCATCTGGCTAGATATATTTATCATGTAAACCGAAAATGAACAATATGGTATCAAAATTGCGTTTGTAATCAATGTTTTTTCGATTTAAGGGGACGGAAGGGGGCGTGGCCAAAATCCAAAATAAACGTGATCAGCGTGCAATAATAACTCATATTGTCACCAAATTTGGTAGTCCTAGCTCTTATAATAGCTGAGATCTAGATTTTCACACGGACAGACAGACGGACATGGCTATATCGACTCGGCTGTTGATCCTGAGCCAGAATATATATACTTTATGGGGTCGGAGGTGTCTCCTTCTGCCTGTTACATACATTTTCGGTTTGAACAAAGTTATAATACCCTTCTACTCTATGAGTAGCGGGTATAAAAACGATCGATAGGTTCTATGGCATCTTTGCAATGTATCAGTCAGTACCGGCTCGTTTCGACTTATTTACAGCGAGCAGCAATAAGAAACATGTATACAAAGTTTCATGAAGGTGGCTCAAAAAGGGAGGCAAAAACATTTTTTTGGAAAAAATAAGAAAAGTTTGATCTCCCCCACCATGACACGCATGCATGCGGAATCGAACCTTGGACCCATTACCTAAGAGGTCCACCACTTCTTCATTCGGCTATTAAGCCATTATGCAAATTTTGCCAAAGTTACATTATGAGACCATTCGGAAATTCTTGCGCGACAAAAACAAAGTCTGAATGCATGATGCGTGTTGTTGTTGCTATTTATTCTCATATCTTAAACATACAATTAAATAAAAAATAAAAATAAAAAAATATAAGAAAAAGCTGTGCTCTAACAATCGCACACAGCTGATTTAAGAGACTGTCAGTTCTCCACTTGTTAACTAAGTTCATTGTGAGCCATTAAAAAAATTTTAAATAAAATGCACGACCACCAATTAATGCATATTCAAAAATAAAAGTAAAAGTTCTTAAAAAAAAAAAGAAAAAGCTTAAGCGGCATGAACTGGAAATCGAACCACGGGCCTGTCGGTTCAGGAGTTCATCGCTTTTCCACTAAGCTACTGACGCTGTTATCCAACAACTGCAAAAATTTGCATTGTAAGGCATTCTTATTATTTCCTGTACAAATAAAGAATTTGCGCTGCCGGCAGCGCTGCTATGGAAAACGTTGAGTGGAATAACTTCTGTGTTTATTATCCGATTATTATTATTACATCTGGCTAGCTATAGTTATCATGTAAACCAAAAATGAACAATATGGCATCAAAATTACGTTTGTAATCAATTTTTTTTTCGATTTACAGGGGCGGAAGGGGGCGTGCCAAAATTCAAAATAAACTTGATCAGCGTGCAATAATAACACATTTTGTCACCAAATTTGGTAGTTCTAGCTCTTGTAATAGCTGAGATCTAGATTTTCACACGGACAGACAGACGGACAGACGGACATGGCTATATCGACTCGGCTGTTGATCCTAAGCCAGAATATATATACTTTATATAAAAATGTTATTTTTACAATTTTCATTTCGTATGAAAAAAACTTACCTTGCTTGATATTTCACATAAAATTAATTTAACTTTTTTGATTTCATATGAAAACTTGTTTCACATACATAATTTCATACGAAACAAGTAAAATACCATTCGACGAACTTCGTAGTTGCAATAACAAGTACTAACTCTCTCTCACACACACATAGAGACACACACACAAAGGCTAAAACAATGCAGACGATGAGGGCAACGGAACTATGAACAACATTTTCTTTTTTTATTTCTGTATTTATCGCCCGATCAGATTGTAATTTGGGATAGGGTGCATATTATAAGCATCTATACGTGTTCTAAAGCAGAAGTCTGTAACTTAAATTCAATCCTTAATGCTCAAAAATTGTAGATTTGCGTAGGCGGTCGACGTGGCATCTCAAATTTTAATAAATTTAAATTTCATTTGCGCATGATTTATAGGAACCATCACGCCAAATTTGGTGTCTGTAACTGTAATACTTTCCTTAATATTCGTAAAATATCGACTTACGTGGGCGGTGGGGGTGGCATTCCAAATTTGAAATAAACCTGATCTGCGTATTGTATACAGGAACCATAACTTCAAATTTTTTTTAGCTTTTGTAATAGCTGATATCTCGACGTTCATACAGACGGACAGACGGACAGACAGATAGACAGACTGACGGACAGACGGACATGCCTCAATCGACTCGGCTGTTGATCCTGAGCCAGAATATGTATACTTTATGTCTCCTTCTGCCTGTTATATACTTTTGCACAAACTTAGTATACCATTTTTGACCATTTTTAATGGTCGAATGGTATAAAAATGTTATTTGACAATTTTCATTTCGTATGGAATATACTTATCTTGCTTGATATTTCATATAAAAATAATTTAACTTGTTTGATTTCATATTAAAACTTGTTTCACATACATATTTCATATAAATTAATACTAATTGATTATTTTGATTTCGTAAGAAGAAAATTTAACTTGCTTGATAATTCATATGAAAATAATTTAACTTTTTTGATTTCAAACGAAACAAGTAAGAAAGCTACATTCGAGGGTGCTCGACTGTAATATACCCGCTACCCAGCTGCTCGTACATCAAAATTATTTGCGGAACAATAAAGAACGGCTACAATCATATTTTGACCGTAAAAGGCTATGGACTTACAATATTTAAGCAAAGTCAAAATCTATAATAAAAAAAATAATTTTTTGCACACATTTAACTTTTGATGCGGGTGGGACTTGAACCCATAAATGCCTAATAGTTTCGTTCGTTATGCAGTCCACAACTTAACCCATTTCACCACCGTACACGCACACACTATTCGGCACAATGCTGCAAGCAGCGCTGCCGGGAAAAGGAGTAAAAAGTATTGAAAACGTATAACTTTTATTCAGGTACCACAAAAATCCAAGATTTATCACTTAAACAGTAAAAATAATAATTCTACCTGTTGAAGGCTATAAATCGAATACGTGCATGTAAAAAACGATATGTGCCCTTTTAATACCTCTTTATATACTTCAATGGAAAGTCTTTTGGAGCACTCTAACTTTTAATAAATTTTGTTTAAAAAACGACCGATATGTTCTATGGCATCTATACGATGTATCGGTGCGTACCGGCTCGTTCCGACTTACTTACAGCGGGCAGCAATGAGAAACATGTATACAAAGTTTCATGAAGGTAGCTCAAAAAGGGAGGCAAAAACTTTTCTTTGCAAAAAATAAGAAAAGCTAAATCTCCCCCACCATGACACGTATGCATGCGGAATCGAACCTTGGACCCATTACCTAAGAGGTCCACCACTTCTCTCCAGGATCAACAGCCGAGTCGATATAGCCATGTCCGTCTGTCCGTCTGTCTGTCTGTCCGTCTGTCTGTCCGTGTGAAAATCTAGATCTCAGCTATTATAAGAGCTAGGACAACCAAATTTGGTGACAATGTGTGTTATTATTGCACGCTGATCAAGTGCTCCAGAAGACTTTCCATTCAAGTATATAAAGAGGTATTAAAAGGGCACATATCGTTTTTTACATGCACGTATTCGATTTATAGCCTTCAACAGGTAGAATTATTATTTTTACTGTTTAAGTGATAAATCTTGGATTTTTGTGGTACCTGAATAAAAGTTATACGTTTTCAATACTTTTTACTCCTTTTCCCGGCAGCGCTGCTTGCAGCATTGTGCCGAAAAGTGTGTGCGTGTACGGTGGTGAAATGGGTTAAGTTGTGGACTGCATAACGAACGAAACTATTATGCATTTATGGGTTCAAGTCCCACCCGCATCAAAAGTTAAATGTGTGCAAAAAATTATTTTTTTTATTATAGATTTTGACTTTGCTTAAATATTGTAAGTCCATAGCCTTTTACGGTCAAAATATGATTGTAGCCGTTCTTTATTGTTCCGCAAATAATTTTGATGTACGAGCAGCTGGGTAGCGGGTATATTACAGTCGAGCACACTCGAATATAGCTTTCTTACTTGTTTCGTTTGAAATCAAAAAAGTTAAATTATTTTCATATGAATTATTAACCCAGTTACATTTTCTTCATACGAAATCAAAATAGTCAAATAGTTTTATTTTATATAAAATAATGTATGTTAAACAAGTTTTCGTATGAAAACATAAAAGTTACCTTATTTTCATATGAATTATCAAGCAAGTTAAATTTTCTTCTTACGAAATCAAAATAATCAATTAGTATTAATTTATATGAAATATGTATGTGAAACAAGTTTTAATATGAAATCAAACAAGTTAAATTATTTTTATATGAAATATCAAGCAAGATAAGTATATTCCATACGAAATGAAAATTGTCAAATAACATTTTTATACCATTCGACCATTAAAAATGGTCAAAAATGGTATACTAAGTTTGTGCAAAAGTATATAACAGGCAGAAGGAGACATAAAGTATACATATTCTGGCTCAGGATCAACAGCCGAGTCGATTGAGGCATGTCCGTCTGTCCGTCAGTCTGTCTATCTGTCTGTCCGTCTGTCCGTCTGTATGAACGTCGAGATGTCAGCTATTACAAAAGCTAAAAAAATTTGAAGTTATGGTTCCTGTATACAATACGCAGATCAGGTTTATTTCAAATTTGGAATGCCCCCCACCGCCCACGTAAGTCGATATTTTACGAATATTAAGGAAAGTATTACAGTTACAGACACCAAATTTGGCGTGATGGTTCCTATAAATCATGCGCAGATGAAATTTAAATTTATTAAAATTTGAGATGCCACGTCGACCGCCTACGCAAATCTACAATTTTTGAGCATTAAGGATTGAATTTAAGTTACAGATTTCTGCTTTAGAACACGTATAGATGCTTATAATATGCACCCTATCCCAAATTACAATCTGATCGGGCGATAAAAACAGAAATAAAACAAGTAAGAAAGCTACAGTCGAGTGTGCTCGACTGTAACATACCCGCTACCCAGCTGCTTGTACAAAATTTATTTGCGGAACAAAAAAACGGCTACAATCATATTTTGACCGTAAAAGGCTATGGACTTATAATATTTATGCAAAGTCAAAATATAAAATAAAAAAAAAAAAAAACATTTTTGCACACATTTAATTTTTGATGCGGGCGGGACTCGAACCCGTAAATGCATAATAGTACTGTTCGTTTTGCAGTCCACAACTTAACCCATTTCACCACCGTACACGCACACACGATTCGGCACAATGCTGCAAGCAGCGCTGCCGGCAGCGCTGCTGACAGCTGTGGAAAACGTTAAGCTGAATAACTTCTGTGTTTATTATCCGATTGTTACCAAATTTTCAGAGATCATCTGGCTAGCTATAGTTATCATCTAAATTGCACTTGTTATCAATGTTTTTTCGATTTGCGGAGGCGGAAGGGGGCGTGGCCAAAATCCAAAATAAACTTGATCAGCGTGCAATAATAACACATATTGTCACCAAATTTGGTTGTCCTAGCTCTTATAATAGCTGAGATCTAGATTTTCACATGGACAGACAGACGGACAGACGGACAGACGGACATGGCTATATCGACTCGGCTGTTGATCCTGAGCCAGAATATATATACTTTATGGGGTCGGAGGTGTCTCCTTCTGCCTGTTACTTTGTTTGAACAAATTATAAACCCTCACTCAGTAGCGGGTATAAAAAAAATGTTGTTCATAGTTCCGTGCCCGCATCGTCTGCATTGTTTTAGCCTTTGTGTGGTGTCCATGTGTGGTGGGGTTAGACTAGTTATTGCAACTACGAAGTCGTCGAATGGTATTTTACTTGTTTCGTAGAAATTATGTATGTGAAACAAGTTTTCATATGAAATCAAAAAGTAAATTAATTTATGTGAAATAAATAAGATTAAATTAATTTTATGTGAAACAAGATAAGTTTTTCATACGAAAGAAATTAAAAAAACATTTTATACTCCTACCATAGTATGTATGTAATAGGCAGAAGAAGACACCACCGACCCCATAAAGTATATATATTCTGGCTTAGGATCAACAGCCGAGTCGATATAGCCATGTCCGTCTGTCCGTCTGTCTGTCCGTGTGAAAATAGAACTACCAAATTTGGTGACAAAATGTGTTATTATTGCACGCTGATCAAGTTTATTTTGAATTTTGGCACGCCCCCTTCCGCCCCTGTAAATCGAAAAAAAATTGATTACAAACGTAATTTTGATGCCATATTGTTCATTTTCGGTTTACATGATAACTATAGCTAGCCAGATGTAATAATAATAATCGGATAATAAACACAGAAGTTATTCCACTTAACGTTTTCCATAGCAGCGCTGCCGGCAGCGCAAATTCTTTATTTGTACAGGAAATAATAAGAATGCCTTACAATGCAAATTTTTGCAGTTGTTGGATAACAGCGTCAGTAGCTTAGTGGAAAAGCGATGAACTCCTGAACCGACAGGCCCGTGGTTCGATTCCCAGTTCATGCCGCTTAAGCTTTTCCTTTTTTTTTTTTAAAACTTTTACTTTTATTTTTGAATATGCATTAATTGGTGGTCGTGCATTTTATTTAAAAATTTTTTAATGGCTCACAATGAACTTAGTTAACAAGTGGAGAACTGACAGTCTCTTAAATCAGCTGTGTGCGATTGTTAGAGCACAGCTTTTTCTTATATTTTTTTATTTTTATTTTTTATTTAATTGTATGTTTAAGATATGAGAATAAATAGCAACAACAACACGCATCATGCATTCAGACTTTGTTTTTGTCGTGCAAGAATTTCCGAATGGTCTCATAATGTAACTTTGGCAAAATTTGCATAATGGCTTAATAGCCGAATGAAGAAGTGGTGGACCTCTTAGGTAATGGGTCCAAGGTTCGATTCCGCATGCATGCGTGTCATGGTGGGGGAGATCAAACTTTTCTTATTTTTTCCAAAAAAATGTTTTTGCCTCCCTTTTTGAGCCACCTTCATGAAACTTTGTATACATGTTTCTTATTGCTGCTCGCTGTAAATAAGTCGAAACGAGCCGGTACTGACCGATACATTGTATAGATGCCATAGAACCTATCGATCGTTTTTATACCCGCTACTCATAGAGTAGAAGGGTATTATAACTTTGTTCAAACCGAAAATGTATGTAACAGGCAGAAGGAGACACCTCCGACCCCATAAAGTAAATATATTCTGGCTCAGGATCAACAGCCGAGTCGATATAGCCATGTCCGTCTGTCTGTCCGTGTGAAAATCTAGATCTCAGCTATTATAAAAGCTAGGACTACCAAATTTGGTGACAATATGTGTTATTATTGCACGCTGATCAAGTTTATATTGGATTTTGGCCACGCCCCCTTCCGTCCCCTTAAATCGAAAAAACATTGATTACAAACGCAATTTTGATACCATATTGTTCATTTTCGGTTTACATGATAAATATATCTAGCCAGATGATTTCTGAAAATTTGGTAACAATCGGATAATAAACACAGAAGTTATTCAGCTTAATGTTTTCCATAGCTGTAAGCAGCGCTGCCGGCAGCGCTGCCGGCAGCGCTGCTTGCAGCATTGTGCCGAATCGTGTGTGCGTGTATGGTGGTGAAATGGGTTAAGTTGTGGGCTGGAAAACGAACAGTACTATTATGCAACTTACGGGTTCGAGTCCCGCCCGCAACAAAAATTAAATGTGTGCAAAAATGTTTTTTTTTTTTATACCCGCTACTCATAGAGTAGAAGGGTATTATAACTTTGTTCAAACCGAAAATGTATGTAACAGGCAGAAGGAGACACATCCGACCCCATAAAGTATATATATTCTGGCTCAGGATCAACAGCCGAGTCGATATAGCCATGTCCGTCTGTCCGTCTGTCTGTCTGTCCGTCTGTCTGTCCGTGTGAAAATCTAGATCTCAGCTATTATAAGAGCTAGGACAACCAAATTTGGTGACAATATGTGTTATTATTGCACGCTGATCAAGTTTATTTTGGATTTTGGCCACGCCCCCTTCCGCCCCCGCAAATCGAAAAAACATTGATAACAAGTGCAATTTTGATGCCATATTGTTTCGGTTTACATGATAACTATAGCTAGCCAGATGATCTCTGAAAATTTGGTAACAATCGGATAATAAACACAGAAGTTATTCAGCTTAACGTTTTCCATAGCTGTAAGCGCTGCTTGCAGCATTGTGCCGAATAGTGTGTGCGTGTACGGTGGTGAAATGGCCATGGCCTTTTGCGGTCAAAATTTGATTGTAGCCGTTTTTTACTGTTCCGCAAATAATTTTGATGTACGAGCAGCTGGGTAGCGGGTACATTACAGTCGAGCATCTCGAATGTGGCTTTCTTCCTTGTTTCGTATGAAATTATGTATGTTACACAAGTTTTCATATGATATAAAAAAAGTTAAATTATTTTCATATGAATTATCAACCAAGTTAAATTTTCTTCAAACAAAATCATAACAGTCAAATTCTATTATTTTTTATGAAGTTATGTATTTGAAACAAGTTTTCATATAAAATAAAAAAAAAATTAATTAATTCTTTCTAAAATATCAAGCAAATTAAATTTTCTTCATACGAAATGAAAAATGTCACATAACATTTTTTCGTTTGAAATCAAAAAAGTTAAATTATTTTCATATGAACTATCAACCAAGTTACATTTTCTTCATACGAAATCAAAATAGTCAAATAGTAATATTTTATATGAAATTATGTACGTTAAACAAGTTTTCATATGAAATCAAAAAAGTGAAATTATTTTTATGTGAAATATCAAGCAAGATAAGTATTTTGCATACGAAATAAAAATTGTCAAATAACATTTTTTCGTATGAAATTATGTATGTGAAAACCAGTTTTTATATAAAATCAAAACAGCCAAATTATTTTCAACCAAGTTAAATTTTCTTCATACAAAATTAAAATAGTCAAATAGTATTGTTTTATATGAATTTTCATAAATAAACAAGTTTTCATATAAAATCAAAAAAGTTAAATTATTTTCATATGAATTATCAACCAAGATACATTTTCTTCATACGTAATCAAAATAGTCAAATAGTATTAATTTATATAAAATTATGTATGTCAAACAAGATTTTATAGGAAATCAAAAGAGTTTAAACGAGTTTTATGTAAAGTATCAAGCAAGATAAGTTTCCTTCGTACGAAATGAAAATTGTCAAATAACATTATGTATGTGAAAAGAAGTTTTTATATGAAATCAAAAAAGTTAAATTATTTTTATGTGAAATATCAAGCAAGATAAGTATTTTGCATACAAAATGAAAATTGTCAAATAACATTTTTTCGTATGAAATTATGGATGTGAAAACAAGTTTTCATATGAAATCAAAAAAGTTAAATCATTTTCATATGAACTATGATTCAAGTTAAATTTTCTTCATACGAAATCAAAATAATCAAAGATATTTTCTTTATATGAAATTATGTATGTTAAACAAGTTTTCATATGAAATCAAAAAAGTTAAATTATATTTATGTGAAATATCAAGCAAGATAAGTATTTTGCATACGAAAAGAAAATTGTCAAATAATATTTTTAGACCATGGATTTTAAAAAAATGCATGGTCTATTGTGTTTGTCAAAATGTGTGTTAAATTTTCTTCATACGAAATCAAAATAGTCAATTAGTATTACTTTATCTGAAATTATGTATGTTAAACCAGTTTTCATATGAAATCAAAAAAGTTAAATTATTTTTATGTGAAATATCAAGCAAGATAAGTTTTTTTCATACGAAATGAAATTTGTCAAATATCATTTTTAACCCATGGATTTTAAAAAAATACATGGTCTATTGTGTTTGTCGAAATGTACGTAACAGGGAGAAGGAGACATCTGCGACCCCATAAAGTATATGTCGGAGTATAAAGATTATGCATGAACTTGAATTATTTCGTCATATTATGTTTTGCGTCTTTGCATTGTGGTTGTCCGTCGTTTTTCTGCAAGTACCGTTGCAGCGGGGCGACAACGATGCGTCGCGACGTTGCCGCCGAGTGTGGTTCGAGTTTTCGTATAGGCTGTTAGAAAACGAGCAGGGCAGTATGCTTGAGTGATCGCCTGTGAATAGTTCGAAACGCGCTGCGCTCTAATGGGAGACGAAGAGAATTTGACATATATATATTCTTGCTCAGGATCACTAGCCGAGTCGATTAAGCCATGTCTGTCCGTCTGTCCGACTGTACGAACGCCTATATCTTAGAAACTAAAAAAGCTAGAGCCACCAAATTTGGTGACAACACTTATGTGAATCATATGCTGTAAAATTTTTAATACAATTTGGGACACGCCTACTTCCGCCCCCACAAACCGATAAACCGTATAGCAAGCGCAATAATAAAGATAGAGTATTCAGTTTTCGAGTGAATGATAACTATCACAACCTAAACGATCGCTGAAAATTTGGTTCCGATCGGATAATGAACATAAATGTTATTCGACGTTTCATATAGATTTGCACTGCGCCCACTGCAAGCAACCAAGCAGTGTTTTTTCCCAGCAGTGTTTTTCCAACTGCTTGGACTGCTTGGCGTCTAACTGAAAATAATATGTGTTGTTTATTATTTTTCTTTGAAAAACACGTTTACCAATAACAGTTTTCTAAATCTGATTTTTTTCAAAGCCTTGAAAAATCCATGGTCTTATACAGTCAACACTTGACTGTATCCGTTCTTACTTGTTTCGTATGAAATTCTGTATGTGAATCAAGTTTTCATATACAATCAAAAGAGTTGAAAAGAGTTTTATGTAAAATAACAAGCAAGATAAGTTTTCTTCATACGAAGTAAAAATTGTCAAATAACATTATTTCGTATGAAATTTTGTATGTGAAAGCAAGTTCTCATATAAAATCAAAAAGGTAAAATTGTTTTCATATGAATTATCAACCCAGTTAAATTTTATTCATACGAAATCAAATTAGTCAAATAGTAATATTTTATATAAAATTATGTATGTTGATCAAGTTTTCATATGAAATCAAAAAATTTAAATTTATTCTATATGAAATGTCAAGCAAGTTAAGTTTTCTTCATACGAAATGAAAATTGCCAAATAACATTATTTCGTATGAAATTATGTATGTGAAAACAAGTTTTTTATATGAAATCAAAAAAGTTAAATTATTATCATATGAAATCAAAATAGTCAAAAAATTTTTCTTTATATGAAATTATGTATGTGAAACAAGTTTCTATATGAAATCAAAAAAGTCAAATCATTGTCATATGAATTATCAATCAAGTTGCATTTTCTTTATACGAAATCACAATAGTCAAATATTATTTCTTTATACGTAATTATGTATGTTCAATAAGATTTCATATGAAATCAAAAAAGTTAAAAAAAATTTTATGTAAAGTATCAAGCAAGATAAGTTTTCTTCATACGAAATGCCTGTCTGTCTGTCTGTCCTTCTGTCTGTATGAACGTCGAGATCTCAGCTATAACAAAAGCTAGAGATACCAAATTTGAAATTATGGTTCCTGTTTACAAAACGCAGATCAAGTTTACTTTAAATTTGGAGTGCCACGCCCATCACCCACGCAAATTGATAATTTACGAATATTAAAGAAAGTATTACTGTCACAGACATTACAAAATTACAATCTGATCGGGCGATAAATACAGAAGTAAGCAAGTAAAGAAAGCTACAGTCGAGCGCGCCCGACAGTAAGATACCATTCGACCAGTTTCGAAACAAATTATCACATATTTAATTCCATCAAAAAACTCTGCACAAGTTTATCCTCCACCTTTTGTTTAGATTAGATTTATCTCTGAATACCGCCATATACATGTGAAAACTGCATAGCTTTACACACGCTACGGCTGAAACAAAGCATCGTGACGATGACGCAAGCAATGGAAGTACGGAAAACGGAAACATGGATAACTTCTCTGTTTTTGGTCCGATTGGATTGTAATTTGGGGAATAGATTTATATTGCAATTATTTATGTTCATACCAAAGCTGTAATTTCAATACTTCTCCTGATAAACGAAAATTGTCGATTTGCGTGGGCGGTGGGCACCCCAAATTTCAAATAAATTTCATCTGCGCATGATTTATAGGAACCATCATGTCAGCGTGCAATAAAAACACATTTTGTCACCAAATTTGGTAGTTCTAGCTCTTATAATAGCTGAGATCTAGGTTTTCACACAGACAGACAGACGGACAGACGGACAGACAGACAGACGGGCAGACGGACATGGCTATGTCGACTCGGCTGTTGATCCTAAGCCAGAATATATATACTTTATGGGGTCGGAGGTGTCCCCATCTGCCTGTTACATACATTTTGGGTTTGAACAAAGTTATAATACCCTTCTACTCTATGAGTGGCGGGTATAAAAAGCTTAAGCGGCATGAACTGGGAATCAAACCACGGGCGTGTCGGTTCAGGAGTTCATCGCTTTTCCACTAAGCTACTGACGCTTATCCAACAACTGCAAAAATTTGCATTGTAAGGCATTCTTATTATTTCCTGTACAAATAAAGAATTTGCGCTGCCGGCAGCGCTGCTTACAGCTATGGAAAACTTTCAGCTGAATAACTTCTGTGTTTATTATCCGATTGTTACTAAATTTTCAGAGATCATCTGGCTAGCTATAGTTATCATATAAACCGAACATGAACAATATGGCATAAAAACTGCGCTTGTAATCAATTTTTTTTGATTTACAGGGGCGGAAGGGGGCGTGACCAAAATCCAAAATAAACTTGATCAACGTACAATAATAACACATACTGTCACCAAATTTGGTAGTTTTAGCTGTTATAATAGCTGAAAGTTAGATTTTCACACGGACAGACAGACGCACAGACAGACAGACGGACAGACGGACATGGCTATATCGACTCGGGTGTTGATCCTGAGCCAGAATATATATACTTTATGGTGTCTCCTTCTGCCTGTTACATACAATTTGGTAGTTCTAGCTCTCATAATAGCTGAGATCTAGGTTTTCACACGGACATACAGACGGACGGACAGACAGACAGACAGACAGACAGACAGACAGACAGACAGACAGACAGACAGACAGAGACAGACAGACAGACAGACAGACAGACAGACAGACAGACAGACAGACAGACAGACAAACGGACAAACGGACATGGCTATAACGACTCCGCTGTTGATCCTGAGCTAGAATATATATACTTTATGGGGTCGGAGGTGTCTCCTTCTGCCTGTTACATACATTATCGGCTTGAACAAAGTTATAATGCCCTTCTACTCTAGTGTAGCGGGTATAAAAAAGAAAAAGCTTAAGCGGCATGAACTGGAAATCGAACCACGGGTCTGTCGGTTCAGGAGTTCATCGCTTTTCCACTAAGCTACTGAATCTGTTATCCAACAACTGCAAAAATTTGCATTGTAAGGAATTCTTATTATTTCCTGTATAAATAAAGAATTTGCGCTGCCGGCAGCGCTGCTTACAGCTATGGAAAACGTTAAGCTGAATAACTTCTGTGTTTATAATGCGATTGTTACCAAATTTTCAGAGATCATCTGGCTAGCTATAGTTATAATATAAACCGAAAATGAACAATATGGCATCAAAATTGCGCTTGCAATAAATTTTTTTTTATTTACAGGGGCGGAAGGGGGCGTGGCCAAAATCCAAAATAAACTTGATCAGCGTGCAATAATAACACATTTTGTCACCAAATTTGGTAGTTCTAGCTCTTATAATATAATACATTTTTTTTGATTTACAGGGGCGGAAGGGGGCATGTCCAAAATCCAAAATAAACTTGATCAGCGTGCAATAATAACACATTTTGTCACCAAATTTGGTAGTTCTAGCTCATATAATAGCTGAGATCTAGGTTTTCACACGGACAGACAGACGGACAGACAGACGGACAGACAGACATGGCTACGTCGACTCGGCTGTTGATCCTGAGACAGAATATATATACTTTATGGGGTCGGAGGTGTCTCCTTTTGCCTGTTACATACATTTTCGGTTTGAACAAAGTTATAATACCCTTCTACTCTATGAGTCGCGGGTATAAAAAGCTTAAGCGGCATGATCTGGAAATCGAACCACGGGCCTGTCGGTTCAGGAGTTCATCGCTTTTCCACTAAGCTACTGACGATGTTATCCAACAACTGCAAAAATTTGCATTGTAAGGCATTCTAATTATTTCCTGTACAAATAAAAAATTTGCGCTGCCAGCAGAGCTGCTTACAGCTATGGAGAACGTTAAGCTGAATAACTTCTGTGTTTATTATCCGATTGTTACCAAATTTTCAGAGATCATCTGGCTAGCTATAGTTATCATATAAACCGAAAATGAACAATATGGCATCAAAATTGCGCTTGTAATCAATTTTTTTTTATTTACAGGGGCGGAAGGGGGCGTAGCCAAAGTCCAAAATAAACTTGATCAGCGTGCAATAATAACACATTTTGTCACCAAATTTGGTAGTTCTAGCTCTTATAATAGCTGAGATCTAGGTTTTCACACGGACAGACGGGACAGACGCCCGGCTATATCGACTCGGTTGTTGATCCTAAAATAAAATATATATTTTTTATGTGGGGGGGTGTCTTCTTTTTGCTTATTATATACATTACTCTAGGTAGGGATAAAAAAAATTTATTTTTAAATTTTTTTTTTTGTAAAAAAAAAACCTTCACCTTGCTTGACTATTTCGACCCTAAAATTAATTTAACTTTTTTGACTTTCATATGAAAACTTGTTTCACAATACAAAATTTCATACGAAACATAGTAAAATACCAATTCGACGAACTTCGTAAAGCTGGAATAACAAGCTACTAACTCTCTCTCTATCTACCCATAGAGACCCACACACAAAGGCTAAAACAATGCAGACGTTATGAGGGCAACCGAACTATGAACAAGGGCATTTTCTTTATTGCACTGTATTTATCACTTGATCAGATTGTAATTTGGGATAGGGTGCATATTATAAGCCATCATATACGTGTTCTAAAGCATGAAGATCTGTAACCAAAATTCAATCCTTAATGCTCATAAAATAGTAGATTTGCGTTGAAAGGGGCGGACGGGCATCTCAAATTTTAATAAATTTAAATTTCATCTGCGCATGATTTATAGGAACCATCACGCCAAATTTGGTGGTCTGTAACTATAATACTTTCCTTAATATTCGTAAAATATCGACTTACGTGGGCGGTGGGGGTGGCATTCCAAATTTGAAATAAACCTGATCTGCGTATTGTATACAGGAACCATAACTTCGTAATTTTTTTAGCTTTTGTAATAGCTGATATCTCGACGTTCATACAGACGGACAGACGGACAGACAGATAGACAGACTGACGGACAGACGGACATGCTTTAATCGACTCGGCTGTTGATCCTGAGCCAGAATATGTAGCCTTTATGTCTCTTTCTGCCTGTTATATACTTTTGCACAAACTTAGTATACCATTTTTGACCATTTTCAATGGTCGAATGGTATAAAAATGTTATTTGACAATTTTCATTTCGTATGGAATATACTTATCTTGCTTGATATTTCATATAAAAATAAATTTAACTTGTTTGATTTCATATTAAAACTTGTTTCACATACATATTTCATATAAATTAATACTAATTGATTATTTTGATTTCGTAAGAAGAAAATTTAACTTGCTTGATAATTCATATGAAAATAATTTAACTTTTTTGATTTCAAACGAAACAAGTAAAAAAGCTACATTCGAGTGTGCTCGACTGTAATATACCCGCTACCCAGCTGCTCGTACATCAAAAATATTATTTGCGGAACAATAAAGAACGGCTACAATCATATTTTGACCGTAAAAGGCTATGGACTTACAATATTTAAGCAAAGTCAAAATCTATAATAAAAAAATAATATTTTTGCACACATTTAACTTTTGATGCGGGTGGGACTTGAACCCATAAATGCATAATAGTTTCGTTCGTTATGCAGTCCACAACTTAACCCATTTCACCACCGTACACGCACACACTATTCGGCACAATGCGCAAGCAGCGCTGACAGGGAAAAGGAGGAAAATTGAAAACGTATAACTTTTATTCAGGTACCACAAAAATCCAAGATTTATCCATTAAACAGTAAAAAATAATAATTCTACCTGTTGAAGACTATAAATCGAATACGTGCATGTAAAAAATGATATGTGCCCTTTAATACCTCTTTATATACTTCAATGGAAAGTCTTTTGGAGCACTCTAACTTTTAATAAATTTTGTTTAAAAAACGACCGATATGTTCTATGGCATCTATACGATGTATCGGTGCGTACCGGCTCGTTCCGACTTACTTACAGCGGGCAGCAATGAGAAACATGTATACAAAGTTTCATGAAGGTAGCTCAAAAGGGAGGCAAAAACTTTTCTTTGCAAAAATAAGAAAAGCTAAATCTCCCCCACCATGACACGTATGCATGCGGAATCGAACCTTGGACCCATTACCTAAGAGGTCCACCACTTCTCTCCAGGATCAACAGCCGAATCGATATAGCCATGTCCGTCTGTCCGTCTGTCTGTCTGTCCCGTCTGTCTGTCCGTGTGAAAATCTAGATCTCAGCTATTATAAGAGCTAGGACAACCAAATTTGGTGACAATGTGTGTTATTATTGCACGCTGATCAAGTGCTCCAGAAGACTTTCCATTCAAGTATATAAAGAGGTATTAAAAGGGCACATATCGTTTTTTACATGCACGTATTCGATTTATAGCCTTCAACAGGTAGAATTATTATTTTTACTGTTTAAGTGATAAATCTTGGGTTTTTTGTGGTACCCTGAATAAAAGTTATACGTTTTCAATACTTTTTACTCCTTTTCCCGGCAGCGCTGCTTGCAGCATTGTGCCGAAAAGTGTGTGCGTGTACGGTGGTGAAATGGGTTAAGTTGTGGACTGCATAACGAACGAAACTATTATGCATTTATGGGTTCAAGTCCCACCCGCATCAAAAGTTAAATGTGTGCAAAAAATTATTTTTTTTATTATAGATTTTGACTTTGCTTAAATATTGTAAGTCCATAGCCTTTTACGGTCAAAATATGATTGTAGCCGTTCTTTATTGTTCCGCAAATAATTTTGATGTACGAGCAGCTGGGTAGCGGGTAGCGACCACCAATTAATGCATATTCAAAAATAAAAGTAAAAGTTCTTAAAAAAAAAAGAAAAAGCTTAAGCGGCATGAACTGGAAATCGAACCACGGGCCTGTCGGTTCAGGAGTTCATTGCTTTTCCACTAAGCTACTGACGCTGTTATCCAACAACTGCAAAAATTTGCATTGTAAGGCATTCTTATTATTTCCTGTACAAATAAAGAATTTGCGCTGCCGGCAGCGCTGCTATGGAAAACGTTGAGTGGAATAACTTCTGTGTTTATTATCCGATTATTATTATTACATCTGGCTAGCTATAGTTATCATGTAAACCAAAAATGAACAATATGGCATCAAAGTTACGTTTGTAATCAATTTTTTTTTTCGATTTACAGGGCCGGAAGGGGGCGTGCCAAAATTCAAAATAAACTTGATCAGCGTGCAATAATAACACATTTTGTCACCAAATTTGGTAGTTCTAGCTCTTGTAATAGCTGAGATCTAGATTTTCACACGGACAGACAGACGGACAGACGGACATGGCTATATCGACTCGGCTGTTGATCCTAAGCCAGAATATATATACTTTATTTGGTCGGAGGTGTCTTCTTCTGCCTATTATATACATTACTCTATGAGTAGCGAGTATAAAAATTTTATTTTTACAATTTTCATTTCGTATGAAAAAAACTTACCTTGCTTGATATTTCACATAAAATTAATTTAACTTTTTTGATTTCATATGAAAACTTGTTTCACATACATAATTTCATACGAAACAAGTAAAATACCATTCGACGAACTTCGTAGTTGCAATAACAAGTACTAACTCTCTCTCACACACACATAGAGACACACACACAAAGGCTAAAACAATGCAGACGATGAGGGCAACGGAACTATGAACAACATTTTCTTTTTTATTTCTGTATTTATCGCCCGATCAGATTGTAATTTGGGATAGGGTGCATATTATAAGCATCTATACGTGTTCTAAAGCAGAAGTCTGTAACTTAAATTCAATCCTTAATGCTCAAAAATTGTAGATTTGCGTAGGCGGTCGACGTGGCATCTCAAATTTTAATAAATTTAAATTTCATCTGCGCATGATTTATAGGAACCATCACGCCAAATTTGGTGTCTGTAACTGTAATACTTTCCTTAATATTCGTAAAATATCGACTTACGTGGGCGGTGGGGGTGGCATTCCAAATTTGAAATAAACCTGATCTGCGTATTGTATACAGGAACCATAACTTCAAATTTTTTTTAGCTTTTGTAATAGCTGATATCTCGACGTTCATACAGACGGACAGACGGACAGACAGATAGACAGACTGACGGACAGACGGACATGCTTTAATCGACTCGGCTGTTGATCCTGAGCCAGAATATGTATACTTTATGTCTCTTTCTGCCTGTTATATACTTTTGCACAAACTTAGTATACCATTTTTGACCATTTTCAATGGTCGAATGGTATAAAAATGTTATTTGACAATTTTCATTTCGTATGGAATATACTTATCTTGCTTGATATTTCATATAAAAATAATTTAACTTGTTTGATTTCATATTAAAACTTGTTTCACATACATATTTCATATAAATTAATACTAATTGATTATTTTGATTTCGTAAGAAGAAAATTTAACTTGCTTGATAATTCATATGAAAATAATTTAACTTTTTTGATTTCAAACGAAACAAGTAAGAAAGCTACATTCGAGTGTGCTCGACTGTAATATACCCGCTACCCAGCTACCCAGCTCGTACATCAAAATTATTTGCGGAACAATAAAGAACGGCTACAATCATATTTTGACCGTAAAAGTGCATGGATTTACAATATTTATGCAAAGTCAAAATCTATAATAAAAAAATAATTTTTTGCACACATTTAACTTTTGATGCGGGTGGGACTTGAACCCATAAATGAATAATAGTTTCGTTCGTTATGCAGTCCACAACCACAACCCATTTCACCACCGTACACGCACACACGATTCGGCACAATGCTGCAAGCAGCGCAGCCGGGAAAAGGAGGAAAAAGTATTGAAAACGTATAACTTTTATTCAGGTACCACAAAAATCCAAGATTTATCACTTAAACAGTAAAAATAATAATTCTACCTGTTGAAGACTATAAATCGAATACGTGCATGTAAAAAATGATATGTGCCCTTTTAATACCTCTTTATATACTTCAATGGAAAGTCTTTTGGAGCACTCTAACTTTTAATAAATTTTGTTTAAAAAACGACCGATATGTTCTATGGCATCTATACGATGTATCGGTGCGTACCGGCTCGTTCCGACTTACTTACAGCGGGCAGCAATGAGAAACATGTATACAAAGTTTCATGAAGGTAGCTCAAAAGGGAGGCAAAAACTTTCTTTGCAAAAAATAAGAAAAGCTAAATCTCCCCCACCATGACACGTATGCATGCGGAATCGAACCTTGGACCCATTACCTAAGAGGTCCACCACTTCTCTCCAGGATCAACAGCCGAATCGATATAGCCATGTCCGTCTGTCCGTCTGTCTGTCTGTCCGTCTGTCTGTCCGTGTGAAAATCTAGATCTCAGCTATTATAAGAGCTAGGACAACCAAATTTGGTGACAATGTGTGTTATTATTGCACGCTGATCAAGTGCTCCAGAAGACTTTCCATTCAAGTATATAAAGAGGTATTAAAAGGGCACATATCGTTTTTTACATGCACGTATTCGATTTATAGCCTTCAACAGGTAGAATTATTATTTTTACTGTTTAAGTGATAAATCTTGGATTTTTGTGGTACCTGAATAAAAGTTATACGTTTTCAATACTTTTACTCCTTTTCCCGGCAGCGCTGCTTGCAGCATTGTGCCGAAAAGTGTGTGCGTGTACGGTGGTGAAATGGGTTAAGTTGTGGACTGCATAACGAACGAAACTATTATGCATTTATGGGTTCAAGTCCCACCCGCATCAAAAGTTAAATGTGTGCAAAAAATTATTTTTTATTATAGATTTTGACTTTGCTTAAATATTGTAAGTCCATAGCCTTTTACGGTCAAAATATGATTGTAGCCGTTCTTTATTGTTCCGCAAATAATTTTGATGTACGAGCAGCTGGGTAGCGGGAATATTACAGTCGAGCACACTCGAATATAGCTTTCTTACTTGTTTCGTTTGAAATCAAAAAAGTTAAATTATTTTCATATGAATTATTAACCCAGTTACATTTTCTTCATACGAAATCAAAATAGTCAAATAGTTTTATTTTATATAAAATAATGTATGTTAAACAAGTTTTCATATGAAAACATAAAAGTTACCTTATTTTCATATGAATTATCAAGCAAGTTAAATTTTCTTCTTACGAAATCAAAATAATCAATTAGTATTAATTTATATGAAATATGTATGTGAAACAAGTTTTAATATGAAATCAAACAAGTTAAATTATTTTTTATATGAAATATCAAGCAAGATAAGTATATTCCATACGAAATGAAAATTGTCAAATAACATTTTTATACCATTCGACCATTAAAAATGGTCAAAAATGGTATACTAAGTTTGTGCAAAAGTATATAACAGGCAGAAGGAGACATAAAGTATACATATTCTGGCTCAGGATCAACAGCCGAGTCGATTGAGGCATGTCCGTCTGTCCGTCAGTCTGTCTATCTGTCTGTCCGTCTGTCCGTCTGTATGAACGTCGAGATATCAGCTATTACAAAAGCTAAAAAAATTTGAAGTTATGGTTCCTGTATACAATACGCAGATCAGGTTTATTTCAAATTTGGAATGCCCCCCCACCGCCCACGTAAGTCGATATTTTACGAATATTAAGGAAAGTATTACAGTTACAGACACCAAATTTGGCGTGATGGTTCCTATAAATCATGCGCAGATGAAATTTAAATTTATTAAAATTTGAGATGCCACGTCGACCGCCTACGCAAATCTACAATTTTTGAGCATTAAGGATTGAATTTAAGTTACAGATTTCTGCTTTAGAACACGTATAGATGCTTATAATATGCACCCTATCCCAAATTACAATCTGATCGGGCGATAAAAACAGAAATAAAACAAGTAAGAAAGCTACAGTCGAGTGTGCTCGACTGTAACATACCCGCTACCCAGCTGCTTGTACAAAATTTATTTGCGGAACAAAAAAACGGCTACAATCATATTTTGACCGTAAAAGGCTATGGACTTATAATATTTATGCAAACTCAAAATATAAAATAAAAAAAAAAAAAACATTTTTGCACACATTTAATTTTTGATGCGGGCGGGACTCGAACCCGTAAATGCATAATAGTACTGTTCGTTTTGCAGTCCACAACTTAACCCATTTCACCACCGTACACGCACACACGATTCGGCACAATGCTGCAAGCAGCGCTGCCGGCAGCGCTGCTGACAGCTGTGGAAAACGTTAAGCTGAATAACTTCTGTGTTTATTATCCGATTGTTACCAAATCTTCAGAGATCATCTGGCTAGCTATAGTTATCATGTAAACCGAAAATGAACAATATGGCATCTAAATTGCACTTGTTATCAATGTTTTTTCGATTTGCGGAGGCGGAAGGGGGCGTGGCCAAAATCCAAAATAAACTTGATCAGCGTGCAATAATAACACATATTGTCACCAAATTTGGTTGTCCTAGCTCTTATAATAGCTGAGATCTAGATTTTCACATGGACAGACAGACGGTCAGACGGACATGGCTATATCGACTCGGCTGTTGATCCTGAGCCAGAATATATATACTTTATGGGGTCGGAGGTGTCTCCTTCTGCCTGTTACATACATTTTCGGTTTGAACAAAGTTATAATACCCTTCTACTCCATGAGTAGCGGGTATAAAAAGAAAATGTTGTTCATAGTTCCGTTGCCCGCATCGTCTGCATTGTTTTAGCCTTTGTGTGTGTGTCTCTATGTGTGTGTGAGAGAGAGTTAGTACTAGTTATTGCAACTACGAAGTTCGTCGAATGGTATTTTACTTGTTTCGTATTATGTATGTGAAACAAGTTTTCATATGAAATCAAAAAAGTTAAATTAATTTTATGTGAAATAAGATAAGATTAAATTAATTTTATGTGAAACAAGATAAGTTTTTTTCATACGAAATGAAAATTGTAAAAATAACATTTTTATACTCGCTACTCATAGAGTAATGTATGTAATAGGCAGAAGAAGACACCACCGACCCCATAAAGTATATATATTCTGGCTTAGGATCAACAGCCGAGTCGATATAGCCATGTCCGTCTGTCCGTCTGTCTGTCCGTGTGAAAATAGAACTACCAAATTTGGTGACAAAATGTGTTATTATTGCACGCTGATCAAGTTTATTTTGAATTTTGGGACGCCCCCTTCCGCCCCTGTAAATCGAAAAAAAATTGATTACAAACGTAATTTTGATGCCATATTGTTCATTTTCGGTTTACATGATAACTATAGCTAGCCAGATGTAATAATAATAATCGGATAATAAACACAGAAGTTATTCCACTTAACGTTTTCCATAGCAGCGCTGCCGGCAGCGCAAATTCTTTATTTGTACAGGAAATAATAAGAATGCCTTACAATGCAAATTTTTGCAGTTGTTGGATAACAGCGTCAGTAGCTTAGTGGAAAAGCGATGAACTCCTGAACCGACAGGCCCGTGGTTCGATTCCCAGTTCATGCCGCTTAAGCTTTTCCTTTTTTTTTTTAAAAACTTTTACTTTTATTTTTGAATATGCATTAATTGGTGGTCGTGCATTTTATTTAAAAATTTTTTAATGGCTCACAATGAACTTAGTTAACAAGTGGAGAACTGACAGTCTCTTAAATCAGCTGTGTGCGATTGTTAGAGCACAGCTTTTTCTTATATTTTTTATTTTTATTTTTATTTAATTGTATGTTTAAGATATGAGAATAAATAGCAACAACAACACGCATCATGCATTCAGACTTTGTTTTTGTCGTGCAAGAATTTCCGAATGGTCTCATAATGTAACTTTGGCAAAATTTGCATAATGGCTTAATAGCCGAATGAAGAAGTGGTGGACCTCTTAGGTAATGGGTCCAAGGTTCGATTCCGCATGCATGCGTGTCATGGTGGGGGAGATCAAACTTTTCTTATTTTTCCAAAAAAATGTTTTCGCCTCCCTTTTGAGCCACCTTCATGAAACTTTGTATACATGTTTCTTATTGCTGCTCGCTGTAAATAAGTCGAAACGAGCCGGTACTGACCGATACATTGTATAGATGCCATAGAACCTATCGATCGTTTTTATACCCGCTACTCATAGAGTAGAAGGGTATTATAACTTTGTTCAAACCGAAAATGTATGTAACAGGCAGAAGGGAGACACCTCCGACCCCATAAAGTAAATATATTCTGGCTCAGGATCAACAGCCGAGTCGATATAGCCATGTCCGTCTGTCTGTCCGTGTGAAAATCTAGATCTCAGCTATTATAAAAGCTAGGACTACCAAATTTGGTGACAATATGTGTTATTATTGCACGCTGATCAAGTTTATATTGGATTTTGGCCACGCCCCCTTCCGTCCCCTTAAATCGAAAAAACATTGATTACAAACGCAATTTTGATACCATATTGTTCATTTTCGGTTTACATGATAAATATATCTAGCCAGATGATTTCTGAAAATTTGGTAACAATCGGATAATAAACACAGAAGTTATTCAGCTTAATGTTTTCCATAGCTGTAAGCAGCGCTGCCGGCAGCGCTGCTTGCAGCATTGTGCCGAATCGTGTGTGCGTGTATGGTGGTGAAATGGGTTAAGTTGTGGGCTGGAAAACGAACAGTACTATTATGCAACTTACGGGTTCGAGTCCCGCCCGCAACAAAAATTAAATGTGTGCAAAAATGTTTTTTTTTTTATACCCGCTACTCATAGAGTAGAAGGGTATTATAACTTTGTTCAAACCGAAAATGTATGTAACAGGCAGAAGGAGACACATCCGACCCCATAAAGTATATATATTCTGGCTCAGGATCAACAGCCGAGTCGATATAGCCATGTCCGTCTGTCCGTCTGTCTGTCTGTCCGTCTGTCTGTCCGTGTGAAAATCTAGATCTCAGCTATTATAAGAGCTAGGACAACCAAATTTGGTGACAATATGTGTTATTATTGCACGCTGATCAAGTTTATTTTGGATTTTGGCCACGCCCCCTTCCGCCCCCGCAAATCGAAAAAACATTGATAACAAGTGCAATTTTGATGCCATATTGTTTCGGTTTACATGATAACTATAGCTAGCCAGATGATCTCTGAAAATTTGGTAACAATCGGATAATAAACACAGAAGTTATTCAGCTTAACGTTTTCCATAGCTGTAAGCGCTGCTTGCAGCATTGTGCCGAATAGTGTGTGCGTGTACGGTGGTGAAATGGCCATGGCCTTTTGCGGTCAAAATTTGATTGTAGCCGTTTTTTACTGTTCCGCAAATAATTTTGATGTACGAGCAGCTGGGTAGCGGGTACATTACAGTCGAGCATCTCGAATGTGGCTTTCTTCCTTGTTTCGTATGAAATTATGTATGTTACACAAGTTTTCATATGATATAAAAAAAGTTAAATTATTTTCATATGAATTATCAACCAAGTTAAATTTTCTTCAAACAAAATCATAACAGTCAAATTCTATTATTTTTTATGAAGTTATGTATTTGAAACAAGTTTTCATATAAAATCAAAAAAAAATTAATTAATTCTTTCTAAAATATCAAGCAAATTAAATTTTCTTCATACGAAATGAAAAATGTCACATAACATTTTTTCGTTTGAAATCAAAAAAGTTAAATTATTTTCATATGAACTATCAACCAAGTTACATTTTCTTCATACGAAATCAAAATAGTCAAATAGTAATATTTTATATGAAATTATGTACGTTAAACAAGTTTTCATATGAAATCAAAAAGTGAAATTATTTTTATGTGAAATATCAAGCAAGATAAGTATTTTGCATACGAAATAAAAATTGTCAAATAACATTTTTTCGTATGAAATTATGTATGTGAAAACCAGTTTTTATATAAAATCAAAACAGCCAAATTATTTTCAACCAAGTTAAATTTTCTTCATACAAAATTAAAATAGTCAAATAGTATTGTTTTATATGAATTTTCATAAATAAACAAGTTTTCATATAAAATCAAAAAAGTTAAATTATTTTCATATGAATTATCAACCAAGATACATTTTCTTCATACGTAATCAAAATAGTCAAATAGTATTAATTTATATAAAATTATGTATGTCAAACAAGATTTTATAGGAAATCAAAAGAGTTTAAACGAGTTTTATGTAAAGTATCAAGCAAGATAAGTTTCCTTCGTACGAAATGAAAATTGTCAAATAACATTATGTATGTGAAAAGAAGTTTTTATATGAAATCAAAAAAGTTAAATTATTTTTATGTGAAATATCAAGCAAGATAAGTATTTTGCATACAAAATGAAAATTGTCAAATAACATTTTTTCGTATGAAATTATGGATGTGAAAACAAGTTTTCATATGAAATCAAAAAAGTTAAATCATTTTCATATGAACTATGATTCAAGTTAAATTTTCTTCATACGAAATCAAAATAATCAAAGATATTTTCTTTATATGAAATTATGTATGTTAAACAAGTTTTCATATGAAATCAAAAAGTTAAATTATATTTATGTGAAATATCAAGCAAGATAAGTATTTTGCATACGAAAAGAAAATTGTCAAATAATATTTTTAGACCATGGATTTTAAAAAAATGCATGGTCTATTGTGTTTGTCAAAATGTGTGTTAAATTTTCTTCATACGAAATCAAAATAGTCAATTAGTATTACTTTATCTGAAATTATGTATGTTAAACCAGTTTTCATATGAAATCAAAAAAGTTAAATTATTTTTATGTGAAATATCAAGCAAGATAAGTTTTTTTCATACGAAATGAAATTTGTCAAATATCATTTTTAACCCATGGATTTTAAAAAAATACATGGTCTATTGTGTTTGTCGAAATGTACGTAACAGGGAGAAGGAGACATCTGCGACCCCATAAAGTATATGTCGGAGTATAAAGATTATGCATGAACTTGAATTATTTCGTCATATTATGTTTTGCGTCTTTGCATTGTGGTTGTCCGTCGTTTTTCTGCAAGTACCGTTGCAGCGGGGCGACAACGATGCGTCGCGACGTTGCCGCCGAGTGTGGTTCGAGTTTTCGTATAGGCTGTTAGAAAACGAGCAGGGCAGTATGCTTGAGTGATCGCCTGTGAATAGTTCGAAACGCGCTGCGCTGACAGCTGTGGAAAACGTTAAGCTGAATAACTTCTGTGTTTATTATCCGATTGTTACCAAATCTTCAGAGATCATCTGGCTAGCTATAGTTATCATGTAAACCGAAAATGAACAATATGGCATCTAAATTGCACTTGTTATCAATGTTTTTTCGATTTGCGGAGGCGGAAGGGGGCGTGGCCAAAATCCAAAATAAACTTGATCAGCGTGCAATAATAACACATATTGTCACCAAATTTGGTAGTTCTAGCTCTTATAATAGCTGAGATCTAGATTTTCACACGGACAGACAGACGGTCAGACGGACATGGCTATATTGACTCGGCTGTTGATCTTGAGCCAGAATATATATACTTTATGGGGTCGGAGGTGTCTCCTTCTGCCTGTTACATACATTTTCGGTTTGAACAAAGTTATAATACCCTTCTACTCCATGAGTAGCGGGTATAAAAAGAAAATGTTGTTCATAGTTCCGTTGCCCGCATCGTCTGCATTGTTTTAGCCTTTGTGTGTGTGTCTCTATGTGTGTGTGAGAGAGAGTTAGTACTAGTTATTGCAACTACGAAGTTCGTCGAATGGTATTTTACTTGTTTCGTATGAAATTATGTATGTGAAACAAGTTTTCATATGAAATCAAAAAAGTTAAATTAATTTTATGTGAAATAAGATAAGATTAAATTAATTTTATGTGAAACAAGATAAGTTTTTTTCATACGAAATGAAAATTGTAAAAATAACATTTTTATACTCGCTACTCATAGAGTAATGTATGTAATAGGCAGAAGAAGACACCACCGACCCCATAAAGTATATATATTCTGGCTTAGGATCAACAGCCGAGTCGATATAGCCATGTCCGTCTGTCCGTCTGTCTGTCCGTGTGAAAATAGAACTACCAAATTTGGTGACAAAATGTGTTATTATTGCACGCTGATCAAGTTTATTTTGAATTTTGGCACGCCCCCTTCCGCCCCTGTAAATCGAAAAAAAATTGATTACAAACGTAATTTTGATGCCATATTGTTCATTTTCGGTTTACATGATAACTATAGCTAGCCAGATGTAATAATAATAATCGGATAATAAACACAGAAGTTATTCCACTTAACGTTTTCCATAGCAGCGCTGCCGGCAGCGCAAATTCTTTATTTGTACAGGGAAATAATAAGAATGCCTTACAATGCAAATTTTTGCAGTTGTTGGATAACAGCGTCGGTAACCTAGTGGAAAAGCGATGAACTCCTGAACCGACAGGCCCGTGGTTCGATTCCCAGTTCATGCCGCTTAAGCTTTTCCCCCTTTTTTTTTAAAAACTTTTACTTTTATTTTTGAATATGCATTAATTGGTGGTCGTGCATTTTATTTAAAAATTTTTTAATGGCTCACAATGAACTTAGTTAACAAGTGGAGAACTGACAGTCTCTTAAATCAGCTGTGTGCGATTGTTAGAGCACAGCTTTTTTCTTATATTTTTTTATTTTTATTTTTTATTTAATTGTATGTTTAAGATATGAGAATAAATAGCAACAACAACACGCATCATGCATTCAGACTTTGTTTTTGTCGTGCAAGAATTTCCGAATGGTCTCATAATGTAACTTTGGCAAAATTTGCATAATGGCTTAATAGCCGAATGAAGAAGTGGTGGACCTCTTAGGTAATGGGTCCAAGGTTCGATTCCGCATGCATGCGTGTCATGGTGGGGGAGATCAAGCTTTTCTTATTTTTCCAAAAAATGTTTTTGCCTCCCTTTTTGAGCCACCTTCATGAAACTTTGTATACATGTTTCTTATTGCTGCTCGCTGTAAATAAGTCGAAACGAGCCGGTACTGACCGATACATTGTATAGATGCCATAGAACCTATCGATCGTTTTTATACCCGCTACTCATAGAGTAGAAGGGTATTATAACTTTGTTCAAACCGAAAATGTATGTAACAGGCGAAGGAGACACCTCCGACCCCATAAAGTAAATATATTCTGGCTCAGGATCAACAGCCGAGTCGATATAGCCATGTCCGTCTGTCTGTCCGTGTGAAAATCTAGATCTCAGCTATTATAAAAGCTAGGACTACCAAATTTGGTGACAATATGTGTTATTATTGCACGCTGATCAAGTTTATATTGGATTTTGGCCACGCCCCCTTCCGTCCCCCTTAAATCGAAAAAACATTGATTACAAACGCAATTTTGATACCATATTGTTCATTTTTCGGTTTACATGATAAATATATCTAGCCAGATGATTTCTGAAAATTTGGTAACAATCGGATAATAAACACAGAAGTTATTCAGCTTAATGTTTTCCATAGCTGTAAGCAGCGCTGCCGGCAGCGCTGCTTGCAGCATATATGCCGAATCGTGTGTGCGTGTATGGTGGTGAAATGGGTTAAGTTGTGGGCTGGAAAACGAACAGTACTATTATGCAACTTACGGGTTCGGGTCCCCGCCCGCAACAAAAATTAAATGTGTGCAAAAATGTTTTTTTTTTATACCCGCTACTCATAGAGTAGAAGGGTATTATAACTTTGTTCAAACCGAAAATGTATGTAACAGGCAGAAGGAGACACATCCGACCCCATAAAGTATATATATTCTGGCTCGGGATCAACAGCCGAGTCGATATAGCCATGTCCGTCTGTCCGTCTGTCTGTCTGTCCGTCTGTCTGTCCGTGTGAAAATCTAGATCTCAGCTATTATAAGAGCTAGGACAGCAAATTTGGTGACAATATGTGTTATTATTGCACGCTGATCAAGTTTATTTTGGGTTTTGGCCACGCCCCCTTCCGCCCCCGCAAATCAAAAAAACATTGATAACAAGTGCAATTTTGATGCCATATTGTTTCGGTTTACATGATAACTATAGCTAGCCAGATGATCTCTGAAAATTTGGTAACAATCGGATAATAAACACAGAAGTTATTCAGCTTAACGTTTTCCATAGCTGTAAGCGCTGCTTGCAGCATTGTGCCGAAATTAGTGTGTGTGCGTGTACGGTGGTGAAATGGCCATGGCCTTTTGCGGTCAAAATTTGATTGTAGCCGTTTTTACTGTTCCGCAAATAATTTTGATGTACGAGCAGCTGGGTAGCGGGTACATTACAGTCGAGCATCTCGAATGTGGCTTTTTCTTCCTTGTTTCGTATGAAATTATGTATGTTACACAAGTTTTCATATGATATAAAAAAGTTAAATTATTTTCATATGAATTATCAACCAAGTTAAATTTTCTTCAAACAAAATCATAACAGTCAAATTCTATTATTTTTTATGAAGTTATGTATTTGAAACAAGTTTTCATATAAAATCAAAAAAAAATTAATTAATTCTTTCTAAAATATCAAGCAAATTAAATTTTCTTCATACGAAATGAAAAATGTCACATAACATTTTTCGTTTGAAATCAAAAAGTTAAATTATTTTCATATGAACTATCAACCAAGTTACATTTTCTTCATACGAAATCAAAATAGTCAAATAGTAATATTTTATATGAAATTATGTACGTTAAACAAGTTTTCATATGAAATCAAAAAAGGTGAAATTATTTTTATGTGAAATATCAAGCAAGATAAGTATTTTGCATACGAAATAAAAATTGTCAAATAACATTTTTTCGTATGAAATTATGTATGTGAAAACCAGTTTTTATATAAAATCAAAACAGCCAAATTATTTTCAACCAAGTTAAATTTTCTTCATACAAAATTAAAATAGTCAAATAGTATTGTTTTATATGAATTTTCATAAATAAACAAGTTTTCATATAAAATCAAAAAAGTTAAATTATTTTCATATGAATTATCAACCAAGATACATTTTCTTCATACGTAATCAAAATAGTCAAATAGTATTAATTTATCTGAAATTATGTATGTTAAACCAGTTTTCATATGAAATCAAAAGAGTTTAAACGAGTTTTATGTAAAGTATCAAGCAAGATAAGTTTCCTTCGTACGAAATGAAAATTGTCAAATAACATTATGTATGTGAAAAGGAAGTTTTTATATGAAATCAAAAAAGTTAAATTATTTTATGTGAAATATCAAGCAAGATAAGTATTTTGCATACAAAATGAAAATTGTCAAATAACATTTTTTCGTATGAAATTATGGATGTGAAAACAAGTTTTCATATGAAATCAAAAAAGTTAAATCATTTTCGCCTATGTTAAGTTAAATTTTTTTTAATACGAAATCAAAATATTAAATTTTTTTTTTTTTTGAAATTTTTGTTTTTTTCAAGCAAGTTTTCATATGAAATCAAAAAAGTTAAATTATATTTATGTGAAATATCAAGCAAGATAAGTATTTTGCATACGAAAAGGAAATTGTCAAATAATATTTTTTAGACCATGGATTTTAAAAAATGCATGGATGTCTATTGTGTTTGTCAAAATGTGTGTTAAATTTTCTTCATACGAAATCAAAATAGTCAATTAGTATTACTTATCTGAAATCATGTATGTTAAACCAGTTTTCATATGAAATCAAAAAAGTTAAGTTATTTTTATGTGAAATATCAAGCAAGATAAGTTTTTTTCATACGAAATGAAATTTGTCAAATATCATTTTTAACCCATGGATTTTAAAAAAATACATGGTCTATTGTGTTTGTCGAAATGTACGTAACAGGGAGAAGGAGACATCTGCGACCCCATAAAGTATATGTCGGAGTATAAGATTATGCATGAACTTGAATTATTTCGTCATATTATGTTTTGCGTCTTTGCATTGTGGTTGTCCCGTTTCTG
>JAEIGP010000138.1:0-27293 GCA_018904095.1 Zaprionus ghesquierei | reverse complement strand
TTTTCGGTTTAGCCAGATGATCTCTGAAAATTTGGTAACAATCGGATAATAAACACAGAAGTATCAGATTAACTTCATTTCCTTACAGCTGTTAACCAGGGCGCTGCGGCAGCACTGCTTGCAGCATTGTGCCGAATCGTGTGGTGTGCGTGTACGGTGGTGAAATGGGTTGTTGTGGACTGCAAAACGAACAGTACTATTATGCATTTACGGGTTCGAGTCCCGCCCGCATCAAAAATTAAATGTGTGCAAAAATGTTTTTTTTTTTATACCCGCTACTCATAGAGTAGAAGGGTATTATAACTTTGTTCAAACCGAAAATGTATGTAACAGGCAGAAGGCGACACCTCCGACCCCATAAAGTATATATATTCTGGCTCAGGATCAACAGCCGAGGCGATATAGCCATGTCCGTCTGTCCGTCTGTCTGTCCGTGTGAAAATCTAGATCTCAGCTATTATAAGAGCTAGGACAACCAAATTTGGTGACAATATGTGTTATTATTGCACGCTGATCAAGTTTATTTTGGTTTTTGGCCACGCCCCCTTCCGCCCCCGCAAATCGAAAAACATTGATAACAAGTGCAATTTTGATGCCATATTGTTCATTTTCGGTTTAATAATAATTATAGCTAGCCAGATGATCTCTGAAAATTTGGTAACAATCGGATAATAAACACAGAAGTTATTCAGCTTAACGTTTTCCATAGCTGTAAACAGCGCTGCCGGCAGCGCTGCTTGCAGCATTGTGCCGAATCGTGTGTCGTGTACGGTGGTGAAATGGGTTAAGTTGTGGACTGCAAAACGAACAGTACTATTATGCATTTACGGGTTCGAGTCCCGCCCGCATCAAAAATTAAATGTGTGCAAAAATGTTTGTTTTTTTTATACCCGCTACTCATAGAGTAGAAGGGTATTATAACTTTGTTCAAACCGAAAATGTATGTAACAGGCAGAAGGCGACACCTCCGACCCCATAAAGTATATATATTCTGGCTCAGGGTCAACAGCCGAGGCGATATAGCCATGTCCGTCTGTCCGTCTGTCTGTCCGTGTGAAAATCTAGATCTCAGCTATTATAAGAGCTAGGACAACCAAATTTGGTGACAATATGTGTTATTATTGCACGCTGATCAAGTTTATTTTGGATTTTGGCCACGCCCCCTTCTGCCCCCGCAAATCGAAAAAACATTGATAACAAGTGCAATTTTGATGCCATATTGTTCATTTTCGGTTTAGCCAGATGATCTCTGAAAATTTGGTAACAATCGGATAATAAACACAGAAGTTATTCAGCTTAACGTTTTCCATAGCTGTAAACAGCGCTGTCGGCAGAGCTGCATGCAGCATTGTGCCGAATCGTGTGTGCGTGTACGGTGGTGAAATGGGTTAAGTTGTGGACTGCAAAACGAACAGTACTATTATGCATTTACGGGTTCGAGTCCCGCCCGCATCAAAAATTAAATGTGTGCAAAAATGTTTTTTTTTTTATACCCGCTATTCATAGAGTAGAAGGGTATTATAACTTTGTTCAAACCGAAAATGTATGTAACAGGCAGAAGGAGACACCTCCGACCCCATAAAGTATATATATTCTGGCTCAGGATCAACAGCCGAGTCGATATAGCCATGTCCGTCTGTCCGTCTGTCCGTCTGTCTGTCCGTGTGAAAATCTAGATCTCAGCTATTATAAGAGCTAGGACAACCAAATTTGGTGACAATATGTGTTATTATTGCACGCTGATCAAGTTTATTTTGGATTTTGGCCACGCCCCCTTCCGCCCCCGCAAATCGAAAAACATTGATAACAAGTGCAATTTTGATGCCATATTGTTCATTTTCGGTTTACATGATAACTATAGCTAGCCAGATGATCTCTGAAAATTTGGTAACAATCGGATAATAAACACAGAAGTTATTCAGCTTAACGTTTTCCATAGCTGTAAGCAGCGCTGCCGGCAGCGCTGCTTGCAGCATTGTGCCGAATCGTGTGTGCGTGTACGGTGGTGAAATGGGTTAAGTTGTGGACTGCAAAACGAACAGTACTATTATGCATTTACGGGTTCGAGTCCCGCCCGCATCAAAAATTAAATGTGTGCAAAAATGTTTTTTTTTTATACCCGCTACTCATAGAGTAGAAGGGTAATATAACTTTGTTCAAACCGAAAATGTATGTAACAGGCAGAAGGCGACACCTCCGACCCCATAAAGTATATATATTCTGGCTCAGGATCAACAGCCGAGGCGATATAGCCATGTCCGTCTGTCCGTCTGTCTGTCTCGTAGTGAAAATCTAGATCTCAGCTATTATAAGAGCTAGGACAACCAAATTTGGTGACAATATGTGTTATTATTGCACGCTGATCAAGTTTATTTTGGATTTTGGCCACGCCCCCTTCTGCCCCCGCAAATCGAAAAAACATTGATAACAAGTGCAATTTTGATGCCATATTGTTCATTTTCGGTTTAGCCAGATGATCTCTGAAAATTTGGTAACAATCGGATAATAAACACAGAAGTTATTCAGCTTAACGTTTTCCATAGCTGTAAGCAGCGCTGCCGGCAGCGCTGCTTGCAGCATTGTGCCGAATCGTGTGTGCGTGTACGGTGGTGAAATGGGTTAAGTTGTGGACTGCAAAACGAACAGTACTATTATGCATTTACGGGTTCGAGTCCCGCCCGCATCAAAAATTAAATGTGTGCAAAAATGTTTTTTTTTTTATACCCGCTACTCATAGAGTAGAAGGGTATTATAACTTTGTTCAAACCGAAAATGTATGTAACAGGCAGAAGGAGACACCTCCGACCCCATAAAGTATATATATTCTGGCTCAGGATCAACAGCCGAGTCGATATAGCCATGTCCGTCTGTCCGTCTGTCTGTCCGTGTGAAAATCTAGATCTCAGCTATTATAAGAGCTAGGACAACCAAATTTGGTGACAATATGTGTTATTATTGCACGCTGATCAAGTTTATTTTGGATTTTGGCCACGCCCCCTTCTGCCCCCGCAAATCGAAAAAACATTGATAACAAGTGCAATTTTGATGCCATATTGTTCATTTTCGGTTTACATGATAACTATAGCTAGCCAGATGATCTCTGAAAATTTGGTAACAGTCGGATAATAAACACAGAAGTTATTCCGCTTAACGTTTTCCACAGCTGTAAGCAGCACTCCCGGCAGCGCTGCTTGCAGCATTGTGCCGAATCGTGTGTGCGTGTACGGTGGTGAAATGGGTTAAGTTGTGGACTGCAAAACGAACAGTACTATTATGCATTTACGGGTTCGAGTCCCGCCCGCATCAAAAATTAAATGTGTGCAAAAATGTTTTTTTTTTATACCCGCTACTCATAGAGTAGAAGGGTATTATAACTTTGTTCAAACCGAAAATGTATGTAACAGGCAGAAGGAGACACCTCCGACCCCATAAAGTATATATATTCTGGCTCAGGATCAACAGCCGAGTCGATATAGCCATGTCCGTCTGTCCGTCTGTCTGTCCGTGTGACAATCTAGATCTCAGCTATTATAAGAGCTAGGACAGCCAAATTTGGTGACAATATGTGTTATTATTGCACGCTGATCAAGTTTATTTTGAATTTTGGCCACGCCCCCTTCCGCCCCCGCAAATCGAAAAAACATTGATAACAAGTGCAATTTTGATGCCATATTGTTCATTTTCGGTTTACATGATAACTATAGCTAGCCAGATGATCTCTGAAAATTTGGTAACAATCGGATAATAAACACAGAAGTTATTCAGCTTAACGTTTTCCATAGCTGTAAGCAGCGCTGCCGGCAGCACTGCTTGCAGCATTGTGCCGAATCGTGTGTGCGTGTACGGTGGTGAAATGGGTTAAGTTGTGGACTGCAAAACGAACAGTACTATTATGCATTTACGGGTTCGAGTCCCGCCCGCATCAAAAATTAAATGTGTGCAAAAATGTTTTTTTTTATACCCGCTACTCATAGAGTAGAAGGGTATTATAACTTTGTTCAAACCGAAAATGTATGTAACAGGCAGAAGGAGACACCTCCGACCCCATAAAGTATATATATTCTGGCTCAGGATCAACAGCCGAGTCGATATAGCCATGTCCGTCTGTCCGTCTGTCCGTCTGTCTGTCCGTGTGAAAATCTAGATCTCAGCTATTATAAGAGCTAGGACAGCCAAATTTGGTGACAATATGTGTTATTATTGCACGCTGATCAAGTTTATTTTGAATTTTGGCCACGCCCCCTTCCGCCCCCGCAAATCGAAAAAACATTGATAACAAGTGCAATTTTGATGCCATATTGTTCATTTTCGGTTTACATGATAACTATAGCTAGCCAGATGATCTCTGAAAATTTGGTAACAATCGGATAATAAACACAGAAGTTATTCAGCTTAACGTTTTCCATAGCTGTAAGCAGCGCTGCCGGCAGCGCTGCTTGCAGCATTGTGCCGAATCGTGTGTGCGTGTACGGTGGTGAAATGGGTTAAGTTGTGGACTGCAAAACGAACAGTACTATTATGCATTTACGGGTTCGAGTCCCGCCCGCATCAAAAATTAAATGTGTGCAAAAATGTTTTTTTTTTATACCCGCTACTCATAGAGTAGAAGGGTAATATAACTTTGTTCAAACCGAAAATGTATGTAACAGGCAGAAGGCGACACCTCCGACCCCATAAAGTATATATATTCTGGCTCAGGATCAACAGCCGAGGCGATATAGCCATGTCCGTCTGTCCGTCTGTCCGTCTGTCCGTGTGAAAATCTAGATCTCAGCTATTATAAGAGCTAGGACAACCAAATTTGGTGACAATATGTGTTATTATTGCACGCTGATCAAGTTTATTTTGGATTTTGGCCACGCCCCCTTCTGCCCCCGCAAATCGAAAAAACATTGATAACAAGTGCAATTTTGATGCCATATTGTTCATTTTCGGTTTAGCCAGATGATCTCTGAAAATTTGGTAACAATCGGATAATAAACACAGAAGTTATTCAGCTTAACGTTTTCCATAGCTGTACAGCGCGTTTGCAATTGTGCCGAATCGTGTGCGTGTACGGTGGTGAAATGGGTTAAGTTGTGGACTGCAAAACGAACAGTACTATTATGCATTTACGGGTTCGAGTCCCGCCCGCATCAAAAATTAAATGTGTGCAAAAATTTTTTTTTTATACCCGCTACTCATAGAGTAGAAGGGTATTATAACTTTGTTCAAACCGAAAATGTATGTAACAGGCAGAAGGAGACACCTCCGACCCCATAAAGTATATATATTCTGGCTCAGGATCAACAGCCGAGTCGATATAGCCATGTCCGTCTGTCCGTCTGTCCGTCTGTCTGTCCGTGTGAAAATCTAGATCTCAGCTATTATAAGAGCTAGGACAGCCAAATTAGGTGACAATATGTGTTATTATTGCACGCTGATCAAGTTTATTTTGGATATTGGCCACGCCCCCTTCCGCCCCCGCAAATCGAAAAAACATTGATAACAAGTGCAATTTTGATGCCATATTGTTCATTTTCGGTTTACATGATAACTATAGCTAGCCAGAAGATCTCTGAAAATTTGGTAACAATCGGATAATAAACACAGAAGTAATTAAGCTTAACGTTTTCCATAGCTGTAAGCAGCGTTGCCGGCAGCGCTGCTTGCAGCATTGTGCCGAATCGTGTGTGCGTGTACGGTGGTGAAATGGGTTAAGGAACAGTACTATTATGCATTTACGGGTTCGAGTCCCGCCCGCATCAAAAATTAAATGTGTGCAAAAATGTTTTTTTTTTTATACCCGCTACTCATAGAGTAGAAGGGTATTATAACTTTGTTCAAACCGAAAATGTATGTAACAGGCAGAAGGAGACACCTCCGACCCCATAAAGTATATATATTCTGGCTCAGGATCAACAGCCGAGTCGATATAGCCATGTCCGTCTGTCCGTCTGTCTGTCCGTGTGAAAATCTAGATCTCAGCTATTATAAGAGCTAGGACAGCCAAATTTGGTGACAATATGTGTTATTATTGCACGCTGATCAAGTTTATTTTGGATTTTGGCCACGCCCCCTTCCGCCCCCGCAAATCGAAAAAACATTGATAACAAGTGCAATTTTGATGCCATATTGTTCATTTTCGGTTTACATGATAACTATAGCAAGCCAGATGATCTCTGAAAATTTGGTAACAATCGGATAATAAACACAGAAGTTATTCAGCTTAACGTTTTCCATAGCTGTAAGCAGCGCTACCGGAGCGCTGCTTGCAGCATTGTGCCGAATCATGTTACGTGTACGGTGGTGAAATGGGTTAAATTGTGGACTGCAAAACGAAAAGTACTATTATGCATTTACGGGTTCGAGTCCCGCCCGCATCAAAAATTAAATGTGTGCAAAATTGTTTTTTTTTTTATACCCGCTACTCATAGAGTAGAAGGGTATTATAACTTTGTTCAAACCGAAAATGTATGTAACAGGCAGAAGGAGACACCTCCGACCCCATAAAGTATATATATTCTGGCTCAGGATCAACAGCCGAGTCGATATAGTCATGTCCGTCTGTCCGTCTGTACGTCTAGATCTCAGCTATTACAAAAGGTAGAGACACCTAATTTCCTGTATACCATAGGTAGATCGAGTTTATTTTCAATTTTCGATGTCGCGCCCACCGCCCACGCAAAACGATAATTACGATTATTAGGAAAAGTATTGAAGTTATGGCTTTCTGCTTTGGTATAAACATAGATAATTACAATATAAATCTATTTTCAAAATTACAAGCCGATCGAATAATAAACACAGAAGATATTCATCTAAACGTTTTCCATAGTTACACTCTTTGCGCCTTTGCAGCATATCGTGACGTCATCGTCAAATTTCCACATTTTTCCTAAATTTGCGTATTATTTAAAATTCATTAAGAATATTTAAAGCTTTTAAAAATGTTTTAAAATATTAACTGTCAATTTTCTTAATTTCAAAATATTTAAAAATTTCTATAATTTATTAAAAATTTTTTTTTATACTTCCCACTTTTCCAAAGTTCCATAATTTTTAAAATTGCTTATCAATGAAAAAGGGATTAAGTCTTTGTTTCCCTTTTGATTTTTTTGCTTTTCTTATCATTTCTAATATTCTAATATTCTATTCTAATATTCAGTTACCACTGTATTTAGTTAGTGGTTTCGGCACCTTTAGCAGTAAGAGATGTTGTGCCAGCGCTGACACTTTTGATTGAATTCCCAGCAGCATGCGTTGCAAGACTCCCCATACAGCGCCAACTGCCTGCGCCAACTACCTGTGCCTGCATCTGCGTGTACGTCGGCGTCGATTGTAATCAACACGCTGGGATCAATCAGCAAACTTTAAAACTGAACGCCACACAGCAGTCAGCTCGAATGAATCCATGAAACGTATCAGTCATGATGACAGGTCACAGTTCGAGCACAGTATAACTGGAAAAGACCTGGCCAGACCAGACACAGGCAGGACCAGGCAACAGGCAGCAGGTCCAGTTTTAGCTTTTCCTAACATGTCTGTGAAACGTCTCAGTTGTTGTTTTTGTTGTAGTTGGCGTTGCCTCACTTGTGAAGTCTCCACGCGCGTTGCGCCCATTAAATTCGAATAATCTTAGTTGTTGTTGCTTTTTTTTTCATCAATCTCCCCACTCTGGACTCGAGTTGCAACTGTTGCATATAGCAGCTGGACACGGTGCTTGTGTGAGACGCTGCAGGCAGGCAGGCAGCATCAGCCCAACTGATTTGAAATTCTTAAGTGATTTTGATTACTTGAGGTATTGATATTTTGACTTGTACGTTGATTAGATAGTTGAAGGCTTGTTAGATGCATGTCAGCAGCAGCAGCGGCCTCAGACCGGTCTCACTGGTTGCATGTCTTGGTCTTGGTCTCTACGTCTCCATTTTCGTCTGCATCTGCGTAATGCGCCTGGCTTGATGTTGATTATAATTTAATTATAAGCAATCTGTAACAAGTAAATGGCTTGCATGGTGCTCTCACTCCATGGCACTCCTGGTCATGGCGCATAATTTAGCAGGCAGGTGCAGCAGCTTTATTAGCTTAGACGTCTCAGTCCGAGCCCGCTGCATGACTAATAATAGTCATGGGCCGGTCACATTCTGCTCTCTTGCCACATTTGCCACCGGCACAAACCATACTTATTCTCAATCTGCTTGGCTTGGGCAGCCACGATGTCTGCTAACGAAAGTTGCAGACATTTGAGTGACTGAAGCAAGGCAAAATGCTGTAGAAATTTCCCCTTGCGATTTGCGGCTAATCCCATGGAAAATAATATAGACAGAGAGGTATTCTCTCTTAAGACTTGCTGGCTTTATATGTAGAATTTGTAGCAAGGAGGTACCAAGCGATACAATTCTATTAAAATGATTCAAGTAGGCTGAGTTGCTTCTGTCTTAATTTCTGACTACGTAAGCTCTCAATGTGTTCGGATTTTCAGTCCCCTCTCAGCTCTCAATTGAGACTGGACTGGGTGTTTTTTTCTCTGGGTGAGACTGGAATCTCATTTTTTTCTCAGGGTGGGACTGGAATCTCTTTTTATACCCGCTACTCATAGAGTAGAAGGGTATTATAACGTTGTTCAAATCGAAAATGTATGTAACAGGCAGAAGGAGACACCTCCGACCCCATAAAGTATATATATTCTGGCTCAGGATCAACAGCCGAGTCGATATAGTCATGTCCGTCTGTCTGTCCGTGTGAAAATCTAGATCTCAGCTATTATAAGAGCTAGGACAACCAAATTTGGTGACAATATGTGTTATTATTGCACGCTGATCAAGTTTATTTTGGATTTTGGCCAAGCCCCCTTCCGCCCCCGCAAATCGAAAAACATTGATAACAGCGTCAGTAGCTTAGTGGAAAAGCAATGAACTCCTGAACCGACAGGCCCGTGGTTCGATTCCCAGTTCATGCCGCTTAAGCTTTTTCTTTTTTTTTTTTGTAAGAACTTTTACTTAAAATTTTGAATATGCATTAATTGGTGGTCGTGTATTTAACTTAAAACTTTTTTAATTGCTCACAATGAACTTAGTTAAAAAGTGGAGAAGTGACAGTCTCTTAAATCAGCTGTGTGCGATTGTTAGAGCGCAGCTTTTTCTTATATTTTTATACCCGCTACTCATAGAGTAAAAGGGTATTATTACTTTTGTTTAAACCGAAAATGTATGTAACAGGCATAAGGAGACACCTCCGATCCCGTAAAGTTTATATATTCTGGCTCAGGATAATCAGCCGAGTCGATACAGCCATGTCCGTCTGTCTGTCCGTGTCAAAATCTAGATCTCAGCCATTATAAGAGCTAGGACTACCAAATTTGGTGACAAAATATGTTATTATTGCACGCTGATCAAGTTTATTTTGGATTTTGGCCACGCCCCCTTACGCCCCAGTAAATCGAAAAAACATTGATAACAAGTGCAATTTTGATGCTTTTGTTCATTTTTGGTTTACATGATAACTATAGCTAGCCAAATGATCTCTGAAAATTTGGTAACAATCGGATAATAAACACAGAAGTTATTCAGCTTAACGTTTTCCATAGCTGTAAGCAGCGCTGCTTGCAGCATTGTGCCGAATCGTGTGTGCGTGTACGGTGGTGAAATGGGTTAAGTTGTGGACTGCAAAACGAACAGTACTATTATGCATTTAAGGGTCCGAGTCCCGCCCGCATCAAAAATTAAATGTGTGCAAAAATGTTTTTTTTTTTTTTATTTTATATTTTGACTTTGCATAAATATTATAAGTTCATAGCCTTTTACGGTCAAAATATGATTGTAGCCGTTTTTTTTTTCCGCAAATAAATTATGTACAAGCAGCTGGGTAGCGGGTATATTACAGTCGAGCACACTCGACTGTAGCTTTCTTACTTGTTATAATATAAATCTATTCTCAAATTTTTAATTACAATCCAATCGGACGATAAACACAGAAGTTATCCATGTTTCCGTTTTCCGTACTTCTACTGCTTGCACCTGTGCTGCGCGTCGTGACGTCATCGTAACGATGCTTTTTTTCAGCCGTAGCGTGTGTACAGCTGATTGCTATGTTTTCACATGTAGATGGCGCTATTCAAAGATAGATTTAATTTAAACAATAGGTGGCGGACGAACTTGTGCAGTTTTTTGATGGAATTAAATGTGTGATAATTTGTTTCGAAACTGGTCGAATGGTATCTTACTGTCGGGCGGGCTCGACTGTAGCTTTCTTTACTTGTTAATATAATAATAAACAATAAACAAAAGTTATTGAAGAAAACGTTTTTCAAAGTTCTGTTGCCCGCGTCATTACAGCATATCGTCTGCATCGTTTAAACCTTTGTGTGTGTGTCTGTATGTGTGTGTGAGATCGAGTTAGTACTAGTTAGTGCAACAACGAAGTTGGTCGAATGGTATCTTACGGACGGGCGCGCTCGACTGTAGCTTTCCTTACTTGTGTTTACGTAAAATTGTTCAACGAACTCTTTTAGATGTACACTCCGATGCGAACGTCTTTTCTGAACGCGGTTCAAGCGGTATTGACGCTTCTGTTCGAGCACCACCTTGTCCTGTTGAATGCGCCGCTTGCTGTGCTTCAGCACAGACACTGTTTTGTCTCGTAATTTGATGGGCACTAAGTATCTGTATGCCAAAAATAAATAATTGTAATATCTTGCAATAGTTTTGATACTTTAAATGCATCTACTTGTCAGACATTGTTGAAAAATTTAATGTTTTTAACAAGGAATTGCCAACTCATTTATTATTAATGTCCTCAAGCAATTATTAAGTTTAGCAGCAAGCAATTATTAAAGTCTAAATATAGATGAGAAGACCTAATGCAAGCTTTCAATCACTTGTTTGCCCATATTATTTTAAAAATATATTTATAAAAAACTGATAAAACAAATATAGCTATGGCCATACAATTTTAGGATTTGCGCATTTGCGCCGTTCTTAATTCGATAAAGTCGTCCCGCGCCTTTTTTGAGCGAGAGAATAAATTAGTTTTATGAGGTTTTCTAAAGTTTCTACCAGGGATGTCGTGATATTACAAAAATATCGCATCGATATTTTTTTATCAAAACAAAATGATAATAATATTTAAAATATCACAAAAAATATCGATATTTTTATTTTTTCAAATAAATTTTTTTTATTTTATATTTTATAATTTATTATTTATTATTTATAACTTCTAGATATTCAATGTCTAATACAGATAATAATACATTATAATACAGATTGTGTTTATATACATTTCATATATTAATGCTACTTATTTCCAGTAAGTTAAGTGATTTTAGGACGACTCGTTGTGTTATATGTGTGTCAGCAATTCGACTTCGTGCGTCACAGACTACACATTTTATAGCGGACGCCAACCGCTCTGAAGGCACTGAGCTAGCCGGAGTGATCAAGTACCTTATGGCCAAGGGGTGAAGGCTCGGCTTTGTTAACTTGTGGCCTTTCCATACTTTAAGCGGATTACTTTCCCATGCAGCTTGGGGCGGTGAGGGTAAACTTAGTTTCTAAAATTGTCAACTCTTCAGTCTTAGTTTTGTGTTATAATAAACCACTGATTGCAACGGCGTACAGCCGCAAAATCCAATTTTCGTTATTATCTCACTGGAACTTCGCGGGACTACATAATAACATAATTTGTACATACCTTCTTTTGCACACATTTTGCGAAAACATCATAATGCTTACTCTTCAGGTTTAAAGACAAGTTTCAAGAGTTTCCACATATTATTCAGCTTAACGTTTTCCATAGCTGTAAGCAGCGCTGCCGGCAGCGCTGCTTGCAGCATTGTGCCGAATCATGTGTGCGTGTACGGTGGTGAAATGGGTTAAGTTGTGGACTGCAAAACGAACAGTACTATTATGCATTTACGGGTTCGAGTCCCGCCCGCATCAAAAATTAAATGTGTGCAAAAATGTTTTTTTTTTATACCCGCTACTCATAGAGTAGAAGGGTATTATAACTTTGTTCAAACCGAAAATGTATGTAACAGGCAGAAGGAGACACCTCCGACCCCATAAAGTATATATATTCTGGCTCAGGATCAACAGCCGAGTCGATATAGCCATGTCCGTCTGTCCGTCTGTCTGTCCGTGTGAAAATCTAGATCTCAGCTATTATATGAGCTAGGACAGCCAAATTTGGTGACAATATGTGTTATTATTGCACGCTGATCAAGTTTATTTTGGATTTTGGCCACGCCCCCTTCCGCCCCCGCAAATCGAAAAAACATTGATTACAAGTGCAATTTTGATGCCATATTGTTCATTTTCGGTAACGATAACTATAGCTAGCCAGATGATCTCTGAAAATTTGGTAACTATCGGATAATAAACACAGAAGTTATTCAGTTTAACGTTTTCCATAGCTGTAAGCAGCGCTGCCGGTAGCGCTGCTTGCAGCATTGTGCCGAATCATGTGTGCGTGTACGGTGGTGAAATGGGTTAAGTTGTGGACTGCAAAACGAGCAGTACTATTATGCATTCGAGTCCCGAGTATTATGGGTTCGAGTCCCGCCCGCATCAAAAATTAAATGTGTGCAAAAATGTTTTTTTTTTTTATACCCGCTAGAAGGGTATTATAACTTTGTTCAAACGGAAAATGTATGTAACAGGCAGAAGGAGACACCTCGATATAGCCATGTCCGTCTGTCCGTCTGTACGTCTAGATCTCAGCTATTACAAAAGGTAGAGACACCTAATTTCCTGTATACCATAGGTAGATCGAGTTTATTTTCAATTTTCGATGTCGCGCCCACCGCCCACGCAAAACGATAATTACGATTATTAGGAAAAGTATTGAAGTTATGGCTTTCTGCTTTGGTATAAACATAGATAATTACAATATAAATCTATTTTCAAAATTACAATCCGATCGAATAATAAACACAGAAGATATTCATCTAAACGTTTTCCATAGTTACACTCTTTGCGCCTTTGCAGCATATCGTGACGTCATCGTCAAATTTCCACATTTTTCCTAAATTTGCGTATTATTTAAAATTCATTAAGAATATTTAAAGCTTTTAAAAATGTTTTAAAAATATTAACTGTCAATTTTCTTAATTTCAAAATATTTAAAAATTTCTATAATTTATTAAAATTTTTTTTCATACTTCCCACTTTTCCAAAGTTCCATAATTTTTAAAATTGCTTATCAATGAAAAAGGGATTAAGTCTTTGTTTCCCTTTTGATTTTTTTTTGCCTTTCTTATCATTTCTAATATTCTAATATTCTATTCTAATATTCAGTTACCACTGTATTTAGTTAGTGGTTTCGGCACCTTTAGCAGTAAGAGATGTTGTGCCAGCGCTGACACTTTTGATTGAATTCCCAGCAGCATGCGTTGCAAGACTCCCCATACAGCGCCAACTGCCTGCGCCAACTACCTGTGCCTGCATCTGCGTGTACGTCGGCGTCGATTGTAATCAACACGCTGGGATCAATCAGCAAACTTTAAAACTGAACGCCACACAGCAGTCAGCTCGAATGAATCCATCAAACGTATCAATCATGATGACAGGTCACAGTTCGAGCACAGTATAACTGGAAAAGACCTGGCCAGACCAGACACAGGCAGGACCAGGCAACAGGCAGCAGGTCCAGTTTTAGCTTTTCCCTAACATGTCTGTGAAACGTCTCAGTTGTTGTTTTTGTTGTAGTTGGCGTTGCCTCACTTGTGAAGTCTCCACGCGCGTTGCGCCCATTAAATTCGAATAATCTTAGTTGTTGTTGCTTTTTTTTTCATCAATCTCCCCACTCTGGACTCGAGTTGCAACTGTTGCATATAGCAGCTGGACACGGTGCTTGTGTGAGACGCTGCAGGCAGGCAGGCAGCATCAGCCCAACTGATTTGAAATTCTTAAGTGATTTTGATTACTTGAGGTATTGATATTTTGACTTGTACGTTGATTAGATAGTTGAAGGCTTGTTAGATGCATGTCAGCAGCAGCAGCGGCCTCAGACCGGTCTCACTGGCTGCATGTCTTGGTCTTGGTCTCTACGTCTCCATTTTCGTCTGCATGTGCGTAATGCGCCTGGCTTGATGTTGATTATAATTTAATTATAAGCAATCTGTAACAAGTAAATGGCTTGCATGGTGCTCTCACTCCATGGCACTCCTGGTCATGGCGCATAATTTAGCAGGCAGGTGCAGCAGCTTTATTAGCTTAGACGTCTCAGTCCGAGCCCGCTGCATGACTAATAATAGTCATGGGCCGGTCACATTCTGCTCTCTTGCCACATTTGCCACCGGCACAAACCATACTTATTCTCAATCTGCTTGGCTTGGGCAGCCACGATGTCTGCTAACGAAAGTTGCAGACATTTGAGTGACTGAAGCAAGGCAAAATGCTGTAGAAATTTCCCCTTGCGATTTGCGGCTAATCCCATGGAAAATAATATAGACAGAGAGGTATTCTCTCTTAAGACTTGCTGGCTTTATATGTAGAATTTGTAGCAAGGAGGTACCAAGCGATACAATTCTATTAAAACGATTCAAGTAGGCTGAGTTGCTTCTGTCTTAATTTCTGACTACGTAAGCTCTCAATGTGTTCGGATTTTCAGTCCCCTCTCAGCTCTCAATTGAGACTGGACTGGGTTTTTTTTTCTCTGGGTGAGACTGGAATCTCAATTTTTTTCTCAGGGTGGGACTGGAATCTCTTTTTATACCCGCTACTCATAGAGTAGAAGGGTATTATAACTTTGTTCAAACCGAAAATGTATGTAACAGGCAGAAGGAGACACCTCCGACCCCATAAAGTATATATATTCTGGCTCAGGATCAACAGCCGAGTCGATATAGCCATATCCGTCTGTCCGTCTGTCTGTCCGCGTGAAAATGTAGATCTCAGCTATTATAAGAGCTAGGACAACCAAATTTGGTGACAATATGTGTTATTATTGCACGCTGATCAAGTTTATTTTGGATTTTGGCCACGCCCCCTTCCGCCCCCGCAAATCGAAAAAACATTGATAACAAGTGCAATTTTGATGCCATATTGTTCATTTTCGGTTTATATGATAACTATAGCTAGCTAGCTATAGCCAGATGATCTCTGAAAATTTGGTAACAATCGGATAATAAACACAGAAGTTATTCAGCTTAACGTTTTCGATAGCTGTAAGCAGCGCTGCCGGCCGCGCAAATTCTTTATTTGTACAGGAAATAATAAGAATGCCTTACAATGCAAATTTTTGCTGCTGTTGGATAACAGCGTCAGTAGCTTAGTGGAAAAGCAATGAACTCCTGAACCGACAGGCCCGTGGTTCGATTCCCAGTTCATGCCGCTTAAGCTTTTTCTTTTTTTTTTGTAAGAACTTTTACTTAAAATTTTGAATATGCATTAATTGGTGGTCGTGTATTTAACTTAAAACTTTTTTAATTGCTCACAATGAACTTAGTTAAAAAGTGGAGAAGTGACAGTCTCTTAAATCAGCTGTGTGCGATTGTTAGAGCGCAGCTTTTTCTTATATTTTTATACCCGCTACTCATAGAGTAGAAGGGTATTATTACTTTTGTTTAAACCGAAAACGTATGTAACAGGCATAAGGAGACACCTCCGATCCCGTAAAGTTTATATATTCTGGCTCACGATAATCAGCCGAGTCGATACAGCCATGTCCGTCTGTCTGTCCGTGTCAAAATCTGGATCTCAGCCATTATAAGAGCTAGGACTACCAAATTTGGTGACAAAATGTGTTATTATTGCACGCTGATCAAGTTTATTTTGGATTTTGGCCACGCCCCCTTACGCCCCAGTAAATCGAAAAAACATTGATAACAAGTGCAATTTTGATGCTTTTGTTCATTTTTGGTTAACATGATAACTATACCTAGCCAAATGATCTCTGAAAATTTGGTAACAATGGGATAATAAACACAGAAGTTATTCAGCTTAACGTTTTCCATAGCTGTAAGCAGCGCTGCCGGCAGCGCTGCTTGCAGCATTGTGCCGAATCGTGTGAGCGTGTACGGTGGTGAAATGGGTTAAGTTGTGGACTGCAAAACGAACAGTACTATTATGCATTTACGGGTTCGAGTCCCGCCCGCATCAAAAATTAAATGTGTGCAAAAATGTTTTTTTTTTTTTTATTTTATATTTTGACTTTGCATAAATATTATAAGTTCATAGCCTTTTACGGTCAAAATATGATTGTAGCCGTTTTTTTGTTCCGCAAATAAATTATGTACAAGCAGCTGGGTAGCGGGTATATTACAGTCGAGCACACTCGACTGTAGCTTTCTTACTTGTTATAATATAAATCTATTCTCAAATTTTTAATTACAATCCAATCGGACGATAAACACAGAAGTTATCCATGTTTCCGTTTTCCGTACTTCTACTGCTTGCACCTGTGCTGCGCGTCGTGACGTCATCGTAACGATGCTTTTTTTCAGCCGTAGCGTGTGTACAGCTGATTGCTATGTTTTCACATGTAGATGGCGCTATTCAAAGATAGATTTAATTTAAACAATAGGTGGCGGACGAACTTGTGCAGTTTTTTGATGGAATTAAATGTGTGATAATTTGTTTCGAAACTTGTCGAATGGTATCTTACTGTCGGGCGCGCTCGACTGTAGCTTTCTTTACTTGTTAATATTAAGGAAAGTATTTAGGTTACAGATTTCTGCTTAGGAACACGTAAAGATGCTTCTGCATGCACCCAATCCCAAAATTTCAATCCGATCGGACAATAAATACAGAAGTTATTGAAGAAAAGGTTTTTCAAAGTTCTGTTGCCCGCGTCATTACAGCATATCGTCTGCATCGTTTAAACCTTTGTGTGTGTGTCTGTATGTGTGTGTGAGATCGAGTTAGTACTAGTTAGTGCAACAACGAAGTTGGTCGAATGGTATCTTACGGTCGGGCGCGCTCGACTGTAGCTTTCCTTACTTGTGTTTACGTAAAATTGTTTAACGAACTCTTTTAGATGTACGCTCCGATGCGAACGTCTTTTCTGAACGCGCTTCAAGCGGTATTGACGCTTCTGTTCGAGCACCACCTTGTCCTGTTGAATGCGCCGCTTGCTGTGCTTCAGCACAGACACTGTTTTGTCTCGTAATTTGATGGGCACTAAGTATCTGTATGCCAAAAATAAATAATTGTAATATCTTGCAATAGTTTTGATACTTTAAATGCATCTACTTGTCAGACATTGTTGATAAATTTAATGTTTTTAACAAAGAATTGGTTGAAACACGTGCAATGGCAACCAAACCAAAAGCTAAAGGAATTGCCAACTCATTTATTATTAATGTCCTCAAGCAATTATTAAGTTTAGCAGCAAGCAATTATTAAAGTCTAAATATAGATGAGAAGACCTAATGCAAGCTTTCAATCACTTGTTTGCCAATATTATTTTAAAAATATAATTATAAAAAACTGATAAAACAAATATAGCTATGGCCATACAATTTTAGGATTTGCGCATTTGCACCGTTCTCAATTTGATAAAGTCATCCCGCGCCTTTTTAGAGCGAGAGAATAAATTAGTTTTATGAGGTTTTCTAAAGTTTCTACCAGGGATGTCGTGATATTACAAAAATATCGCATCGATATTTTTTTATCAAAACAAAATGATAATAATATTTAAAATATCACAAAAAATATCGATATTTTTATTTTTTCAAATAAATTTGTTTCCCCACAAAAATATAAAAGTTTTTTATTAACTTAATTTTTCTTATATAACTTCTAGATATTCAATGTCTAATACAGATAATAATACATTATAATACAGATTGTGTTTATATACATTTCATATATTAATGCTACTTATTTCCAGTACTTCAAGTTAAGTGATTTTAGGAAGACTCGTTGTGTTATATGTGTGTCAGCCATTCGGCTTCGTGCGTCACAGACTACACATTTTATAGCGGACGCCAACCGCTCTGAAGGCACTGAGCTAGCCGGAGTGATCAAGTACCTTATGGCCAAGGGGTGAAGGCTCGGCTTTGTTAACTTGTGGCCTTTCCATACTTTAAGCGGATTACTTTCCCATGCAGCTTGGGGCGGTGAGGGTGCGGTGAGGGTAAACTTAGTTTCTAAAATTGTCAACTCTTCAGTCTTAGTTTTGTGTTATAATAAACCACTGCTTGCTCCGGCGTACAGCCGTAAAATCCAATTGACTTTATTATCAATTACATTGCTACGCCACAAGGCTAGTCAATCTCACTAAGGGGGCGAAGTCAAGCCCTCCAACGTAATCTTCATAAGAAGACCCAAACAGACGTGTCCGTCTCACCACCGCCGTCCGAGGTCAGAAGACTCTGGAACTTCGCGGGACTACATAATAACATAATTTGTACATACCTTCTTTTGCACACATTTTGCGAAAACATCATAATGCTTACTCTTCAGGTTTAAAGACAAGTTTCAAGAGTTTCCACTTATTTTAATAGTTCGGTCGCAGAGATTTGCACTTTGCAGTCCCGTTTTTTATCAGTATAATTGGATTTTATGTTAATTTTAACACGTGCACTTTCGGTATCGCTTTGAAAAGCAGAGTGATCAAAATTTGGTAACAATCGGATAATAAACACAGAAGTTATTCAGCTTAACGTTTTCCATAGTTGTAAGCAGCGCTGCCGGCAGCGCAAATTCTTTATTTGTACAGGAAATAATAAGAATGTCTTACAATGCAAATTTTTGCAGTTGTTGGGTAACAGCGTCAGTAGCTTAGTGGAAAAACGATGAACTCCTGAACCGACAGGCCCCGTGGTTCAATTCCCAGTTCATGCCGCTTAAGCTTTTTCTTTTCTTTTTTTTTTGTTTTAAGAAGTTTTACTTTAATTTTTGAATATGCATTAACTGGTGGTCGTGCATTTTTTTTAAAGTTTTTTTAATGGCTCACAATGAACTTAGTTAACAAGTGGAGAAGTGAAGTCTCTTAAATCAGCTGTGTGCGATTGTTAGAGCGCAGATTTTTCTTATATTTTTATACCATTCGACCATTGAAAATGGTCAAAAATGGTATACTAAGTTTGTGCAAATGTATGTAACAGGCAGAGGGAGGCGTGGCAGACCCCACAAAGTATATATATTCTTACTCAGGATCACTAGCTGAGTCGATTGAGCCGTGTCCGTCTGTCTGTCTGTCCGTTTGAACGTCTAGATCTCAGCTATTACAAAAGCTAGAGACATTAAATTTCACATGAAGGTTCCTGTATACCACAGGTAGATCGAGTTTATTTTCAATTTTCGATGTCACGCCCACCGCCCACGCAAATCGATAATTTATGATTATTAGGAAAAGTATTGAAGTTACAACTTTCTGCTTGGGTATTAACATAGATAATTATAATATAAATCTATTCTCAAATTTTTAATTACAATCCAATCGGACGATAAACACAGAAGTTATCCATGTTTCCGTTTTCCGTACTTCTACTGCTTGCACCTGTGCTGCGCGTCGTGACGTCATCGTAACGATGCTTTTTTTTCAGCCGTAGCGTGTGTACAGCTGATTGCTATGTTTTCACATGTAGATGGCGCTATTCAAAGATAGATTTAATTTAAACAATAGGTGGCGGACGAACTTGTGCAGTTTTTTGATGGAATTAAATGTGTGATAATTTGTTTCGAAACTGGTCGAATGGTATCTTACTGTCGGGCGCGCTCGACTGTAGCTTTCTTTACTTGTTAATATTAAGGAAAGTATTTAGGTTACAGATTTCTCCTTAGGAACACGTAAAGATGCTTCTGCATGCACCCAATCCCAAAATTTCAATCCGATCGGACAATAAATACAGAAGTTATTGAAGAAAACGTTTTTCAAAGTTCTGTTGCCCGCGTCATTACAGCATATCGTCTGCATCGTTTAAACCTTTGTGTGTGTGTCTGTATGTGTGTGTGAGATCGAGTTAGTACTAGTTAGTGCAACAACGAAGTTGGTCGAATGGTATCTTACGGTCGGGCGCGCTCGACTGTAGCTTTCCTTACTTGTGTTTACGTAAAATTGTTTAACGAACTCTTTTAGATGTACGCTCCGATGCGAACGTCTTTTCTGAACGCGCTTCAAGCGGTATTGACGCTTCTGTTCGAGCACCACCTTGTCCTGTTGAATGCGCCGCTTGCTGTGCTTCAGCACAGACACTGTTTTGTCTCGTAATTTGATGGGCACTAAGTATCTGTATGCCAAAAATAAATAATTGTAATATCTTGCAATAGTTTTGATACTTTAAATGCATCTACTTGTCAGACATTGTTGATAAATTTAATGTTTTTAACAAAGAATTGGTTGAAACACGTGCAATGGCAACCAAACCAAAAGCTAAAGGAATTGCCAACTCATTTATTATTAATGTCCTCAAGCAATTATTAAGTTTAGCAGCAAGCAATTATTAAAGTCTAAATATAGATGAGAAGACCTAATGCAAGCTTTCAATCACTTGTTTGCCAATATTATTTTAAAAATATATTTATAAAAAACTGATAAAACAAATATAGCTATGGCCATACAATTTTAGGATTTGCGCATTTGCGCCGTTCTCAATTCGATAAAGTCATCCCGCGCCTTTTTAGAGCGAGAGAATAAATTAGTTTTATGAGGTTTTCTAAAGTTTCTACCAGGGATGTCGTGATATTACAAAAATATCGCATCGATATTTTTTTATCAAAACAAAATGATAATAATATTTAAAATATCACAAAAAATATCGATATTTTTATTTTTTCAAATAAATTTTTTTTTCCCCCAAAAATATAAAAGTTTTTTATTAACTTAATTTTTCTTATATAACTTCTAGATATTCAATGTCTAATACAGATAATAATACATTATAATACAGATTGTGTTTATATACATTTCATATATTAATGCTACTTATTTCCAGTACTTCAAGTTAAGTGATTTTAGGAAGACTCGTTGTGTTATATGTGTGTCAGCCATTCGGCTTCGTGCGTCACAGACTACACATTTTATAGCGGACGCCAACCGCTCTGAAGGCACTGAGCTAGCCGGAGTGATCAAGTACCTTATGGCCAAGGGGTGAAGGCTCGGCTTTGTTAACTTGTGGCCTTTCCATACTTTAAGCGGATTACTTTCCCATGCAGCTTGGGGCGGTGAGGGTGCGGTGAGGGTAAACTTAGTTTCTAAAATTGTCAACTCTTCAGTCTTAGTTTTGTGTTATAATAAACCACTGCTTGCAACGGCGTACAGCCGCAAAATCCAATTTACTTTATTATCAATTACATTGCTACGCCACAAGGCTAGTCAATCTCACTAAGGGGCCGAAGTCAAGCCCTCCAACGTAATCTTCATAAGAAGACCCAAACAGACGTGTCCGTCTCACCACCGCCGTCCGAGGTCAGAAGACTCTGGAACTTCGCGGGACTACATAATAACATAATTTGTACATACTCTTCAGGTTTAAAGACAAGTTTCAAGAGTTTCCACTTATTTTAATAGTTCGGTCGCAGAGATTGCACTTTCCAGTCCCGTTTTTTATCAGTATAATTGGATTTTATGTTAATTTTAACACGTGCACTTTCGGTATCGCTTTGAAAAGCAGAGTGATCAAAATTTGGTAACAATCGGATAATAAACACAGAAGTTATTCAGCTTAACGTTTTCCATAGTTGTAAGCAGCGCTGCCGGCAGCGCAAATTCTTTATTTGTACAGGAAATAATAAGAATGTCTTACAATGCAAATTTTTGCAGTTGTTGGGTAACAGCGTCAGTAGCTTAGTGGAAAAACGATGAACTCCTGAACCGACAGGCCCCGTGGTTCAATTCCCAGTTCATGCCGCTTAAGGTTTTTCTTTTCCTTTTTTTTTTTTGTTTTAAGAAGTTTTACTTTAATTTTTGAATATGCATTAACTGGTGGTCGTGCATTTTTTTTTAAGTTTTTTTAATGGCTCACAATGAACTTAGTTAACAAGTGGAGAAGTGAAGTCTCTTAAATCAGCTGTGTACGATTGTTAGAGCGCAGATTTTTCTTATATTTTTATACCATTCGACCATTGAAAATGGTCAAAAATGGTATACTAAGTTTGTGCAAATGTATGTAACAGGCAGAGGGACGCGTGGCAGACCCCACAAAGTATATATATTCATACTCAGGATCACTAGCTGAGTCGATTGAGCCGTGTCTCAGCTATTACAAAAGCTAGAGACATTAAATTTCACATGAAGGTTCCTGTATACCACAGGTAGATCGAGTTTATTTTCAATTTTCGATGTCACGCCCACCGCCCACGCAAATCGATAATTTATGATTATTAGGAAAAGTATTGAAGTTACAACTTTCTGCTTGGGTATTAACATAGATAATTATAATATAAATCTATTCTCAAATTTTTAATTACAATCCAATCGGACGATAAACACAGAAGTTATCCATGTTTCCGTTTTCCGTACTTCTACTGCTTGCACCTGTGCTGCGCGTCGTGACGTCATCGTAACGATGCTTTTTTTCAGCCGTAGCGTGTGTACAGCTGATTGCTATGTTTTCACATGTAGATGGCGCTATTCAAAGATAGATTTAATTTAAACAATAGGTGGCGGACGAACTTGTGCAGTTTTTTGATGGAATTAAATGTGTGATAATTTGTTTCGAAACTGGTCGAATGGTATCTTACTGTCGGGCGCGCTCGACTGTAGCTTTCTTTACTTGTTAATATTAAGGAAAGTATTTAGGTTACAGATTTCTGCTTAGGAACACGTAAAGATGCTTCTGCATGCACCCAATCCCAAAATTTCAATCCGATCGGACAATAAATACAGAAGTTATTGAAGAAAAGGTTTTTCAAAGTTCTGTTGCCCGCGTCATTACAGCATATCGTCTGCATCGTTTAAACCTTTGTGTGTGTGTCTGTATGTGTGTGTGAGATCGAGTTAGTAAGGCTAGTTAATCTCACTAAGGGGCCGAAGTCAAGCCCTCTAACGTAATCTTCATAAGAAGACCCAAACAGACGTCCGTCTCACCATTACCGTCCGAGGTCAGAAGACTCTGGAACTTCGCGGGACTACATAATAACATAATTTGTACATACCTTCTTTTGCACACATTTTGCGAAAACATCATAATGCTTACTCTTCAGGTTTAAAGACAAGTTTCAAGAGTTTCCACTTATTTTAATAGTTCGGTCGCAGAGATTGCACTTTGCAGTCCCGTTTTTTATCAGTATAATTGGATTTTATGTTAATTTTAACACGTGCACTTTCGGTATCGCTTTGAAAAGCAGAGTGATCAAAATTTGGTAACAATCGGATAATAAACACAGAAGTTATTCAGCTTAACGTTTTCCATAGTTGTAAGCAGCGCTGCCGGCAGCGCAAATTCTTTATTTGTACAGGAAATAATAAGAATGTCTTACAATGCAAATTTTTGCAGTTGTTGGGTAACAGCGTCAGTAGCTTAGTAGAAAAACGATGAACTCCTGAACCGACAGGCCCCGTGGTTCAATTCCCCAGTTCATGCCGCTTAAGGTTTTTCTTTTCTTTTTTGTTTTAAGAAGTTTTACTTTAATTTTTGAATGGTCGTGTGGTGGTCGTGCATTTTTTTTAAAGTTTTTTTAATGGCTCACAATGAACTTAGTTAACAAGTGGAGAAGTGAAGTCTCTTAAATCAGCTGTGTGCGATTGTTAGAGCGCAGATTTTTCTTATATTTTTATACCATTCGACCATTGAAAATGGTCAAAAATGGTATACTAAGTTTGTGCAAATGTATGTAACAGGCAGAGGGACGCGTGGCAGACCCCACAAAGTATATATATTCTTACTCAGGATCACTAGCTGAGTCGATTGAGCCGTGTCCGTCTGTCTGTCTGTCCGTTTGAACGTCTAGATCTCAGCTATTACAAAAGCTAGAGACATTAAATTTCACATGAAGATTCCTGTATACCACAGGTAGATCGAGTTTATTTTCAATTTTCGATGTCACGCCCACCGCCCACGCAAATCGATAATTTATGATTATTAGGAAAAGTATTGAAGTTACAACTTTTTGCTTGGGTATTAACATAGATAATTATAATATAAATCTATTCTCAAATTTTTAATTACAATCCAATCGGACGATAAACACAGAAGTTATCCATGTTTCCGTTTTCCGTACTTCTACTGCTTGCACCTGTGCTGCGCGTCGTGACGTCATCGTAACGATGCTTTTTTTCAGGCGTAGCGTGTGTACAGCTGATTGCTATGTTTTCACATGTAGATGGCGCTATTCAAAGATAGATTTAATTTAAACAATAGGTGGCGGACGAACTTGTGCAGTTTTTTGATGGAATTAAATGTGTGATAATTTGTTTCGAAACTTGTCGAATTGTATCTTACGGTCGGGCGCGCTCGACTGTAGCTTTCCTTACTTATGTTTACGTAAAATTGTTTAACGAGCTCTTTTAGATGTACGCTCCGATGCGAACGTCTTTTCTGAACGCGCTTCATGCGGTATTGTCGCTTTTGTTCGAGCACCACCTTGTCCTGTTGAATGCGCCGCTTGCTGTGCTTCAGCACAGACACTGTTTTGTCTCGTAATTTGATGGGCACTGAGTATCTGTATCCCAAAAATAAATAATTGTAATATCTTGCAATAGTTTTGATACTTTAAATGCATCTACTTGTCAGACATTGTTGATAAATTTAATGTTTTTAACAAAGAATTGGTTGAAACACGTGCAATGGCAACCAAACCAAAATGTCCTCAAGCAATTATTAAGTTTAGCAGCAAGCAATTATTAAAGTCTAAATATAGATGAGAAGACCTAATGCAAGCTTTCAATCACTTGTTTGCCAATATTATTTTAAAAATATACACCTAATTCTGTTTTTACACGATAGAATGGTTCCCGAGAAATTCGTGTAAAAAAAATCGTGTAAAAAAATTCATTGAAAATAAACGTGTTAAATCCAATAATTCATGTAAAAAAAGTAATTTTTTTTTTTTTGTATTCGTGTTATTTCAAATTATGTCGTGTAAAAATAGAAATATTTTTTAGTAACACAAGTTATTTCAAATTCGTGTAAAAATAATTCGTGTAAAAACAGAATTAGGTGTATTTATAAAAAACTGATAAAACAAATATAGCTATGGCCATACAATTTTAGGATTTGCGCATTTGCGCATTTGCGCCGTTCTCAATTCGATAAAGTCATCCCGCGCCTTTTTAGAGCGAGAGAATAAATTAGTTTTATGAGGTTTTCTAAAGTTTCTACCAGGGATGTCGTGATATTACAAAAATATCGCATCGATATTTTTTTATCAAAACAAAATGATAATAATATTTAAAATATCACAAAAAATATCGATATTTTTATTTTTATACCCGCTACTCATAGAGTAGAAGGGTATTATAACTTTGTTCAAACCGAAAATGTATGTAACAGGCAGAAGGAGACACCTCCGACCCCATAAACTATATATATTCTGCCTCAGGATTAACAGCCGAGTCGATATAGCCATGTCCGTCTGTCTGTCCGTGTGAAAATCTAGATCTCAGCTATTATAAGAGCTAGGACAACCAAATTTGGTGACATAATAAGAATGTCTTACAATGCAAATTTTTACAGTTGTTGGGTGACAGCGTCAGTAGCTTAGTGGAAAAACGATGAACTCCTGAACCGACAGGCCCCGTGGTTCAATTCCCAGTTCTTGCCGCTTAAGCTTTTTCTTTTCTTTTTTTTTGTTTTAAGAAGTTTTACTTTAATTTTTGAATATGCATTAACTGGTGGTCGTGCATTTTTTTAAAATTTTTTTATGGCTCACAATGAACTTAGTTAACAAGTGGAGAAGTGAAGTCTCTTAAATCAGCTGTGTGCGATTGTTAGAGCGCAGATTTTTCTTATATTTTTATACCATTCGACCATTGAAAATGGTCAAAAATGGTATACTAAGTTTGTGCAAATGTATGTAACAGGCAGAGGGACGCGTGGCAGACCCCACAAAGTATATATATTCTTACTCAGGATCACTAGCTGAGTCGATTGAGCCGTGTCCGTCTGTCTGTCTGTCCGTTTGAACGTCTAGATCTCAGCTATTACAAAAGCTAGAGACATTAAATTTCACATGAAGTTTCCTGTATACCACAGGTAGATCGAGTTTATTTTCAATTTTCGATGTCACGCCCACCGCCCACGCAAATCGATAATTTATGATTATTAGGAAAAGTATTGAAGTTACAAGTTTTTGCTTGGGTATTAACATAGATAATTATAATATAAATCTATTCTCAAATTTTTAATTACAATCCAATCGGACGATAAACACAGAAGTTATCCATGTTTCCGTTTTCCGTACTTCTACTGCTTGCACCTGTGCTGCGCGTCGTGACGTCATCGTAACGATGCTTTTTTTCAGCCGTAGCGTGTGTACAGCTGATTACTATGTTTTCACATGTAGATGGCGCTATTCAAAGATAGATTTAATTTAAACAATAGGTGGCGGACGAGCTTGTGCAGTTTTTTGATGGAATTAAATGTGTGATAATTTTTTTCGAAACCGGTCGAATGGTATTTTACTGTCGGGCGCGCTCGACTGCAGCTTTCTTTACTTGTTAATATTAAGGAAAGTATTTAGGTTACAGATTTCTGCTTAGGAACACGTAAAGATGCTTCTGCATGCACCCAATCCCAAAATTTCAATCCGATCGGACAATAAATACAGAAGTTATTGAAGAAAAGGTTTTTCAAAGTTCTGTTGCCCGCGTCATTACAGCATATCGTCTGCATCGTTTAAACCTTTGTGTGTGTGTCTGTATGTGTGTGTGAGATCGAGTTAGTACTAGTTAGTGCAACAACGAAGTTGGTCGAATGGTATCTTACGGTCGGGCGCGCTCGACTGTAGCTTTCCTTACTTATGTTTACGTAAAATTGTTTAACGAACTCTTTTAGATGTACGCTCCGATGCGAACGTCTTTTCTGAACGCGCTTCATGCGGTATTGTCGCTTCTGTTCGAGCACCACCTTGTCCTGTTGAATGCGCCGCTTGCTGTGCTTCAGCACAGACACTGTTTTGTCTCGTAATGTGATGGGCACTAAGTATCTGTATGCCAAAAATAAATAATAGTTTTGATACTTTAAATGCATCTACTTGTCAGACATTGTTGATAAATTTAATGTTTTTAACAAAGAATTGGTTGAAACACGTGCAATGGCAACCAAACCAAAAGCTAAAGGAATTGCCAACTCATTTATTATTAATGTCCTCAAGCAATTATTAAGTTTAGCAGCAAGCAATTATTAAAGTCTAAATATAGATGAGAAGACTTAATGCAAGCTTTCAATCACTTGTTTGCCAATATTATTTTAAAAATATATTTATAAA
>JAEIGP010000135.1:0-138450 GCA_018904095.1 Zaprionus ghesquierei | reverse complement strand
ATGAAATAAAATAAATTAAATTATTTTCATATGAATTATCAACCAAGTTAAATTTTCTTCATCCGAAATTAAAATAGTCAAATAGTATTATTTTATATGAAGTTATGTATGTGAAACAAATTTTCATATGAAATCAAAAAAGTAGATTATTTTCATATGAATTATCAACCAAGTTAAACTTTCTTCATCCGAAATCAAAGTAGTCAAATAGTAATATTTTATATAAAATTATGTATGTTGAACAAGTTTTCATAAGAACTAAAAAAAATTTAAATTAATTCTATGTGAAATATCAAGCAATTTAAATTTTCTTCATACGAAATCAAAATTGCAAAATAACATTATTTCGTATGAAATTATGTGAAAACAAGTTTTCATATGAATTATCAACCAAATTAAATTTTTTTCATACGAAATCAACATAGTCAAATATTATTTCTTTATATGAAATTATGTATGTTAAACAACTTTTCATATGAAATCAAAAAAGTTAAATTAGTTTTATGTGAAATATCAAGCAAGTTAAGTTTTCTTCATACAAAATGAAAATTGTCAAATAACATTATTTCGTATGAAATTATGTATGTGAAACAAGTTTTCATATGAAATCGAAAATGTTAAATTATTTTCTTATGAATTATCAACCAAGTTAAATTTTCTTCATACGAAATGAAAATTGTCAATTAGTATTACTTTAAATGAAATTCTGTATGTTAAGCAAGTTTTCATATGAAATCAAAAAAGTAAAATAATTTTTATGAGAAATATCAAGAAAGATAAATTTTTTTATACGAAATGAAAATTGTCATATAAAATATTTTCGTATGAAATTTTGTATGTGAAACATGTTTTCATATGAAATCAAAAAAGTTAAATTATTTTCATACGAAATCAAAATAGTCAATTACTATTACTTTATATGAAATTATGTATTTTAAACAAGTTTTCATATGAAATCAAGAAAGTTAAATTATTTTTATGTGAAATATCAAGCAATTTAAACTTTTTTATACGAAATCAAAATAGTCAAATAGTATTATTTTATATGAAGTTATGTATGTGAAACAAATTTTCATATGAAATCAAAAAAGTTAAAATATTATTATAATACTTATCAACCAAGTTATATTTTCTTCATACGAAATGAAAACTGTCAAAGAAATTTATTTCGTATAAAATTATGTATGCTAAACAAGTTTTCATATGAAAGCGAAAAAGTTAAATTTTTTTCATATGAATTATCAACCAAGTTAAATATTCTTCATACGAAATCAAAATAGTCAATTAGTATTACTTTATACGAAATTATGTATGTTAAACAAATTTTCAAATGAAATCGAAAAAGTTAAATTATTTTTATGTGAAATATCAAGAAAGAAAAATTTTTTTCATACGAAATAAAAAAAAACGAAATAACATTTTTATACCAGCTACTCATAGAGTAGAAGGGTATTATAACTTTGTGCAAACCGAAAATATATGTAACAGGCAGAAGGAGACACCTCCGACCCCATAAAGTATATTTATTCTGGCTCAGGATCAACAGCCGAGTCGATATAGCCATGTCCGTCTGTCCGTCTGTCTGTCCGTGTGAAAATCTAGATCTCTATTATAAGAGCTAGGACTACCAAATTTGGTGACAATATGTGTTATTATTGCACGCTGATCAAGTTTATTTTGGATTTTGGCCACGCCCCCTTCCGCCCCCGTAAATCGAAAAAACATTGATTACAAGCGCAATTTTGATGCCATATTGTTCATTTTCAGTTTGCATAATATGTATAGCTAGCCAGATGATCTCTGACTTTGGTAACAATCGGATAATAAACACAGAAGTTATTCAGCTTAACGTTTTCCATAGCTGTAAGCAGCGCTGCCGGCAGCGCTGCTTGCAGCATTGTGCCGAATCGTGTGTGCGTGTACGGTGGTGAAATGGGTTAAGTTGTTGACTGCAAAACGAACAGTACTATTATGCATTAACGGGTTCGAGTCCCGCCCGCATAAAAAATTAAATGTGTGCAAAAATGTTTATTTTTTATTTTAGATTTTGACTTTGCATAAGTTGAGCACAGTCGACTGTAGCTTTCTTACTTATGTGATTTCATATAAAAACTTCTTTAACATACATAACTTTATATAAAGTAATACTAATTGACTATTTTGATATCGTATGAAGAAAATTTAACTTGGTTGATAATTCATATGAAAATAATTAAACTTTATTGATTTCATATGAAAACATGTTTCACATACAAAATTTCATACGAAAAAATTTTATATGACAATTTTCATTTCGTAAAAAAAAAATTTATCTTCCTTGATATTTCGCATAAAAATAATTTTATTTTATTAACATGCACTTTGCTTAACTTACATAATTTCATATAAAGTAATACTTATTGATCATTTTGATTTCGTATGAAGAAAATTTAACTTGGTTGATAATTCATATGAAAATAATTTAACTTTTTTGATTTCTTTCTTTGATTTTTTTTAACTTGGTTGATAATTCATATGCAATTAATTTAACCTTTTTGATTTCATATCAAAACTTATTTCACATACATAATTTCATACGAAATAATGTTACTTGACAATTTTTATTTCGTATGAAGAAAACTTAACTTGATATTTCACATAAAAATAATTTAACTTTGTTGATTTCATATGGAAACTTAATTCATATACATAATTTCATACGAAAACAATTTCTTCGACAGTTTTCATTTCTTATGAAGAAAACATAACTTGGTTGATAATTATTTTAAAAATAATTTAACTTTTTTGATTTCATATGAAAACTTTTTTTACATACATAACTTCATATAAAATATTTCTATTTAACTATTTTAATTTCGGATGAAGAAAATTTAACTTGGTTGATAATTCATATGCAAATAATTTAACCTTTTTGATTTCTTATGAAAACTTTTTTCACATACATAATTTCATACAAAATAATGTTATTTGACAATTTTTATTTCGTATGAAGAAAACTTAACTTGCTTGATATTTCACATGAAATTAATTTAACTTTTTTGATTTCATATGAAAACTTGCTTAACATACATAATTTCATACAAAATAAATTTCTTCGACAGTTTTCATTTCGTATGAAGAAAATATAACTTGTTTGATAATTCATATGAAAATCATTTAACTTTTTTGATTTCATGTGAAAACCTTTTTCACATACATAACTTCATAGAAAATAATTCAATTTGACTATTTTAATTTTGGTTGAAGAAAATTTAACTTAGTTGATAATTCATATGAAAATAATTTAACTTTTTTGATTTCATATGAAAATTTGTTTCACATACATATCATATAAAATAATACTATTTGACTATTTTAATTTCGGATGAAGAAAGTTTAACTTGGTTGATAATTCATATGAAAATAATTTAACTTTCTTGACTTCATATGAAAACTTGTTCATATACATAATTTCATACGAAATAATATTATTTGACAATTTTCATTTCGTATGAAGAAACCTTATCTTCGTTGATATTTCACATAAAAATTATTTAACTTTTTTGATTTCATATGAAAACTTGTTTATTATACATAATTTCATATAAAGAAATAATATGTTAATATTTATGCAAAGTCAAAATCGAAAATAAAAAAAAAAAACATTTTTGCACACATTTAATTTTTGATGCGGGCGGGACTCGAACCCGTAAATGCATAATAGTACTGTTTGTTTTGCAGTCCACAACTTAACCCACTTCACCACCGTACACGCACACACTATTCGGCACAATGCTGCAAGCAGAGCTGCCGTCAAAAGGAGTAAAAAGTATTGAAAACGTATAACTTTTATTTAGGTACCAAAAAATCCAAGATTTATCACTTAAACAGTAAAAATAATAATTATACCTGTAGAGGACTATAAGTCGAATACATGCATGTAAAAAACGATATGTGCCCTTTTAATACCTCTTTATATACTTGAATGGAAAGTGTTCTAGAGCACTCTAACTTTTAAAAAATTTTGTTAAAAAAACGACCGATAGGTTCTATGGAATCTATACGATGTATCGATGTTATATTGCAATTATTAATGTTCATACCAAAGCAGAAAGCTGTAACTTCAATACTTCTCCTGATAATCGAAAATTATCGATTTGCGTGGGCGGTGGGCGTGGCATCAAAATTAAAAATTAACTCGATCTACCTATTGTATACAGGAACCTTCATGTGAAATATGGTGTGTCTAGCTTTTGTAATAGCTGAGATCTCAGCTAGTGATCCTGAGTCAGATATAGATATACTTTGTGGGGTCTGCCACGCCTCTTTCTGCCTGTTACATACATTTCCACGAACTTAGTATACCATTTTTGACCATTTTCAATGGTCGAATGGTATAAAAATGATTGACTGGCGATGTCGATAACAATGTGACAAGGCAACATTGAATTCATCACGGTATAAGCGCCTTATCATGTCGTTGCACTGCTACCGACGACTCCACTGGCCGCCTCGGTCGTCTGTGTGTGTACCTCATCCAAATCGCTTGGTCTTGCTGAGGTTGCAGTCGCAGCTGGTGCTGGTGCCGTCGTTGGAGCAACTGTTTTACCAGTCTCTGGTACGCTATGAGTCGCAGGTCCGTGGGTGTCTAAAGCAGATGCAGCAGCATCTGCAGCTGCTGTGTTGAACGCATTGACTGTGTTAGTGTTGGTGGAGGTGCTGTTTTTGCTGGCAAAACTGCCCAGCTCGGGACTGCTGTACATCTATATATCTGAATTGTTATTCATATTTACCACGGAGGCACTCGACAGGGACAAATTGTCCGCTGAGATATCGGCTTGGATGTCCGTTTGCACTGCCTTCTCTTCGAGCAGATGATCGTCTTCGCGTATGGCCTGCTGCGCCGAACCGAATTTCTGCGATATTTGCAATAGTTCACGCAGTGTCTCGTTTTCTACGCGCAGCTGTGATATGGTCTACAGTTCCCGCTGCACATTCTTATCATCTGCAGTGGCCGCCCGATGCATAACTCCAGCCCTTTCGTTGATTTTCTCACGTTACTCGCGTGTAACATCCAGAGGCGTTCGTTGTAAAGTTCCTTGAAGTTGAACTTGCTTTTCAGCGCCTTGGTGACTGTGTGCTCGCGGTACTTTTGCATTATCAACTCCATTGCTCGCTCATAGTCCTCAATACAGATTTTCAACTCACGATTCTCTTTCAATATCTCGGAACTGTTGACTTTCTGTTGTTGTATGCTATTTACCATGTCGGCATTGGTCTTGTTATTTGAGATACAATTTAATGATTCGATATCGTCCTGATATTGATGCAAACTGTCCACCAGACGATTATTGGTTTCCGCCTCCTCGAGCAGCGCGGTTCCCAGTGGATCTAAATCTTTGACATGACTGGACATGCGCTGGGCATCCATTATTATTTGTCCTACCGATAGGTTCGACATTTTCAAACGTTCTTCTTCGGATCCCGCTTTCTTCGTATTCCTACTCCAATTCCTTTTCCTTTTGTCTGTGGCAAGCCAGCTTAGTTTTTTGCAACAACAAAGAACTCTGTCTCAGCTTGGTTTGCGCACTTTATTTTGTGGGAGCATTTGCTAAATTACGTTACAATTACAATCATTTAAATTTTACAAAACAATAAAACCACCAGAAGATATTACTATTAACAAATTTGGTACGAGTAGAGCTGTCAACGATACGACTTTTTATATCGATTAAATCGATGTTTTATGTTATTCTTTAAAATCGATGTAGTTTTCTTGGAACCTACTAATCGTTATATTCAGGAAAAAGATGTCCAAAGGCTTCGCGCCTTTTTGCCTCGCGTCTTATCGATAGTGTGCTCAATGTGTCTATACACATGCATTAACAAGCTACTTTGGCGGATAAATACCAACTATTCCGTTAAGGGCAAATAAGCCTCCACGTAAGTTAATATGTGGTAGGTCAAGTGTTCGAAAGTATTTTAAGTGTTTTTCGGATGAAGCGGAGTATTGCCTTAAGACCATTTGATGTTGATAAATTATTGTTTTATAGTAACCAATTTCCGTGCCCCCAAGATTATGTCAATAATCAAAATAATTTACTTAACATTTTCGTCCTATTTCGTCGTCAGATCTTGGGGCCACGTAAACAGCAATATCTCCCCAATGGGTATTAGAAAATTCATGACATGGGTTTCCAAGACAGCTTCGATTTAATCGATTATATCGATGTTTTTTTGAATCGAATCGTTAAAAATGTATTCCCTGAGAATCGAATCGGTACGACCCACTCATGGGTGGTTTGACGACTGACAACTAAGAAGGTGGCCATCGTTTACGCATCGGGCAGATATGCAACTTGTGTTATCGGCAGAACGCCTCTATTAAACTATCGATTCAATTAGCGTGAACATTTTCAAACTTTCAATATTTATACTGGTTTTTTTTTTAACAAGTAAGAAAGCTACAGTCGAGTATGCTCGACTATAATATACCCGCTACCCAGCTGGTCGTAATTCATTTATTTGCAGAACAAAAAAAAACGGCAACAATCATATTTTGACCGTAGAAGGCCATGGACTTACAATATTTATCCAAAGTCAAAATCTAAAATAAAAAATATAATTTTTTGCACACATTTAATTTTTGATGCGGGTGGGACTCGAACCCATTAATGCATAATAGTTCTGTTCGTTATGCAGTCCACAACTTAACCCATTTCACCGTACACGCACACACTATTCGGCACAATGCTGCAAGCAGACTTGCCGTCAAAAGGAGTAAAAAGTATTGAAAATGTATAACTTTTATTTAGGTACCAAAAAAATCCAAGATTTATCACTTAAACAGTAAAAATAATAATTCTACCTGTTGAGGACTATAAGTCGAATACGTGCATGTAAAAAACGATATGTGCCCTTTTAATGCCTCTTTATATACTTGAATGGAAAGTGTTCTAGAGCACTCTAACTTTTAATAAATTTTGTTAAAAAAACGACCGATAGGTTCTATGGCATCTATACGATGTATCGGTCCGTACCGGCTCTTTCCGACTTATTTACAGCGGACAGCAATAAGAAACATGTATACAAAGTTTCATGAAGGTAGCTCAAAAAGGGAGGCAAAAACTTTTTTTTGGAAAAAATAAGAAAAGTTCGATCTCCCCCACCATGACCACGCATGCATGCGGAATCAAACTTTGTACCCATTACCTAAGAGGCCCACCACTTCTCCATTCGGCCATTGAGCCATTACGCAAATTTTGCCAAAGTTACATTATGAGACCATTCGGAAATTCTTGCATGACAAAAACAAAGCCTGAATGCATGATGCGCGTTGTTGTTGTTATTTATTCTCATAACTTAAACTTACAATTAAATAAAAAATAAAAAAATATAAGAAAAAGCTGCGCTCTAACAATCGCATACAGCTGATTTACGAGACTGTCACTTCTCCACTTGTTAACTAAACTTATTGTGAGCCATTAAAAAATTTTTAAATAAAATACACGACCACCAATTAATGCATATTCAAAAAATATAGTATAAGTTCTAAAAAAAAGAAAAAGCTTAAGCGGCATGAACTGGGAATCGAACCACGGGCCTGTCGGTTCAGGAGTTCATCGCTTTTCCACTAAGCTACTGACGCTGTTATCCAACAACTGCAAAAATTTTCATTGTAAGGCATTCTTATTATTTCCTGTACAAATAAAGAATTTGAGCTGCCGGCAGCGCTGCTTACAGCTATGGAAATCGTTAAGCTGAATAACTTCTGTGTTTATTATCCGATTGTTACCAAATTTTCAGAGATCATCTGGCTGGCTATAGTTATCATGTAAACCGAAAATGAACAATATGGCATCAAAATTGCGCTTGTAATCAATGTTTTTTCGATTTACAGGGGCGGAAGGGGGCGTGGCCAAAATCCAAAATAAACTTGATCAGTGTGCAATAATAAAGCATTTTGTCACCAAATTTGGTGGTCCTAGCTCTTATAATAGCTGAGATTTAGATTTTCACATGGACAGAAAGACGGACAGACGGACATGGCTATATCGACTCGACTGTTGATCCTGAGCCAGAATGTTTAATTTATTTATTTAATTTAATTTAAAGTCAACTAATAGCAGTCGACGTAAAAGTTACAGAGAAACAGATAAAAACAAGTAAGAAAGCTACAGTCGAGTGTGCTCGACTGTAATATACCCGCTACCCATCTGCTTGTACATAATTTATTTGCGGAACAAAAAAACGGCTACAATCATATTTTGACCGTAAAAGGCTATGGACTTATAATATTTATGCAAAGTCAAAATATAAAATAAAAAAAAAACATTTTTGCACACATTTAATTTTTGATGGGGGCGGGACTCGAACCCGTAAATGCATAATAGTACTGTTCGTTTTGCAGTCCACAACTTAACCCATTTCACCACCGTATACGCACACACGATTCGGCAAAATGCTGCAAGCAGCGCTGCCAGCACCGCTGCTTACAGCTATGGAAAACGTTAAGCTGAATAACTTCTGTGTTTATTTTCCGATTGTTACCAAATTCAGAGATCATCTGGCTAGCTATAGTTATCTTGTAAACCGAAAATGAACAATATGGCATCAAAATTGCGCTTGTAATCAATGTTTTTTCGATTTACGGGGGCGGAAGGGGGCGTGGCCAAAATCCAAAATAAACTTGATCAGCGTGCAATAATAACACATATTGTCACCAAAATTGGTAGTATTAGCTCTTATAATAGCTGAGATCTAGATTTTCACACGGACAGACAGACGGACAGACGGACATGGCTATATCGACTCGGCTGTTGATTCTGAGCCAGAATATATTTACTTTATGGGGTCGGAGGTGTCTCCTTCTGCCTGTTACATACATTTTCGGTTTGAACGAAGTTATAATACCCTTCTACTATATGAGTAGCGGGTATAATTATGTATAAAGAAAAACTACTTAACAAAAGCAGTATTGATTAAAGCTAAGAAAATTAATTTTATGCATGAATTTTAAAATTTTAATTTTTTTAGAAATTTTAAAACGGAAAATAAAATATTTTAATTATAAAATTTAATATATTATAATTTAAATTAATTTAATTTAATTTAATTCCGGGGAAAAAAACAAAAATTCTAGCCGATCCAACATTTCTTGCAATGGATTGGGGAAAACCCAGAAAAACCCAATCAGATCAGAAAAGTTAATATTAGTTATTAGTATGAAGTGTTAATGAGTTAAAAATAGAAATTTGTATATTAGAAAGAGAGGACTCTAAGTTGAAAAGTCTAAAAAGTTTATTATATTGATCGCAGAGAAGACGGAAAGGGTCATGCAAGCTATAATTACTAGAAAAAAAGTCTAATGACAATGGCTGAAAATTACGTGTAACTCTAGAAGGAACACTAAAGTTAAGTTGCCTGAGTAAGGAAGGGGAATCGACCTCAAATCTTATAAGTTTTATGATAAACAAGACACTTAACATAATACGACGGTTAGCTAAAGAAGGAAGGCTAATTAAAAGAAGCCGATTGTGATAAGGTGGTAAATCTACTACTGGAACCCAGTTGCAACTACGTAAAGCAAAAAGAAGAAACTGCTTTTGAACCGACTCAATTCTGTCTTGATAAATTTGATATTGCGGGGACCACACGCAAGAACCATATTCAAGAATTGGACGTACAAGAGAAGTAAAAAGTAACTTGGTTGTAAAGGGATCATTAAATTCTTTGGCCCATCTTTTAATGAAACCAAGAACACGAAATGCCTTGTTAACAATGTGTGTAACGTGTCGATCAAATTTCAATTGCTGATCAAAGAGAATACCTAGATCATTAACTTCAAATATTCTTAAAGTTGAGTTAAATTAAAGGAGTAGTTAATGACGTGATGGTCTTCTCTGTAAAATGACATACCTTTACATTTAGAACAATTAAGATGTAGCAGGTTATGACTACACCAGGCAAAAAACATGTCAAGATCCATTTGAAGAAAGTTTAAAGTTTTGTCATTATACGTCAGACAAAGTTTAACGTCATCAGCGTATAAAAGGATAGATGATTGTATTAGTACAGAAGGTAGGTCATTAATAACAAGTAAGAAAGCTACATTCGAGTGTGCTCGACTGTAATATACCCGCTACCCAGCAATATTTATGCAAAGTCAAAATCTAAAATAAAAAAAAACATTTTTGCACACATTTAATTTTTGATGCGGGCGGGACTCGAACCCGTAAATGCATAATAGTACTGTTCGTTTTGCAGTCAACAACTTAACCCATTTCACCACCGTACACGTACACACGATTCGGCACAATGCTGCAAGCAGCGCTGCCGGCAGCGCTGCTTACAGCTATGGAAAACGTTAAGCTGAATAACTGTTTATTGTCCGATTGTTACCAAATTTTCAGAGATCGTCTGGCTAACTATAGTTATCATGTAAACCGAAAATGAATAATATGGCATCAAAATTGCGCTTGTAATCAATGTTTTTTCGATTTACGGGGGCGGAAGTGGGCGTGGCCAAAATCCAAAATAAACTTGATCAGCGTGCAATAATAACACATATTGTCACCAAATTTGGTAGTCCTAGCTCTTATAATAGCTGAGATCTAGATTTTCACACGGACAGACAGACGGACAGACGGACATGGCTATATCACGTCGGCTGTTGATCCTGAGCCAGAATATATATACTTTATGGGGTCGGAGGTGTCTCCTTCTGCCTGTTACATACATTTTCGGTTTGAACAAAGTTATAATACCCTTCTACTCTATGAGTAGCGGGTATAAAAACGACTTAACGACTAAGCAGTTTTGATTAAAGCTAAGAAAATTGATTTTATGTATAAATTTTAAAATTTTAATTATTTAAAAATTTTAAAATGATATATAAAATATTTTAATTATAAAATTTAATATATTATAATTTAATTTAATTTAAATCCGGGGAAAAAACAAAATTTCTAGCCGATCCAACATTTGTTGCAATGGATTGGGGAAAACCCAGAAAAAAACCCAATCAGATCAGAAAAGTTAATATTAGTCATTAGTCTAAAGGGTTAATGAGTTAAGAATAGAAATTTGTATATTAGAATGAGAGGACTCTAAGTTGAAAAGTCTAACAAGTAAAGAAACCTACTGTCGAGCGTGCCCGACAGTAAGATACCATTCGCCCAGTTTCGAAACAAATTATCACACATTTAATTCCATCAAATAAACGGTGCACAAGTTTATCCGCCACCTATTGTTTAAGTTAGATCTATTTTTGAATAGCGCCATCTACATGTGAAAACGGCTACGGCTGAAACGAAGCATCGTGACGATGACGTCACGACGCGCAGCACAGGCGCAAGCAGTGGAAGTACGGAAAACGGAACCATGGATAACTTCTGTGTTTATCGTTCGATTGGATTGTAATTTGGGGAGTAGATTTATATTGCAATTATTTATGTTCATACCAAAGCAGAAAGTTGCAACTTTAATACTTCTCCTTATAATCGAAAATTATCGATTTGCGTGGGCGGTGGGCGTGGAATCAAAAATTGAAAATAAACTCGATCTACCTATGGTATACGGGAACCTTCACGTCAAATATGGTGTCTCTAGCTTTTGTAATAGCTGAGATCTAGACGTTCAAACGGACAGACGGACAGGCAGACGGACATGGCTCAATCGACTCAGCTAGTGATCCTGAGTCAGAATATATACACTTTGTGGGGTCTGCCACGCCTCCTTTTGCCTGTTACATACATTTGCACAAACTTAGTATACCATTTTTGACCATTTTCAATGGTTGAATGGTATAACAAGTTTATTATATTGATCGCAGAGAAGACGGAAAGGGTCATGCAAGCTATAATTACTAGAACAAAAGTCTAATGACAATGGCTGAAAGTTACGGGTAACTCTAGAAGGAACACTAAAGTTAAGTTGCCTGAGTAAGGAAGGGGAATCGACCTTAAATCTTATAAGTTTTATGATAAACAAGACACTTAACAAAATACGACGTTTAGCTAAAGAAGGAAGGCTAATTAAAAGAAGCCGATTGTGATAAGGTGGTAAATCTACTACTGGAACCCAGTTGCAACTACGTAAAGCAAAAAGAAGAAACTGCTTTTGAACCGACTCAATTCTGTCTTGATAAATTTGGTACTGCGGGGACCACACGCAAGAACCATATTCAAGAATTGGACGTACAAGAGAAGTAAAAAGTAACTTGGTTGTAAAGGGATCATTAAATTCTTTGGCCCATCTTTTAATGAAACCAAGTACACGAAAAGCCTTGTTAACAGTGTGTGTAACGTGTCCATCTAATTTCAATTTCTGATCAAAGAGAATACCTAGATCATTTACTTCAGCTATTCTTAAAAGTTGAGTTAAATTAAAGGAGTAGTTCATGACGTGATGGTTTCCCCTGTAAAATGACATAACTTTGCATTTAGAACAATTAACATGTAGCAGGTTATGATTACACCAGGCAAGATCCATTTGAAGAAAGTTTAAAGTTTTGTTATTATACGTCAGACAAAGTTTAACGTCATCAGCGTACATAAGGATAGATGATTGTGTTAGCACAGAAGGTAGGTCATTAATAAAAAGGTTAAAAAGTAGAGGGCTAAGATGACTACCCTGAGGAACCCCAGGTGTAACAAATATAAGCTTAGATTGGCAAGAGTTAAAAAGGACTCTTTGCGTCCTCTTAGTTAAATAATTAGATATCCACAAAATAAGTTTTTGAGGAAAACCAATGAGATCTAATTTATGAAGCAATAAGTTATGATTAACGGAGTCAAATGCTTTACTGAAATCAGTGTAGACCACATTAGTTTGCATTTTCCTCCGAAAGCCTTTGGTTAAAATTGAGGAAAACTCAAGAACATTAGTAGTTGTGGATCTAAATTTGACAAATCTGATAATTTAGAGATACACCTATAATTCTTCACATCTTGGTTAGAGCCACATTTGTGAAGAAGTATAGAGAAGGAATCCTTCCATATAGGCGGAAAGTAACTCGTGGCTACGGACAAATCAAGCAACTTAAATATAGGCTTACAAATGGTATCAGCACAGAATCTAAGTATACATGCTGGAACACCATCAGGACCGGGAGAACATACAGGCTTAGAGGATTTAAGATAGCTTAGTAAAGAGATTTCGTTAATAGAAGGGCAAAACAAAGGAGTTAGAATTATTTAAGGAATACGGGAGTTAAGTAGATTTAAAAAGGCCGCAAACAAATCGGCAGCAGCCTGATCATTAGTTGCTTTATTATTTTCAAAAAAAAGATAAGATGGGAATTTATTAGTTTTACGTTTCAAATTAAGAAAGTTATAAAACTGCTTAGGATCTTGGCCAAACTGTAGGCGACAACGATTCAAGTAATCATTGTAACAGCGTGTATTTAGAGAAAAAAAGTTAGCTCTAACAACGATATAACGAGAATAGTCAGAAGGACTTCCAGTAGATTTAAACTTTCTAAAATATCTGGATTACAAATTTTTTAAAACCATCAATTCACGAGAAAACCAAGGTGGCCTATCACACTTAACTGGGTAAGCATTGGGAACACATTGATCAAAAAATGAATTGATAGATTTATAAAAATATGAGATACAAATATCCAAATCTGAACACAAATAAAAAGTAGAGCAATCATGATTTAAAATCAAATTGTTAAGCTTAATGAAATTAGTCTTTGGAAAGAGAATTTTTAGTTTGCACTAGAGTAGGCAATTTTAATGACAAATCTAATGTAGGATGGTAAGGATCTTCAAGTAAAACTAAAGGATCACTACTAGAAATAGTGTTTTGCAACATTACATCAGATGAAGAGATAAGATCAAGCATTCTACCATTTAGGTTAGGAATATTATTAATTTGAAATAATGAAAGTTCAGAAAGTCCTATAAGAAATTTATTAAAGCTAGAGGGAACCAAGAAATCTGATTGAGAGGTCCATGCAACTTCTGGTAATTTAAAATCACCAAAAACTAAAAGAAAATCTCTATCAGATAGCTTGGATGCAACAGACTGGATAGAGGAAAGATGTTCAAGGTAGATGAAAACATCTCAAGAAGGGGGAACATAAGAACAAGTAATGTATATTGAAATTTGACACACTGACACTTTAACACATATAAATTCTGGGCAAACAATTAACAGTTGTTCAACAGATAAACCAGACCTAGCAGCTATAAGCATGCCTCCACCAGTTTGACCGAAACGCTCGCATCTGAACGAAGTGTACTTATCTGTAAAGATTGAGCTACTGAGTACATCTGGTTTCAACCAAGTTTCAGTAAATAATAAAATATGGTAATTAAAAGAGACAGAATCAATAAACAATTTAGAGAGTTTAGTGCTTAGTCCTTTAACATTTTGATAAGCAATAAAAAGAAAAGATGGATTTAGTTTTTTGATGTTCTACTCGAAGACGGGACACTGGAAACTACTGGCAAAAAAAATGAGGGACGAGTTTTTCGTTTACGAGTATACTCCTTAACAATTAAATCAGCGAGCCAAAAATTTACACTACAGACTTTTTTAAAGCAGTCTGCAGGAATATTAATTTTGAACGATGCAATGTCTCGTGCATAGTTAAATTTAAATTTCTCAACAATAAGGTTCGTTATTGAGATCTTGGATTGAATGAATGCGTGCACATCTTCAATTGAAGTATCGGGGGCCAAGCGAGAAACAAAAATAAATTTCTTTGGCTTAACGGCGTCAAGGGACTTAGTTATGTTTGGAGGCATAACTACAGAAGAGCTGCAACCAGTGTTATTTACTATATTCGTAGACACAGGCGAAGAGGGAGAAGTGACGATTACAATAGGTGGATCGATCAAACTAACCGTGGTGGGTTGCGGCAAAATGGGCGAGACAGCGAGAGGAGTGTTCGCATGAGATAACGGAGTTAAAGGAGTTGATGAAAGAACTGACACAAGCGAAGGGTCCTCTAGAGAATTAAGGTTATTCAGTTGGGATTGAAGTTAAATGAACTCCGAATGCAACTTAGAAAACGAAGCCCGCAAACGAGCAACGTTCAATTTGGTCTGCCTCAGGGTCTTACGTAGGTTAAGTTCACCTACGCGACAACCTTCACAGACCACTAGGGAACACCAAAAAAAATATTAAAGTAGGAAAGAAATTTCAAAAATAAAAATAACAAAAACAACAAGTAAGAAAGCTACAGTCGAGTGTGCTCGACTGTAATATACCCGCTACCCAGCTGCTTGTACATCATTTATTTGCGGAACAAAAAAACGGCAATCATATTTTGACCGTAAAAGGCTATGGAGTTATAATATTTATGCAAAGTCAAAATATAAAATAAAAAAAAAAAACATTTTTGCACAAATTTAATTTTTGATGCGGGCGGGACTCGAACCCGTAAATGCTGAGGGATGCATAATAGTACTGTTCGTTTTACAGTCCACAACTTAACCCATTTTACCACCGTACACGCACACACGATTCGGCACAATGCTGCAAGCAGCGCTACCGGCAGCGCTGCTTACAGCTATGGAAAACGTTAAGCTGAATAACTTCTGTGTTTATTATCCGACTGTTACCAAATTTTCAGAGATCATCTGGCTAGCTATAGTTATCATGTAAACCGAAAATGAACAATACGGCATTGTAATCAATGTTTTTTCGATTTACGGGGGCGGAAGGGTGCGTGGCCAAAATCCAAAATAAACTTGATCAGCGTGCAATAATAACACATATTGTCACCAAATTTGGTAGTCCTAGCTCTTATAATAGCTGAGATCTAGATTTTCACACGGACAGACAGACGGACAGACGGACATGGCTATATCACGTCGGCTGTTGATCCTAAGCCAGAATATATATACTTTATGGGGTCGGAGGTGTCTCCTTCTGCCTGTTACATACATTTTCGGTTTGAACAAAGTTATAATACCCTTCTACTCTATGAGTAGCGGGTATAAAAATCTTTTAGTATTACTTCATTTGTATTTCATTTTATTTTTATTCTTTTACAGTTCAATTAACTGTTTCTTATTTATATTTGCGAAAAGTAAGCGAATTTTATTGTTATTTTTTCACAAAACTATTTAGCTATCAGTACAGAATTTCAACTTAGATCGAAACATGGAAGACTAACTACTTTTAAAGATGTATATAACTAGGCTATGAAATGCACGTGAGAGGTAAAAACTAAAAGTAACATATGTATATAAGCTAAGAAAGTAATTAGGTACTTGGGAGCTAGTATTTGCACTCGCGACAATGAGATAACTTGACAACTTTACAAGTAAGAACGGCTACAGTCAAGTTTTGACTGTATAAGACCATGGGTTTTTTCAGCTTACGAAAAAAATCGGATTGAGAAAACTGTTATTGGTAAACGTATTTTTCAAAGAAAAATAATAAACAACACATATAATTTTCAGTTAGACGCCAAGCAGTCTAAGCAGTTGGAAAAAACAATGCTTTGAAAAAACACTGCTTGCTTACTTGCAGTGGGCGCATTGCAAATCTATATGAAACGTTGATTAACGTTTATGTTCATTATCCGATCGGAACCAAATTTTCAGCGATCGTTTATGTGGTGATAGTTATCATACCCACCAAAGCTGAATACTGTAGCTTTATTATTGCGCTTGCTATACGGTTTATAGATTTGCAGGGACGGAAGTAGGCGTGGCCCAAAATTTTAATAAAAATTTTACAGCCGTGTGATTCACATAATTGTTGTCAGCAAATTTTGTGGCTCTAGCTTTAAATAGTTTTTCTTTATTAGACTTTATTACCTAATAGCAATGGGTTCCAGCTTCACCCGTAATACAAAATACTGTTTGTGATTACAAACTGCAACGAAACAGAAAACATACTAGATCTAGCTTTTTATACCATTCGACCATTGAAAATGGTCAAAAATGATATACTAAGTTTGTGCAATGTATGTAACAGGCAGAAGAAGGCGTGGCAGACCCCGGAAAGTATATATATTCTGACTCAGGATCACGAGCTGAGTCGATTGAGCCATGTCCGTCTGTCTGTCCGTCTGTCCGTTTGAACGTCTAGATCTCAGCTACTACAAAAGCTAGGGACACCATATTTCACATGAAGGTTTCACTATAGGTAGATCAAGTTTATTTTCAATTTTTGATGCCACGCCCACCGCCCACGCAAATCGATAGTTCGATTATCAGGAGAAGTGTTGAAGTTGCAGCTTTCTGCTTTGGTATGAACATAAATAATCGGACGATAAACACAAAAGTTATTCATGTTTCCGTTTTCCGTACTTCCACTGTTTGCGCCTGTGCTGCGCGTCGTGACGTCATCGTCACGATGCTTCGTTTCAGCCGTAGCGTGTGTACAGCTGATTGCTACATATGTTTTCACATGTAGATTGCGCTATTCAAAGATAGATCTAATTTAAACAATAGGTGGCGGATGAACTTGTGCAGTTTTTGATGGAACTAAATGTGTGATAATTTGTTTCGACGTATATATATATATATATATATGTATGCTATAATAGCAAAATTGGCCTTAAGTGGTCGTGTGAAGTGAACTCAACCTACGTAAGACCCTGAGGCAGACCAAATTGAATGCTGCTTGTTTGGGGGCTTCGTTTTCTAAGTTGAATTTAGAGTTCAATGAACTTGAATCCTAACTTGATATCCTTAATCCTTTAGAAGACCCTCCGCTTGTGTCCGTTGCTCCGTCAATTCCTTTAACTCAGTCATCATTTGCGAACCCTCCTCTCGCAAATTTCGCTGTGTCGCCTATAATGCCTAACGCCTTTAATCGATCCACCTATTATGGTCGTCACTTCTCCTACTTCGCCTGTGTCTAGGATTATAGTAAATAGCTCTTCTGTAGTTATGCCTCCAAACAAAACTAATGTTAAGCACAAGAAATTTATTTTTGTTTCTCGTTTGGCCGCTGATATTTTGATTGAAGATGTGGAAACTTTCACTCAATCTTATGGAATTTAATATTAATAAAAAAAGCTTATGTAGGGAACAACAATAAGGGAAACAATAACTGAGTGAGAGAGAACAATAATTGAGCGCATTTTCTCTTTCCAAGATCCTCTTGATTTCACCACTATCACATACACATATCTTTGTATATGAGTGGTTTTTGCATTTTCAACACGCCATCTGAAAAGTTACAAATTAAAAAATATTAAATGAAACGAAAAAAATGACTTTCAGACGAGTGCGTGCGTTCTCTCATGGTTGTATTCTCATTCTTTTCTTTTCTGGGGCTCAATTTTTTATACCCGCTACTCATATAGTAGAAGAGTATTGTTACTTTGTTCAAACTGAAAAGGTATGTAACAGGCAGAAGGAGAAATCTCCCACCCCATAAATTGGCTCAGGATCAACAGCCGAGTCGAGCACACTCGACTTTCTTACTTGTTTTGAACCAGCATTTGCTGCAAAGAATTGGGAAAACCCAGTAAAACTCAATTAGTTCAATCAAACAAAAATTTAACAAGATTCGATTAGAGAAACTTAGTAATATTAGTAAGGTTAGACTAGGAATTGTTTGGTTTTCATTATGGTTATATATAATATATATGAAGAGATTCAAACTTTATGGTAAAACTTATTTTTGCTCATTCAGATGATTTTTATACCCGCTACTTATAGAGTAGAAGGGTATTATAACTTTGTTCAAATCAAAAATGTAACAGGCAGAAGGAGACACCTCCGACCCCATAAAGTATATATATTTTGGCTCAGGATCAACAGCCGAGTCGATATAGCCATGTCCGTCTGTCCGTCTGTCTGTGTGTCCGTCTGTCTGTCCGTGTGAAAACCTAGATCTCAGCTATTATAAGAGCTATAACTACCAAATGTGACAAAATGTGCTATTATTGCACGCTGATCAAGTTTATTCTGGATTTTGGTAACGCCCCCTTCCGCCCCTGTAAATCGAAAAAAATTGAATACAAGCGCAATTTTGATGCCATATTGTTCATTTTTGGTTTATATGATAACTATAGCTAGCCAGATGATCTCTGAAAATTTGGTAACAATCGGATAATAAACACAGAAGTTATTCAGCTTAACGTTTTTCATAGCTGTAAGCAGCGCTGCCGGCAGCTCAAATTCTTTATTTGTACAGGAGATAATAAGAATGCCTTACAATACAAATTTTTGCAGTTGTTGGATAACAGCGTCAGTAGCTTAGTGGAAAAGCGATGAGCTCCAGAACCGACTGGCCCGTGGTTCGATTCCCAGTTCATGCCGCTTAAGCTTTTTCTTTTTTTTTTTAAGAACTAATACTTTAATTTTTTAATATGCATTAATTGGTGGTCGTGTATTTTATTTAAAATTTTTTAATGAAATCAGCTTAAATCAGCTGTGTGCGATTGTTAGAGCGCAGCTTTTTCTTATATTTTTTTATTTCTATTTTTTATTTAATTGTATGTTTAAGTTATGAGAATAAATATCAACAAAAACACTCATCATGCATTCAGACTTTGTTTTTGTCGTGCAAGAATTTCCGAATGGTCTCATAATGTAACTTTGGCAAAATTTGCGTAATGGCTTAATGACCGAATGGAGAAGTGGTGGACCTCTTAGGTAATGAATGGGTCCAAGGTTCGATTCCGCATGCATGCGTGTCATGGTGGGGGAGATCGAACTTTTCTTATTTTTTGCAAATAAAAGTTTTTGCCTAACAAATAGAGTGCTCTCTTAAAACTTAGAGTGCTCTAGATCACTTTCCATTCAAGTATATAAAGAATTATTAAAAGGGCACATATCGTTTTTTACATGCACGTATTCGATTTATAGTCTTCAACAGGTAGAATTATTATTTTTACTGTTTAAGTGATAAATCTTGGATTTTTTGGTACCTGAATAAAAGTTATACGTTTTCAATACTTTTTACTCCTTTTGCCGGCAGCGCTGCTTGCAGCATTGTGCCGAATAGTGTGTGCGTGTACGGTGGTGAAATGGGTTAAGTTGTGGACTGCATAACGAACAGAACTATTATGCATTTATGGGTTCGAGTCCCACCCGCATCAAAAATTAAATGTGTGCAAAAAATTATATTTTTCATTTTAGATTTTGACTTTGGATAAATATTGTAAGTCCATGGCCTTTTACGGTGAAAATATGATTGTAGCCGTTCTTTTTTGTTCCGCAAATAATTTTGATGTACGAGCAGCTGGGTAGCGGGTATATTACAGTCGAGCACTCTCGAATGTTGCTTTCTTAGTTGTTTATTTTAGATTTTGACTTTGCATAAATATTGTAAGTCCATGGCCTTTCACGGTCAAAATATGATTGTAACCGTTCTTTATTGTTCCGCAAATAATTTTGATGTACGAGCAGCTGGGTAGCGGGTATATTACAGTCGAGCACACTCGAATGTAGCTTTCTTACTTGTTTTTGTTTGTATTTTCCCTAGGCTCTCGATTGACTCTAGCTTGCAGCACTTTAGCACTTGAGTCTTTATTAACTCCTTTTAACTTTATTTCGTGATCGAGTAGCCGTGTATTAACAAAGTCTAATAATCAATCGGTCACTTTGAGAGTTTCTATAGCTGTTATTACTCCTTCATAGCTAGTCGAAAGTGTAGAAAGTAGTAGAGAATCTCTATCCATTTTATCCTCCTTGCCTCCTGCCACAACTAACTCAGCTGTCAAATCATCAGCTTAATAAAAATGGTTCACTAGCGGAGTATCACCTCATAATTTTAAAGATAATAATTGTTAGCGTAGTGAAAGTTGATATGATTCCTCTATCCTTTATCCATGTCTTAACTGTTCCTTCTTTTTCTCTTTTTTATACCTGCTACTCAAAGAGTAGAAGGGTATTATAACTTTGTTTAAACCGAAAATGTATGTAACAGGCAGAAGGAGACATCTCTGACCCCATAAAGTATATATATTTTGTCCGTGTAAAAATCTAGATCTCAGCTTTTATAAGAGCAAGGCATAACAAATTTTGTGACAAATTGTGTTATTATTGCATCTGATCAAGTTTATTTTGGATTTTGGCCACACCCCTTTCCACCCCCGTAAATCGAAAAAAAATTTGTTACAAGCGCAAATTTGATGCCATATTGTTTTTGGTTTATATAATAACTATAGCTAGCAAGATGATATCTGAAAATTTGGTAACAATCGGATGATAAACACAGAAGTTATTCAGCTTAACGTTTTTCATAACTGTAAGAAGCGCTATCAGCAGCGCTGCATGCAGCGTTATGCCGAATAGTGTGTGTGTGTACGGTGGTGAAATGGGTTAAGTTGTGGACTGCAAAGCGAACAGTACTATTATGCATATACGGATTCGAGTCCCGCCCGCATCAAAAATTAAATGAATGCAAAAATATTTTTAAATCCGCTACTCATAGAGTAGAAGGGTATTATAACTTTGCTCAAACCGAAAATGTATGTAACACGCAGAAGGAGACACCTCCGACCCCATAAAGTGTATATATTCTGGGTCAGGATCAACAGCCGAGTCGATATAGCCATGTCCGTCTGTCCGTCTGTCTGTCCGTGTGAAAATCTAGATCTCAGCTATTATAAGAGCTAGGACAACCAAATTTGGTGACAATATGTGTTATTATTGCACGCTGATCGTTTATTTTGGATTTTGGCCACGCCCCCGTCCGCCCCTGTTAATAAAAAAAAATTGATTTCAAGCGCAATTTTGATGCCATATTGTTCGTTTTCGGTTTATATGATAACTATAGCTAGCCAGATGATCTCTGAAAATTTGGTAGCAATCGGATGATAAACACAGAAGTTATTCAGCTTAACGTTTTCCATAGCTGTAAGCAGCGCTGCCGGCAGCGCAAATTCTTTATTTGAACAGGAAATAACAAGAATGCCTTACAATGCAAATTTTTGCAGTTGTTGGATAACAGCTTCAGTAGCTTAGTGGAAAAGCGATGAACTCCTGAACCGACAGGCCCGTGGTTCGATTCCCAGTTCGTGCCGCTTAAGCTTTTTATACCCGCTACTCATAGAGTAGAAGGGTATTATAACTTTGTTCAAACCGAAAATGTATGTAACAGGCAGAAGGAGACACCTCCGACCCCAAAAAGTATATATATTCTGGCTCAGGATCAACAGTCGAGTCGATATAGCCATGTCCGTCTGTCCGTCTGTCTGTCCGTGTGAAAATCTAGATCTCAGCTATTATAAGAGCTAGAACTACCAAATTTGGTGACAAAAGTTGTTATTATCGTACGCTGATCAAGTTTATTTTGGATTTTGGCCGCGCCCAATCGGATAATAAACACAGAAGTTATTCAGCTTCACGTTTTCCATAACTATAAGCAGCGCTGCCGGCAGCGCTGATCAAGTTTATTTTGGATTTTGGCCACGCCCCCGTCCGCCCCCGTAAATTGAAAAACATTGATTACAAGCTCAATTTTGATGCCATATTGTTCATTTTCAGTTTACATGATAACTATAGCTAGCCAGATGATCTCTGAAAATTTGGTAACAATCGGATAATAAACACAGAAGTTATTCAGCTTAACGCTTTCCATAGCTGTAAGCAGCCCTGCCGGCAGCGTGTACGGTGGTGAAATGGGTTAAGTTGTTGACTGCAAAACGAACAGTACTATTACTGTTATTACTACTACTATTATTACTATTACTATTACGACCGCATCAAAAATTAAATGTGTGCAAAAATGTTTTTTTTTTATTTTAGATTTTGACTTTGCATAAATATTGTAAGTCCATGGCCTTTTACGGTCAAAATATGATTGAAGCCGTTTTTTTGTTACGCAAATAAATGATGTACGAGCAGCTGGGTAGCGGGTATATTACAGTCGAGCACACTCGACTGTAGCTTTCTTACTTGTTTAAAAACAATTTCAACATTTTCGCAAACTTCGACCAGTGACTTAACGATGCGATGAAAATGCTTTCTCAAGAACGTTTGAGAAGAGATGGCTACTGCAATTTAGCATTATATTATTTCTCAGGACCTTAACTATATTTGCGCCTCTTTCTGTTACAAATGTAATTGGACTTAAACTGTCCACTCCAAAATCTTGAAAGGCACCACGCAGTTTTCTAACAATATTTTCGCTGGTCGTCTTCTCAAAATCCATTGATTTCACACCAATAATAAGATTGTTGAACTTCCTGTCGACCATGTAGTGCAAAGTGATGCCCAAAAAATTGTTTATGTGTGACTTTGGCGCACTAATGCCTGTGTCAGTTTGAGGTTTGGCCATTCTTATATTTGAGCACAGCAAAACATGTGCGGCAAGAAACATGGCCAGGCACAATCTCGTCGGCTTCATTTTTAGACCATTGATTCTAAAAAAATACATGGTCTATTGTGTTTGTCGAAATATTTATAAGCAGCGCTGCCGGCAGCGCTGATCAAGTTTATTTTGGATTTTGGCCACGCCCCCGTCCGCCCCCGTAAATCGAAAAAACATTGATTACAAGCTCAATTTTGATGCCATATTGTTCATTTTCGGTTTACATGATAACTATAGCTAGCCAGATGATCTCTGAAAATTTGGTAACAATCGGATAATAAACGCAGAAGTTATTCAGCTTAACGCTTTCCATAGCTGTAAGCAGCGCTGCCGGCAGCGTGTACGGTGGTGAAATGGGTTAAGTTGTTGACTGCAAAACGAACAGTACTATTACTGTTATTACTACTACTATTATTACTATTACTATTACGACCGCATCAAATATTAAATGTGTGCAAAAATGTTTTTTTTTTATTTTAGATTTTGACTTTGCATAAATATTGTAAGTTCATGGCCTTTTACGGTCAAAATATGATTGTGGCCGTTCGTTATTGTTCCGCAAATAATTTTGATGTACGAGGAGCTGGGTGCGGGTATATTACAGTCGAGCACACTCGAATGTAGCTTTCTTACTTGTTTTTGTTTGTATTTTCCCTAGGCTCTCGATTGACTCTAGCTTGCAGCACTTTAGCACTTGAGTCTTTATGAACTCCTTTTAACTTTATTTCGTGATCGAGTAGCCGTGTATTAATAAAGTCTAATAATCAATCGGTCTCTTTAAGAGTTTCTATAGCTGTTATTACTCCTTCATAGCTAGTCGAAAGTGTAGAAAGTAGGAGAGAATCTTTATCCATTTTATCCGCCTTGCCTCCTGCCACAACTAACTCAGCTGTCAAATCATCAGCTTAATAAAAATGGTTCACTAGCGGAGTATCAACTCATAATTTTAAAGATAATAATTGTTAGCGTAGTGAAAGTTGATATGATTCCTCTATCCTTTATCCATGTCTTAACTGTTCCTGCTTTTTCTCTTTTTTATACTTGCTACTCAAAGAGTAGAAGGGTATTATAACTTTGTTTAAACCGAAAATGAATGTAACAGGCAGAAGGAGACATCTCTGACCCCATAAAGTATATATATTTTGTCCGTGTAAAAATCTAGATCTCAGCTATTATAAGAGCTAGGCCTACCAAATTTTGTGACAAAATGTGTTATTATTGCATCTGATCAAGTTTATTTTGAATTTTGGCCACACCCCTTTCCACCCCCGTAAATCGAAAAAAAATTGATTACAAGCGCAAATTTGATGCCATATTGTTTTATGGTTTATATAATAACTATAGCTAGCCAGACGATCTCTGAAAATTTGGTAACAATCGGATAATAAGCACAGAAGTTATTCAGCTTAACGTTTTCCATAGCTGTAAGCAGCGCTGCCGGCAGCGCAAATTCTATATTTGTACAGGAAATAATAAGAAATTCTTTATTTGTACAGGAAATAATAAGAATGCCTTACAATGCAAATTTTTGCAGTTGTTGGATAACAGCGTCAGTAGCTTAGTGGAAAAGCGATGAACTCCTGAACCGACAGGCCCGTGGTTCGATTCCCAGCTCATGCCGCTTAAGCTTTTTCTTTTTTTTATACCCGCTACTCATAGAGTAAAAGAGTAGAAGGGTATTATAACTTTGTTTAAACCGAAAATGTATGTAACAGGCAGAAGGAGACATCTCTGACCCCATAAAGTATATATATTTTGTCCGTGTAAAAATCTAGATCTCAGCTATTATAAGAGCTAGGCCTACCAAATTTTGTGACAAAATGTGTTATTATTGCATCTGATCAAGTTTATTTTGAATTTTGGCCACACCCCTTTCCACCCCCGTAAATCGAAAAAAAATTGATTACAAGCGCAAATTTGATACTATATTGTTCATTTTCGGTTTATATGATAACTATAGCTAGCCAGATGATCTCTGAAAATTTGGTAACAATCGGATAATAAACACAGAAGTTATTCAGCTTCACGTTTTCCATAGCTATAAGCAGCGCTGCCGGCAGCGCTGATCAAGTTTATTTTGGATTTTGGCCACGCCCCCGTCCGCCCCCGTAAATTGAAAAACATTGATTACAAGCTCAATTTTGATGCCATATTGTTCATTTTCGGTTCACATGATAACTATAGCTAGCCAGATGATCTCTGAAAATTTGGTAACAATCGGATAATAAACACAGAAGTTATTCAGCTTAACGTTTTCCATAGCTGTAAGCAGCGCTGCCGTCAGCGTATACGGTGGTGAAATGGGTTAAGTTGTTGACTGCAAAACGAGCAGTACTATAACTGTTATTACTACTACTATTATTACTATTACTATTACGACCGCATCAAAAATTAAATGTGTGCAAAAATGTTTTTTTTTATTTTAGATTTTGACTTTGCATAAATATTGTAAGTCCATAGCCTTTTACGGTCAAAATATGATTGAAGCCGTTTTTTTTGTTCCGCAAATAAATGATGTACGAGCAGCTGGGTAGCGGGTATATTACAGTCGAGCACACTCGACTGTAGCTTTCTTACTTGTTTAAAAACAATTTCAACATTTTCGCAAACTTCGACCAGTGACTTAACGATGCGATGAAAATGCTTTCTCAAAAACGTTTGAGAAGAGATGGCTACTGCAATTTAGCCTTATATTATTTTTCAGGGCCTTAACTATATTTGCGCCTCTTTCTGTTACAAATGTAATTGGACTTAAACTGTCCACTCCAAAATCTTGAAAGGCACCACGCAGTTTCCTAACAATATTTTCGCTGGTCGTCTTCTCAAAATCCATTGATTTCGCACCAATAATAAGATTGTTGAACTTCCTGTCGACCATGTAGTGCAAAGTGATGACCAAAAAATTGTTTATGTGTGACTTTGGCGCACTAATGCCTGTGTCAGTTTGAGGTTTGGCCATTCTTATATTGAGCAGGCAGCGTGTACGGTGGTGAAATGGGTTAAGTTGTTGACTGCAAAACGAACAGTACTATTACTGTTATTACTACTACTATTATTACTATTACTATTACGACCGCATCAAAAATTAAATGTGTGCAAAAATGTTTTTTTTTTATTTTAGATTTTGACTTTGCATAAATATTGTAAGTTCATGGCCTTTTACGGTCAAAATATGATTGTGGGCGTTCGTTATTGTTCCGCAAATAATTTTGATGTACGAGGAGCTGGGTGCGGGTATATTACAGTCGAGCACACTCGAATGTAGCTTTCTTACTTGTTTTTGTTTGTATTTTCCCTAGGCTCTCGATTGACTCTAGCTTGCAGCACTTTAGCACTTGAGTCTTTATGAACTCCTTTTAACTTTATTTCGTGATCGAGTAGCCGTGTATTAACAAAGTCTAATAATCAATCGGTCTCTTTAAGAGTTTCTATAGCTGTTATTACTCCTTCATAGCTAGTCGAAAGTGTAGAAAGTAGGAGAGAATCTTTATCCATTTTATCCGCCTTGCCTCCTGCCACAACTAACTCAGCTGTCAAATCATCAGCTTAATAAAAATGGTTCACTAGCGGAGTATCAACTCATAATTTTAAAGATAATAATTGTTAGCGTAGTGAAAGTTGATATGATTCCTCTATCCTTTATCCATGTCTTAACTGTTCCTGCTTTTTCTCTTTTTTATACCTGCTACTCAAAGAGTAGAAGGGTATTATAACTTTGTTTAAACCGAAAATGTATGTAACAGGCAGAAGGAGACATCTCTGACCCCATAAAGTATATATATTTTGTCCGTGTAAAAATCTAGATCTCAGCTATTATAAGAGCTAGGCCTACCAAATTTTGTGACAAAATGTGTTATTATTGCATCTGATCAAGTTTATTTTGAATTTTGGCCACACCCCTTTCCACCCCCGTAAATCGAAAAAAATTGATTACAAGCGCAAATTTGATGCCATATTGTTTTATGGTTTATATAATAACTATAGCTAGCCAGACGATCTCTGAAAATTTGGTAACAATCGGATAATAAGCACAGAAGTTATTCAGCTTAACGTTTTCCATAGCTGTAAGCAGCGCTGCCGGCAGCGCAAATTCTATATTTGTACAGGAAATAATAAGAAATTCTTTATTTGTACAGGAAATAATAAGAATGCCTTACAATGCAAATTTTTGCAGTTGTTGGATAACAGCGTCAGTAGCTTAGTGGAAAAGCGATGAACTCCTGAACCGACAGGCCCGTGGTTCGATTCCCAGCTCATGCCGCTTAAGCTTTTTCTTTTTCTTATACCCGCTACTCATAGAGTAAAAGGGTATTATAACTTTGTTCAAACCGAAAATGTATGTAACAGGCAGAAGGAGACACCTCCGACCCCTTAAAGTATATATATTCTGGCTCAGGATCAACAGTCGAGTCGATATAGCCATATCCGTCTGTCCGTCTGTCTGTCCGTGTAAAAATCTAGATCTCAGCTATTATAAGAGCTAGAACTACCAAATTTGGTGAAAAAAGTTGTTATTATTGCACGCCGATCAAGTTTATTTTGGATTTTGGCCACGCCCAATCGGATAATAAACACAGAAGTTATTCAGCTTCACGTTTTCCATAGCTATAAGCAGCGCTGCCGGCAGCGCTGATCAAGTTTATTTTGGATTTTGGCCACGCCCCCGTCCGCCCCCGTAAATTGAAAAACATTGATTACAAGCTCAATTTTGATGCCATATTGTTCATTTTCGGTTTACATGATAACTATAGCTAGCCAGATGATCTCTGAAAATTTGGTAACAATCGGATAATAAACACAGAAGTTATTCAGCTTAACGTTTTCCATAGCTGTAAGCAGCGCTGCCGGCAGCGTATACGGTGGTGAAATGGGTTAAGTTGTTGACTGCAAAACGAGCAGTACTATAACTGTTATTACTACTACTATTATTACTATTACTATTACGACCGCATCAAAAATTAAATGTGTGCAAAAATGTTTTTTTTTATTTTAGATTTTGACTTTGCATAAATATTGTAAGTCCATAGCCTTTTACGGTCAAAATATGATTGAAGCCGTTTTTTTTGTTCCGCAAATAAATGATGTACGAGCAGCTGGGTAGCGGGTATATTACAGTCGAGCACACTCGACTGTAGCTTTCTTACTTGTTTAAAAACAATTTCAACATTTTCGCAAACTTCGACCAGTGACTTAACGATGCGATGAAAATGCTTTCTCAAAAACGTTTGAGAAGAGATGGCTACTGCAAATTAGCCTTATATTATTTTTCAGGGCCTTAACTATATTTGCGCCTCTTTCTGTTACAAATGTAATTGGACTTAAACTGTCCACTCCAAAATCTTGAAAGGCACCACGCAGTTTCCTAACAATATTTTCGCTGGTCGTCTTCTCAAAATCCATTGATTTCGCACCAATAATAAGATTGTTGAACTTCCTGTCGACCATGTAGTGCAAAGTGATGACCAAAAAATTGTTTATGTGTGACTTTGGCGCACTAATGCCTGTGTCAGTTTGAGGTTTGGCCATTCTTATATTGAGCAGGCAGCGTGTACGGTGGTGAAATGGGTTAAGTTGTTGACTGCAAAACGAACAGTACTATTACTGTTATTACTACTACTATTATTACTATTACTATTACGACCGCATCAAAAATTAAATGTGTTTTTTTTTTTTTTTTTTTTTTTTTTTTTGTAGCGTGCGTTTATTTATTTACAATCTGTCCTATTGGACAATAATTAAATGGTTTTGCGGGTGAACATTGACTTAAGGGGGATACTATTGTACATGTATTTGGGGCGGGTTTGAAATTTGCTTCTTATTACTGTGGTAGATCAAGGGGATGTCTCCTCATTAGACGTCTGCTTGTCTGGCTGTTGTCCAACAGGTTGATGGCGAGGTGGTTGGGGTGGTTCTCGAGCCTTTTTAGGTATCTCTCGCTGAGCCTGGAGATTTCGTCTGTGACTTGCGGGATTCCAAGTTCCTTGTGTATGGCATAAATATTGTAAGTTCATGGCCTTTTACGGTCAAAATATGATTGTGGGCGTTCGTTATTGTTCCGCAAATAATTTTGATGTACGAGGAGCTGGGTGCGGGTATATTACAGTCGAGCACACTCGAATGTAGCTTTCTTACTTGTTTTTGTTTGTATTTTCCCTAGGCTCTCGATTGACTCTAGCTTGCAGCACTTTAGCACTTGAGTCTTTATGAACTCCTTTTAACTTTATTTCGTGATCGAGTAGCCGTGTATTAATAAAGTCTAATAATCAATCGGTCTCTTTAAGAGTTTCTATAGCTGTTATTACTCCTTCATAGCTAGTCGAAAGTGTAGAAAGTAGGAGAGAATCTTTATCCATTTTATCCGCCTTGCCTCCTGCCACAACTAACTCAGCTGTCAAATCATCAGCTTAATAAAAATGGTTCACTAGCGGAGTATCAACTCATAATTTTAAAGATAATAATTGTTAGCGTAGTGAAAGTTGATATGATTCCTCTATCCTTTATCCATGTCTTAACTGTTCCTGCTATTTCTCTTTTTTATACCTGCTACTCAAAGAGTAGAAGGGTATTATAACTTTGTTTAAACCGAAAATGTATGTAACAGGCAGAAGGAGACATCTCTGACCCCATAAAGTATATATATTTTGTCCGTGTAAAAATCTAGATCTCAGCTATTATAAGAGCTAGGCCTACCAAATTTTGTGACAAAATGTGTTATTATTGCATCTGATCAAGTTTATTTTGAATTTTGGCCACACCCCTTTCCACCCCCGTAAATCGAAAAAAATTGATTACAAGCGCAAATTTGATGCCATATTGTTCATTTTCGGTTTATATGATAACTATAGCTAGCCAGATGATCTCTGAAAATTTGGTAACAATCGGATAATAAACGCAGAAGTTATTCAGCTTAACGCTTTCCATAGCTGTAAGCAGCGCTGCCGGCAGCGTGTACGGTGGTGAAATGGGTTAAGTTGTTGACTGCAAAACGAACAGTACTATTACTGTTATTACTACTACTATTATTACTATTACTATTACGACCGCATCAAATATTAAATGTGTGCAAAAATGTTTTTTTTTTATTTTAGATTTTGACTTTGCATAAATATTGTAAGTTCATGGCCTTTTACGGTGAAAATATGATTGTAGCCGTTCTTTTTTGTTCCGCAAATAATTTTGATGTACGAGCAGCTGGGTAGCGGGTATATTACAGTCGAGCACTCTCGAATGTTGCTTTCTTAGTTGTTTATTTTAGATTTTGACTTTGCATAAATATTGTAAGTCCATGGCCTTTCACGGTCAAAATATGATTGTAACCGTTCTTTATTGTTCCGCAAATAATTTTGATGTACGAGCAGCTGGGTAGCGGGTATATTACAGTCGAGCACACTCGAATGTAGCTTTCTTACTTGTTTTTGTTTGTATTTTCCCTAGGCTCTCGATTGACTCTAGCTTGCAGCACTTTAGCACTTGAGTCTTTATTAACTCCTTTTAACTTTATTTCGTGATCGAGTAGCCGTGTATTAACAAAGTCTAATAATCAATCGGTCGCTTTGAGAGTTTCTATAGCTGTTATTACTCCTTCATAGCTAGTCGAAAGTGTAGAAAGTAGTAGAGAATCTCTATCCATTTTATCCTCCTTGCCTCCTGCCACAACTAACTCAGCTGTCAAATCATCAGCTTAATAAAAATGGTTCACTAGCGGAGTATCAACTCATAATTTTAAAGATAATAATTGTTAGCGTAGTGAAAGTTGATATGATTCCTCTATCCTTTATCCATGTCTTAACTGTTCCTGCTTTTTCTCTTTTTTATACCTGCTACTCAAAGAGTAGAAGGGTATTATAACTTTGTTTAAACCGAAAATGTATGTAACAGGCAGAAGGAGACATCTCTGACCCCATAAAGTATATATATTTTGTCCGTGTAAAAATCTAGATCTCAGCTATTATAAGAGCTAGGCCTACCAAATTTTGTGACAAAATGTGTTATTATTGCATCTGATCAAGTTTATTTTGAATTTTGGCCACACCCCTTTCCACCCCCGTAAATCGAAAAAAAATTGATTACAAGCGCAAATTTGATGCCATATTGTTTTATGGTTTATATAATAACTATAGCTAGCCAGACGATCTCTGAAAATTTGGTAACAATCGGATAATAAGCACAGAAGTTATTCAGCTTAACGTTTTCCATAGCTGTAAGCAGCGCTGCCGGCAGCGCAAATTCTATATTTGTACAGGAAATAATAAGAAATTCTTTATTTGTACAGGAAATAATAAGAATGCCTTACAATGCAAATTTTTGCAGTTGTTGGATAACAGCGTCAGTAGCTTAGTGGAAAAGCGATGAACTCCTGAACCGACAGGCCCGTGGTTCGATTCCCAGCTCATGCCGCTTAAGCTTTTTCTTTTTCTTATACCCGCTACTCATAGAGTAAAAGGGTATTATAACTTTGTTCAAACCGAAAATGTATGTAACAGGCAGAAGGAGACACCTCCGACCCCTTAAAGTATATATATTCTGGCTCAGGATCAACAGTCGAGTCGATATAGCCATATCCGTCTGTCCGTCTGTCTGTCCGTGTAAAAATCTAGATCTCAGCTATTATAAGAGCTAGAACTACCAAATTTGGTGAAAAAAGTTGTTATTATTGCACGCCGATCAAGTTTATTTTGGATTTTGGCCACGCCCAATCGGATAATAAACACAGAAGTTATTCAGCTTCACGTTTTCCATAGCTATAAGCAGCGCTGCCGGCAGCGCTGATCAAGTTTATTTTGGATTTTGGCCACGCCCCCGTCCGCCCCCGTAAATTGAAAAACATTGATTACAAGCTCAATTTTGATGCCATATTGTTCATTTTCGGTTTACATGATAACTATAGCTAGCCAGATGATCTCTGAAAATTTGGTAACAATCGGATAATAAACACAGAAGTTATTCAGCTTAACGTTTTCCATAGCTGTAAGCAGCGCTGCCGGCAGCGTATACGGTGGTGAAATGGGTTAAGTTGTTGACTGCAAAACGAGCAGTACTATAACTGTTATTACTACTACTATTATTACTATTACTATTACGACCGCATCAAAAATTAAATGTGTGCAAAAATGTTTTTTTATTTTAGATTTTGACTTTGCATAAATATTGTAAGTCCATAGCCTTTTACGGTCAAAATATGATTGAAGCCGTTTTTTTTGTTCCGCAAATAAATGATGTACGAGCAGCTGGGTAGCGGGTATATTACAGTCGAGCACACTCGACTGTAGCTTTCTTACTTGTTTAAAAACAATTTCAACATTTTCGCAAACTTCGACCAGTGACTTAACGATGCGATGAAAATGCTTTCTCAAAAACGTTTGAGAAGAGATGGCTACTGCAAATTAGCCTTATATTATTTTTCAGGGCCTTAACTATATTTGCGCCTCTTTCTGTTACAAATGTAATTGGACTTAAACTGTCCACTCCAAAATCTTGAAAGGCACCACGCAGTTTCCTAACAATATTTTCGCTAGTCGTCTTCTCAAAATCCATTGATTTCGCACCAATAATAAGATTGTTGAACTTCCTGTCGACCATGTAGTGCAAAGTGATGACCAAAAAATTGTTTATGTGTGACTTTGGCGCACTAATGCCTGTGTCAGTTTGAGGTTTGGCCATTCTTATATTGAGCAGGCAGCGTGTACGGTGGTGAAATGGGTTAAGTTGTTGACTGCAAAACGAACAGTACTATTACTGTTATTACTACTACTATTATTACTATTACTATTACGACCGCATCAAAAATTAAATGTGTTTTTTTTTTTTTTTTTTTTTTTTTTTTTTTTTAGCGTGCGTTTATTTATTTACAATCTGTCCTATTGGACAATAATTAAATGGTTTTGCGGGTGAACATTGACTTAAGGGGGATACTATTGTACATGTATTTGGGGCGGGTTTGAAATTTGCTTCTTATTACTGTGGTAGATCAAGGGGATGTCTCCTCATTAGACGTCTGCTTGTCTGGCTGTTGTCCAACAGGTTGATGGCGAGGTGGTTGGGGTGGTTCTCGAGCCTTTTTAGGTATCTCTCGCTGAGCCTGGAGATTTCGTCTGTGACTTGCGGGATTCCAAGTTCCTTGTGTATGGCATAAATATTGTAAGTTCATGGCCTTTTACGGTCAAAATATGATTGTGGGCGTTCGTTATTGTTCCGCAAATAATTTTGATGTACGAGGAGCTGGGTGCGGGTATATTACAGTCGAGCACACTCGAATGTAGCTTTCTTACTTGTTTTTGTTTGTATTTTCCCTAGGCTCTCGATTGACTCTAGCTTGCAGCACTTTAGCACTTGAGTCTTTATGAACTCCTTTTAACTTTATTTCGTGATCGAGTAGCCGTGTATTAACAAAGTCTAATAATCAATCGGTCTCTTTAAGAGTTTCTATAGCTGTTATTACTCCTTCATAGCTAGTCGAAAGTGTAGAAAGTAGGAGAGAATCTTTATCCATTTTATCCGCCTTGCCTCCTGCCACAACTAACTCAGCTGTCAAATCATCAGCTTAATAAAAATGGTTCACTAGCGGAGTATCAACTCATAATTTTAAAGATAATAATTGTTAGCGTAGTGAAAGTTGATATGATTCCTCTATCCTTTATCCATGTCTTAACTGTTCCTGCTATTTCTCTTTTTTATACCTGCTACTCAAAGAGTAGAAGGGTATTATAACTTTGTTTAAACCGAAAATGTATGTAACAGGCAGAAGGAGACATCTCTGACCCCATAAAGTATATATATTTTGTCCGTGTAAAAATCTAGATCTCAGCTATTATAAGAGCTAGGCCTACCAAATTTTGTGACAAAATGTGTTATTATTGCATCTGATCAAGTTTATTTTGAATTTTGGCCACACCCCCTTTCCACCCCCGTAAATCGAAAAAAATTGATTACAAGCGCAAATTTGATGCCATATTGTTCATTTTCGGTTTATATGATAACTATAGCTAGCCAGATGATCTCTGAATTTGGTAACAATCGGATAATAAACACAGAAGTTATTCAGCTTCACGTTTTCCATAGCTATAAGCAGCGCTGCCGGCAGCGCTGATCAAGTTTATTTTGGATTTTGGCCACGCCCCCGTCCGCCCCCGTAAATTGAAAAACATTGATTACAAGCTCAATTTTGATGCCATATTGTTCATTTTCGGTTTACATGATAACTATAGCTAGCCAGATGATCTCTGAAAATTTGGTAACAATCGGATAATAAACACAGAAGTTATTCAGCTTAACGTTTTCCATAGCTGTAAGCAGCGCTGCCGGCAGCGTATACGGTGGTGAAATGGGTTAAGTTGTTGACTGCAAAACGAGCAGTACTATAACTGTTATTACTACTACTATTATTACTATTACTATTACGACCGCATCAAAAATTAAATGTGTGCAAAAATGTTTTTTTTTTATTTTAGATTTTGACTTTGCATAAATATTGTAAGTCCATAGCCTTTTACGGTCAAAATATGATTGAAGCCGTTTTTTTTGTTCCGCAAATAAATGATGTACGAGCAGCTGGGTAGCGGGTATATTACAGTCGAGCACACTCGACTGTAGCTTTCTTACTTGTTTAAAAACAATTTCAACATTTTCGCAAACTTCGACCAGTGACTTAACGATGCGATGAAAATGCTTTCTCAAAAACGTTTGAGAAGAGATGGCTACTGCAAATTAGCCTTATATTATTTTTCAGGGCCTTAACTATATTTGCGCCTCTTTCTGTTACAAATGTAATTGGACTTAAACTGTCCACTCCAAAATCTTGAAAGGCACCACGCAGTTTCCTAACAATATTTTCGCTGGTCGTCTTCTCAAAATCCATTGATTTCGCACCAATAATAAGATTGTTGAACTTCCTGTCGACCATGTAGTGCAAAGTGATGACCAAAAAATTGTTTATGTGTGACTTTGGCGCACTAATGCCTGTGTCAGTTTGAGGTTTGGCCATTCTTATATTGAGCAGGCAGCGTGTACGGTGGTGAAATGGGTTAAGTTGTTGACTGCAAAACGAACAGTACTATTACTGTTATTACTACTACTATTATTACTATTACTATTACGACCGCATCAAAAATTAAATGTGTTTTTTTTTTTTTTTTTTTTTTTTTTTTGTAGCGTGCGTTTATTTATTTACAATCTGTCCTATTGGACAATAATTAAATGGTTTTGCGGGTGAACATTGACTTAAGGGGGGATACTATTGTACATGTATTTGGGGCGGGTTTGAAATTTGCTTCTTATTACTGTGGTAGATCAAGGGGATGTCTCCTCATTAGACGTCTGCTTGTCTGGCTGTTGTCCAACAGGTTGATGGCGAGGTGGTTGGGGTGGTTCTCGAGCCTTTTTAGGTATCTCTCGCTGAGCCTGGAGATTTCGTCTGTGACTTGCGGGATTCCAAGTTCCTTGTGTATGGCATAAATATTGTAAGTTCATGGCCTTTTACGGTCAAAATATGATTGTGGGCGTTCGTTATTGTTCCGCAAATAATTTTGATGTACGAGGAGCTGGGTGCGGGTATATTACAGTCGAGCACACTCGAATGTAGCTTTCTTACTTGTTTTTGTTTGTATTTTCCCTAGGCTCTCGATTGACTCTAGCTTGCAGCACTTTAGCACTTGAGTCTTTATGAACTCCTTTTTAACTTTATTTCGTGATCGAGTAGCCGTGTATTAACAAAGTCTAATAATCAATCGGTCTCTTTAAGAGTTTCTATAGCTGTTATTACTCCTTCATAGCTAGTCGAAAGTGTAGAAAGTAGGAGAGAATCTTTATCCATTTTATCCGCCTTGCCTCCTGCCACAACTAACTCAGCTGTCAAATCATCAGCTTAATAAAAATGGTTCACTAGCGGAGTATCAACTCATAATTTTAAAGATAATAATTGTTAGCGTAGTGAAAGTTGATATGATTCCTCTATCCTTTATCCATGTCTTAACTGTTCCTGCTATTTCTCTTTTTTATACCTGCTACTCAAAGAGTAGAAGGGTATTATAACTTTGTTTAAACCGAAAATGTATGTAACAGGCAGAAGGAGACATCTCTGACCCCATAAAGTATATATATTTTGTCCGTGTAAAAATCTAGATCTCAGCTATTATAAGAGCTAGGCCTACCAAATTTTGTGACAAAATGTGTTATTATTGCATCTGATCAAGTTTATTTTGAATTTTGGCCACACCCCTTTCCACCCCCGTAAATCGAAAAAAATTGATTACAAGCGCAAATTTGATGCCATATTGTTCATTTTCGGTTTATATGATAACTATAGCTAGCCAGATGATCTCTGAATTTGGTAACAATCGGATAATAAACACAGAAGTTATTCAGCTTCACGTTTTCCATAGCTATAAGCAGCGCTGCCGGCAGCGCTGATCAAGTTTATTTTGGATTTTGGCCACGCCCCCGTCCGCCCCCGTAAATTGAAAAACATTGATTACAAGCTCAATTTTGATGCCATATTGTTCATTTTCGGTTTACATGATAACTATAGCTAGCCAGATGATCTCTGAAAATTTGGTAACAATCGGATAATAAACACAGAAGTTATTCAGCTTAACGTTTTCCATAGCTGTAAGCAGCGCTGCCGGCAGCGTATACGGTGGTGAAATGGGTTAAGTTGTTGACTGCAAAACGAGCAGTACTATAACTGTTATTACTACTACTATTATTACTATTACTATTACGACCGCATCAAAAATTAAATGTGTGCAAAAATGTTTTTTTTTATTTTAGATTTTGACTTTGCATAAATATTGTAAGTCCATAGCCTTTTACGGTCAAAATATGATTGAAGCGGTTTTTTTGTGTTCCGCAAATAAATGATGTACGAGCAGCTGGGTAGCGGGTATATTACAGTCGAGCACACTCGACTGTAGCTTTCTTACTTGTTTAAAAACAATTTCAACATTTTCGCAAACTTCGACCAGTGACTTAACGATGCGATGAAAATGCTTTCTCAAAAACGTTTGAGAAGAGATGGCTACTGCAATTTAGCCTTATTTTATTTTTCAGGGCCTTAACTATATTTGCGCCTCTTTCTGTTACAAATGTAATTGGACTTAAACTGTCCACTCCAAAATCTTGAAAGGCACCACGCAGTTTCCTAACAATATTTTCGCTGGTCGTCTTCTCAAAATCCATTGATTTCGCACCAATAATAAGATTGTTGAACTTCCTGTCGACCATGTAGTGCAAAGTGATGACCAAAAAATTGTTTATGTGTGACTTTGGCGCACTTATGCCTGTGTCAGTTTGAGGTTTGGCCATTCTTATATTTGAGCACAGCAAAACATGTGCGGCAAGAAACATGGCCAGGCACAATCTCGTCGGCTTCATTTTTAGACCATGGATTCTAAAAAAATACATGGTCTATTGTGTTTGTCGAAATGTGCGTAACAGTTAGAAGGAGGCTTCTGCGACCCCATAAAGTATATGTATTCTTGCTCAGAATCACTAGCCGAGTCGATTAAGCCATGTCAGTCTGTCCGTCTGTCCATCTGTATGAACGCCTATATCTCAAAAACTAAAAAAGCTAGAGCCACCAAATTTGGTGACAACACTTATGTGAATCATACGCTGTAAAATTTGTATTAAAATTTAAGGCACGCCTTCTTCCGCCCCCGCAAGTAGAAAACCGAATTGCATTCGCCTATATCTTAGAAACTAATAAAGCTAGGGCCACCAAATTTGGGGACAACACTTATGTGAATCATACGCTGTAAAATTTTTATTAAAATTTGGGACTGCTAGTGAACAGCACGCACACAAGTACATAATTGTTCGGGTATGCTGTTTTTACCCGAACTCTTACAAGACTGAGTATGATTCATTTTCTTTTATTGTTAGTCGTAGAAAGCGTTGACAGATGGTTCAGATATAGACCAATGAAAATTGTCAAAAATTGTATACTAAGTTTGTGCAGAAGTATGTAACAGGCAGAAGGAGAGATGGCAGACGCCATAAAGTATAAATATTCTGGCTCAGGATTAACAGCCGAGTCGATTGAGCCATGTCCGTCTGTCCGTTTCTCCGTCTGTCTGTCTGTCTGTATGATCGTTGAGATCTCAGCTATTACGAAAGCTAGAGACACCAAATTTGACATGATGGTTCCTGTATACCATACGCAGATCAAGTTTATTTTAAATTTTGAGTGCCACGCCCACCGCCCACGCAATTCGATAATTTACGAATATTAAGGAAAGTATTTACAAATATGTAAGAACGGCTACAGTCAAGTGTTGACTGTATAAGACCATGGATTTTTCAAAGTTATGAAAAAATCAGATTTAGAAAACTGTTATTGGTAAACGTGATTTTCAAAGTAAAATAATAAACAACACATGTTATTTTCAGTTAGATGCCAAGCAGTCCAAGCAGTTGGAAAAAACACTGCTTGGAAAAAATACTGCTTGCTTGCTTGCAGTGGGCAAATCTATATGAAACGTTGAATAACTTTTATGTTCATTATCCGATCGGAACCAAATTTTTAGCCATCGTTTAGGTGGTGATAGTTATCATTCACACCAAAATTGAATACTCTAGCTTTATCGATTATTATACATATATATATATATATATATATATATATATATATATATATATATATATATATATATATATATATATATATATATTCTCTCCCGTATCTAACAGACTAAGTTCTGTGAAGTCTAGAATCTATTTGATAGTACGAGTTTGTTGTTTTGTTTAATATTAGTATAATAAATTTTTAATCGGCGAACGTGATTACTAATGGATAGGGTTTGACAAAAGATACGATTCCTAATTTCAAAATAGTTTTTCAGTCTCTCATCATACGAGCGCTGATAAATTGGGACAGTAGTAAACGATAGAGGGTTGCTCAACCGAAAGAAAAACTTGATCAGACGAATCTGATGTTGTACTCTGTTCGGGGTTAGCAATAGTCAAATTAATGCTTTCAGGGGCATCCGAGTGTTGTTGGGTGCTCCCTGCCGACGGTTTTCCGACAGTTTTTGCAAGCTATGTTTACATTGTGGCTTTTAAACATTAAGTCTACCATAACCATAGCGAAATATACGTCAAGACGCAAGACAATGCATGCAAGACAATTCAGCACGTTAGTTTTGCATAGGCATTACGATGAGCAGCAAGTTCTAGATCAGGTTGAACGTCTTCTTCTTCGGGGTCATAACACGATTCTTCAAGGGCGTGACAAATGTCTTTGGGGAGTAAAAGGCTTTGACTTTCGTACTTGCTCAGCTCGACAGATGAGTTCGTACGCTAAATTCACTCATCTGTACAAGGCGACGCAAATGTCCAACAGAATGTACAGGTTTGTACAGCAATTTCTGATGTGTGTCAGACAACAAATTATTTTTAAGAATATCGACTAACTCTTCTATGTCAACTTTTACGGAGGATTTATCGATAAGCAAAGCCACATGGCCGTAAAATCGCTATCCAAAGTTTCATCTGTTAGTGATTTTACGATGATTTTAAGTGTAAATTCCATTTCTGCATAATACGCACGGAACCAGACGGGACTTGAACATCAACTGGATTTGTTTGGGTGTTTAATCGAGATACAGTTTGTTCAATCATAGTCTGAATAACTGAAGATAGATCTAATTTAAACAATAGATGGCGGATGAACTTGTGCAGAGTTTTTTGATGGAATTAAATGTGTGATAAGTTGTTTCTAAACTGGGCGAATGGTTTCTTACTGTCGGGCTCGCTCGACTGTAGCTTTCCTACTTGTTTTAGTATGGTTTTTGCGACTGCTATAATTGCCACGTCGTCGGCAAAACAATGCAGCTCAGCTCCAGCGGGTTTGCTGAAGCTCAGTATTCCATTGTACATGATGTTCCACAGGATGTGGGACACCAGACGAAACCACGTAATATTTCGGGCCAGCTGCCGTGTCGTAGCAGAGGACTCGCTCCCTGAAGTAGCTGCCTACGGCAATCCTCAGGTACTTAGATACGCCCATGCTGTGCATTGCGCTGAGTATTGCGGCCATCTAGCTGAGTTGAAGGCGTTCTTCACGTCCAGGGTGACAATTGCGCAGTACTCCTTCCTGTCGCCTAGCCATCTGTCGCCACTAAGAGCATTCCTCGCTATATTTACCATAGCGGATAGTGCGTCCAGGGTACTTCTCGCCTTACAGAAGCCGTATTGTTGGCTCCCCAGGCCATTGAGGCCCCCGGTAGTCGTCTCTAAACGAGTGTATAGGATGCGCTCAAGCAGTTTGCCCACAATGTCCAGCAGGCATAGGGGACGATAGCTGTCTGCACGGTCTGCTGGCCCCTTCCCTTTTGGCAGCAACACTTGCTTGTGTTTTCCACCGCTTAGGAAAGACTCTGTCCAGGAGGCACTGCTGGAATACGTTTCTAAATATTTTGGACCTCGCAAGCGCCGCAGCCTTGATAATCTGTCCGGGGATTCCGTCCATGCCTGGCGCCTTGTTGGGCTTGATATTATAGTGACATCCCGAAAGGGAGAGACGGGAGTTTCATCTATTGGCCGCAATAGAGTGGTTTGCGTAAGGAAGAGCTCCGACAAAATGCTGAGGAGGGTTTCTGGTTCATGTGGAGCGTAATTCCTCCTGCTAAGCTTTTTGCTCACAAGCTTGTAGGCAAGGCCCCAAGGGTCCTCGTCCACGCAATCCAGCAGATCCTTATAGTCTCGATCTTTAGCAGCCGATATCCCGTGCCTGAGCTCTGCACGCTTAGACTTAAAGACCGCAAGTAGATCTGCGTGCAGCCCTCAGGCACTCCGTCCTTAGCTGTTGTAAGGAGGCACTTCACCAGTAGACTGAAAGCTTACGTTTCACATTCTTCTTTCTTGGCATCGTTGCATTACACGTTGCTACAAGCTTTGTCATGAGCTCTGCAGCTATTTCCTCTGCGTGTCCATTGGTTACTTCAAGGAAGTTGAGTTGGTATGCATGCAGCATGTCAACGTCGATCTTCCTAACGTCCCATGCAGGCCCGAGTGATCTTCTCGGCTGCCCCCGAGACGTGCCTGTTGGTGCGACGCTGAACGAAATCAGAGCGTGGTCGCTTAGCGTAACCACGTTTTGGACTGACCAACATGCGTTAGCAGCTAGCCCTCTGCTGACAAAGGTAATGTCGATGAATGAGGTACCTCTATCATTGTTGAATGTTGGCACACGGCCTTCGTTCAGTAGAATTAAGTCGAGCATTACCAAGGCGTCTATCACGGCTCGCCCTTTGGGATTGGATGAGTTGCTGCCCCACTCGACTGCCCATGCATTAAAGTCGCTTGAAATAATTACCGGGCTGCGCCCTCTAACATGGCTTACGAGCATCCCGACATCTTCTCCAACTGTTCCAAGGTGTCGCTAGGCGGCGAATAGCAGCTATATATATGTAGCCATTTTATTCTCGAGTAGGCAATACCACACATCGGCGAGCCGGCCCGATCTTGGACGTGTAGAGGGCTGCAGCCTTTTATAGCTGCTTTCCCTGATTCATCCATGATCAGCGAGGAGTTTCCGCTTTTCGTCGAACTTTTATGGTTCGCTTAGGAGCATGATATCAACGTTGAGATCCGCCGCGGTCTGGGCCAGGAGGGTCTGCGCAGTGATTAACATTGAGCTGGATGATGTTAAGACTACCTAGCATTATGGTGACTCTTGCTATTGCGCTGCTAAAATTGGGAACGTTAGCAGAAGCTTCCCCCATAAATTGGATTAGCAGATCATCTTTCTGCGTTCTCCTTATTGTGAGCACATGTTTGCCATATTCGCTGAGGCTGGGGTCACTTTTAATTTTAGCGAGGATATCCACATAGGAGGCCTCTCCTGTCTTCTTTACAATGGTTGTCTCAGGCTTCTTACAGTCGCTTGGACTCTATCTTGGTCAACGTTTCTCCATTGGTTGCTTCCTTAGCGACAGCTGCACAGCCAACCGGCTTGGAGTTTCTTGTTCTGAGCTTCCCCTTCGACGTTCTTGCCAGACGTAAAGTTACCTGGCTTGGATGCTTTGAGCCTCTGTATTTGGTATTTGTGGTATTTATGTATTTGGTAACAATCGGATAATAAACACAGAAGTTATTCAGCTTCACGTTTTCCATAGCTATAAGCAGCGCTGCCGGCAGCGCTGATCAAGTTTATTTTGGATTTTGGCCACGCCCCCGTCCGCCCCCGTAAATTGAAAAACATTGATTACAAGCTCAATTTTGATGCCATATTGTTCATTTTCGGTTTACATGATAACTATAGCTAGCCAGATGATCTCTGAAAATTTGGTAACAATCGGATAATAAACACAGAAGTTATTCAGCTTAGCGTTTTCCATAGCTGTAAGCAGCGCTGCCGGCAGCGTATACGGTGGTGAAATGGGTTAAGTTGTTGACTGCAAAACGAGCAGTACTATAACTGTTATTACTACTACTATTATTACTATTACTATTACGACCGCATCAAAAATTAAATGTGTGCAAAAATGTTTTTTTTTTATTTTAGATTTTGACTTTGCATAAATATTGTAAGTCCATAGCCTTTTACGGTCAAAATATGATTGAAGCGGTTTTTTTGTGTTCCGCAAATAAATGATGTACGAGCAGCTGGGTAGCGGGTATATTACAGTCGAGCACACTCGACTGTAGCTTTCTTACTTGTTTAAAAACAATTTCAACATTTTCGCAAACTTCGACCAGTGACTTAACGATGCGATGAAAATGCTTTCTCAAAAACGTTTGAGAAGAGATGGCTACTGCAATTTAGCCTTATTTTATTTTTCAGGGCCTTAACTATATTTGCGCCTCTTTCTGTTACAAATGTAATTGGACTTAAACTGTCCACTCCAAAATCTTGAAAGGCACCACGCAGTTTCCTAACAATATTTTCGCTGGTCGTCTTCTCAAAATCCATTGATTTCGCACCAATAATAAGATTGTTGAACTTCCTGTCGACCATGTAGTGCAAAGTGATGACCAAAAAATTGTTTATGTGTGACTTTGGCGCACTTATGCCTGTGTCAGTTTGAGGTTTGGCCATTCTTATATTTGAGCACAGCAAAACATGTGCGGCAAGAAACATGGCCAGGCACAATCTCGTCGGCTTCATTTTTAGACCATGGATTCTAAAAAAATACATGGTCTATTGTGTTTGTCGAAATGTGCGTAACAGTTAGAAGGAGGCTTCTGCGACCCCATAAAGTATATGTATTCTTGCTCAGAATCACTAGCCGAGTCGATTGAGCCATGTCCGTCTGTCCGTTTCTCCGTCTGTCTGTCTGTCTGTATGATCGTTGAGATCTCAGCTATTACGAAAGCTAGAGACACCAAATTTGACATGATGGTTCCTGTATACCATACGCAGATCAAGTTTATTTTAAATTTTGAGTGCCACGCCCACCGCCCACGCAATTCGATAATTTACGAATATTAAGGAAAGTATTTACAAATATGTAAGAACGGCTACAGTCAAGTGTTGACTGTATAAGACCATGGATTTTTCAAAGTTATGAAAAAATCAGATTTAGAAAACTGTTATTGGTAAACGTGATTTTCAAAGTAAAATAATAAACAACACATGTTATTTTCAGTTAGATGCCAAGCAGTCCAAGCAGTTGGAAAAAACACTGCTTGGAAAAAATACTGCTTGCTTGCTTGCAGTGGGCAAATCTATATGAAACGTTGAATAACTTTTTATGTTCATTATCCGATCGGAACCAAATTTTTAGCCATCGTTTAGGTGGTGATAGTTATCATTCACACCAAAATTGAATACTCTAGCTTTATCGATTATTATACATATATATATATATATATATATATATATATATATATATATATATATATATATATATATATATTCTCTCCCGTATCTAACAGACTAAGTTCTGTGAAGTCTAGAATCTATTTGATAGTACGAGTTTGTTGTTTTGTTTAATATTAGTATAATAAATTTTTAATCGGCGAACGTGATTACTAATGGATAGGGTTTGACAAAAGATACGATTCCTAATTTCAAAATAGTTTTTCAGTCTCTCATCATACGAGCGCTGATAAATTGGGACAGTAGTAAACGATAGAGGGTTGCTCAACCGAAAGAAAAACTTGATCAGACGAATCTGATGTTGTACTCTGTTCGGGGTTAGCAATAGTCAAATTAATGCTTTCAGGGGCATCCGAGTGTTGTTGGGTGCTCCCTGCCGACGGTTTTCCGACAGTTTTTGCAAGCTATGTTTACATTGTGGCTTTTAAACATTAAGTCTACCATAACCATAGCGAAATATACGTCAAGACGCAAGACAATGCATGCAAGACAATTCAGCACGTTAGTTTTGCATAGGCATTACGATGAGCAGCAAGTTCTAGATCAGGTTGAACGTCTTCTTCTTCGGGGTCATAACACGATTCTTCAAGGGCGTGACAAATGTCTTTGGGGAGTAAAAGGCTTTGACTTTCGTACTTGCTCAGCTCGACAGATGAGTTCGTACGCTAAATTCACTCATCTGTACAAGGCGACGCAAATGTCCAACAGAATGTACAGGTTTGTACAGCAATTTCTGATGTGTGTCAGACAACAAATTATTTTTAAGAATATCGACTAACTCTTCTATGTCAACTTTTACGGAGGATTTATCGATAAGCAAAGCCACATGGCCGTAAAATCGCTATCCAAAGTTTCATCTGTTAGTGATTTTACGATGATTTTAAGTGTAAATTCCATTTCTGCATAATACGCACGGAACCAGACGGGACTTGAACATCAACTGGATTTGTTTGGGTGTTTAATCGAGATACAGTTTGTTCAATCATAGTCTGAATAACTGAAGATAGATCTAATTTAAACAATAGATGGCGGATGAACTTGTGCAGAGTTTTTTGATGGAATTAAATGTGTGATAAGTTGTTTCTAAACTGGGCGAATGGTTTCTTACTGTCGGGCTCGCTCGACTGTAGCTTTCCTACTTGTTTTAGTATGGTTTTTGCGACTGCTATAATTGCCACGTCGTCGGCAAAACAATGCAGCTCAGCTCCAGCGGGTTTGCTGAAGCTCAGTATTCCATTGTACATGATGTTCCACAGGATGTGGGACACCAGACGAAACCACGTAATATTTCGGGCCAGCTGCCGTGTCGTAGCAGAGGACTCGCTCCCTGAAGTAGCTGCCTACGGCAATCCTCAGGTACTTAGATACGCCCATGCTGTGCATTGCGCTGAGTATTGCGGCCATCTAGCTGAGTTGAAGGCGTTCTTCACGTCCAGGGTGACAATTGCGCAGTACTCCTTCCTGTCGCCTAGCCATCTGTCGCCACTAAGAGCATTCCTCGCTATATTTACCATAGCGGATAGTGCGTCCAGGGTACTTCTCGCCTTACAGAAGCCGTATTGTTGGCTCCCCAGGCCATTGGGGCCCCGGTAGTCGTCTCTAAACGAGTGTATAGGATGCGCTCAAGCAGTTTGCCCACAATGTCCAGCAGGCATAGGGGACGATAGCTGTCTGCACGGTCTGCTGGCCCCTTCCCTTTTGGCAGCAACACTTGCTTGTGTTTTCCACCGCTTAGGAAAGACTCTGTCCAGGAGGCACTGCTGGAATACGTTTCTAAATATTTTGGACATCGCAAGCGCCGCAGCCTTGATAATCTGTCCGGGGATTCCGTCCATGCCTGGCGCCTTGTTGGGCTTGATATTATAGTGACATCCCGAAAGGGAGAGACGGGAGTTTCATCTATTGGCCGCAATAGAGTGGTTTGCGTAAGGAAGAGCTCCGACAAAATGCTGAGGAGGGTTTCTGGTTCATGTGGAGCGTAATTCCTCCTGCTAAGCTTTTTGCTCACAAGCTTGTAGGCAAGGCCCCAAGGGTCCTCGTCCACGCAATACAGCAGATCCTTATAGTCTCGAGCTTTAGCAGCCGATATCCCGTGCCTGAGCTCTGCACGCTTAGACTTAAAGACCGCAAGTAGATCTGCGTGCAGCCCTCAGGCACTCCGTCCTTAGCTGTTGTAAGGAGGCACTTCACCAGTAGACTGAAAGCTTACGTTTCACATTCTTCTTTCTTGGCATCGTTGCATTACACGTTGCTACAAGCTTTGTCATGAGCTCTGCAGCTATTTCCTCTGCGTGTCCATTGGTTACTTCAAGGAAGTTGAGTTGGTATGCATGCAGCATGTCAACGTCGATCTTCCTAACGTCCCATGCAGGCCCGAGTGATCTTCTCGGCTGCCCCCGAGACGTGCCTGTTGGTGCGACGCTGAACGAAATCAGAGCGTGGTCGCTTAGCGTAACCACGTTTTGGACTGACCAACATGCGTTAGCAGCTAGCCCTCTGCTGACAAAGGTAATGTCGATGAATGAGGTACCTCTATCATTGTTGAATGTTGGCACACGGCCTTCGTTCAGTAGAATTAAGTCGAGCATTACCAAGGCGTCTATCACGGCTCGCCCTTTGGGATTGGATGAGTTGCTGCCCCACTCGACTGCCCATGCATTAAAGTCGCTTGAAATAATTACCGGGCTGCGCCCTCTAACATGGCTTACGAGCATCCCGACATCTTCTCCAACTGTTCCAAGGTGTCGCTAGGCGGCGAATAGCAGCTATATATATGTAGCCATTTTATTCTCGAGTAGGCAATACCACACATCGGCGAGCCGGCCCGATCTTGGACGTGTAGAGGGCTGCAGCCTTTTATAGCTGCTTTCCCTGATTCATCCATGATCAGCGAGGAGTTTCCGCTTTTCGTCGAACTTTTATGGTTCGCTTAGGAGCATGATATCAACGTTGAGATCCGCCGCGGTCTGGGCCAGGAGGGTCTGCGCAGTGATTAACATTGAGCTGGATGATGTTAAGACTACCTAGCATTATGGTGACTCTTGCTATTGCGCTCCTAAAATTGGGAACGTTAGCAGAAGCTTCCCCCATAAATTGGATTAGCAGATCATCTTTTTGCGTTCTCCTTATTGTGAGCACATGTTTGCCATATTCGCTGAGGCTGGGGTCACTTTTAATTTTAGCGAGGATATCCACATAGGAGGCCTCTCCTGTCTTCTTTACAATGGTTGCCTCAGGCTTCTTACAGTCGCTTGGACTCTATCTTGGTCAACGTTTCTCCATTGGTTGCTTCCTTAGCGACAGCTGCACAGCCAACCGGCTTGGAGTTTCTTGTTCTGAGCTTCCCCTTCGACGTTCTTGCCAGACGTAAAGTTACCTGGCTTGGATGCTTTGAGCCTCTGTACTGTAGACTCCTGCGCTTTGGGTGGAGCCTTTTTGATAGTCTCATGTCCCTCTGTCTGGGTGGCAGTCGACTTGCAATGTGCATTCTTGGCGGCACCCTCCTGCAGCTTGATCGCCCGGTTATAAAGAGCCGAAAGTTCGATAATTGTACTCGTGGTCTCTCTGATGACGTGCCGCTGGGTCTCGAAAGTGGAGAGCAGCTCGTTAATTTTGCCCCTCATCTTCTTTAAAATACCCCGCAGATCTACGTTCTGTAATTCTGTAATTGGGTCTGAGGACCGCAGTGGCGATCCAGATGGGGATTTTGTACCCCCCCCTCTGCGTCGGCAAGTTTATGAGATCCAAAGATTTCCTATTGCTTACGATATTAGGAGCTGGGGGTTGCAAGTTATCCACCCCTACGACTCAGCAGCCAGTGGCAATGGGTTTCCTCTAGTGGGAGTTGCGACGTTCTGGAGCTTCTCCTGAATGGGTCGTCCCCCTCGGAGGCAGAGCCCCCCGCTATGCTATCCATTGGATCTTAGCGTCGGCGGCTAGGCCTTTGCAGACGTGGAACACTGGGTTAGGAAAGAATCCCACGTAGGCCAACGGATTTCCCCTAGGCTTCCCTAATATTCCGCCTCTTCTCGGACACCAAATCAACCAAGGGGGTGAAAGGATGGTTATTCTGTCTCTAAGTCTGTCCGCGACCTTTATGCCTTTTCTTAACCCAGCAAACCTCTGTAAAAAAAATTAAATATTTATTTAAATTTTACTGTAAGTTTCTCGAAAAAGATCCAATCAAAGCTGGTTCAAATTCAAATTAGAATTAAATTTGCAAATTTGCAAAGTTAATTTTTTGCAACTCCCTCGTACAACGCGCCCTTAGCACGTATTGAGCCGCTTTGAATAATTGCGCGACACTACGTTGTGACTTCGTGCAATCATCAGCTGTTTCAAAAACCTCGACTTCGTTAAAAACTTGATTTTTTGCGTAGCGCAGCATAAACACGTCCGGTTCAAGCCACTGCTCATCTTGTTCTCCATGTGAGCAGGTGTAGTGATATATGTATGTATGCTTGGTTTGTTCAGTAATCGCACAGAATTGTTAACAAATGTTATTGTAAATAAAGGATAGGCATCGTATTATATAGAAACAGATTCAGAGTTATGGTTAAGTAAAAAAAACAACAATTGTTTGATTTTTACTTAAACACTTTATTTACTTCCAAAGTAGCTAAGGAAGAACCGGAGCCGTTGGATTATCACTTGGTCGGATAATGGGGTTTCAAAGTCGAAACGAGGCTTTGGCGAGACTATCTCTATTGATACTCAGAACTGAACGCTTGTAAGGGGACGTCTTCGCGTTTATATAGGCAGGCTGAAGAGCGAAGTGTGTTAAAGAGAGTTTTAGCTATGAGTTTTGGTTCTCTTGTGCAGAGAGGGGCTCCCTAAAAATTGGAGGTAATTTGAGAATCCTGAGACAAGTGCGTGAGCGGTGACTCGGGCAATAAGGTTTTATTATTTCAGTTGGCTTTATTATTTCAGTTGGTTCCCGTTTGGATTTTGGGGAGATTTGTTTATCGTTAAGATATCCGAATTGGGGGAGAATTGTTTATCGTTAAGATTTCAGAATTGGGGACAATTGTTTAGTTTATGATCTGTGGGAACAGTACTTTTGAAATGTGGGGTGACTTGAAACATGACACTAGGCATGTGCGTTAATGGCCAAAGTTAATCGAAGGGCTCTTGTTCTTTGATTACAATTTGCGCTTAAGATTTAATGTGTTTAGTACTTAAATTTTAATATGTATACGTGAGTTTTACAATAATTCTCTTTGTTATATTCTAATGTACAATTATAATATATGTGGTTGGGGTGTGGGTGTTGAATGGATATGTTACTTCCCCATCCTTAAGAAAAAAGCCTGTCCTCAGGCGTGAATTGTGGGATATAATACGGGAGAATTTACTATGGGTAAATTATTTTCTGTTTCGGGATTTATAATAGTTTTGTTTTCTGACGTTTGTTTTTTGAATTTTACAATCAATATATTATAAATGAAGTACAATATTAAGAGTGTGACTATTATGGTTAATGCTGTAAGTGTTATTATTTGAAAGATATTATTCGATTGGGTGTGTTGTTCAATTATTTCTTTTGCTTGAATATATTCGAGTGGTTCGAGTTACATTATTGTTTACATAGACGGTTTGGGTATAATCTAACATCGTGTTGGTGATAAGTATTTCTTCTAATTGAACAGAACAATTAAATGCTTTTATCATATTACTGCCTTCTATTATAATTTCTCTATTAATACAATTTTGATTTAGAATGGTCTTTGGAAGGTTCCAAGTTGTGATTATATTAGGTTCAACATATTTTATTTCGAATTCAGAATGTGTTTTGCTGTATCTACATTGAGTTGTGACCTGATTTAGTATACTATATGACTAAGCTTTGAGAGTTTGCTTGTGTATGTTTGATTATTATGTGAAAAGTAGTTGCCGTGTATTGTTTCGGTTAATATGTTATCTTTTTCATCGGGGTATGGTACTATTTCAAAAACTGGTGTTTTAATTATGTCTCTTGGACTGGAGATATTATCAGAATTTCGTTAGTGTCAGCTTTAAGCCAAGTAGTGGGTTAATGAATCATGTTTCAGAAGTTTAGGGTTAAAGATACCTAGGCGTGTCAGTTGCATACCTAGTTCTATGTCTTCTACGTATTCGGTGAATTGTTGTAAATTGAAAATTATTAAAGCTATCATTTGATCTCCGTCAAAAATATTATTTAAATGGTTAGTTAGTTCAATTCCTTCATTAATTGCTTCTCTTACGTGGTTAAGTTCGCTGATTTGTACATTATTTTTAGAAATGTCACCTATTTGTTGTTGTAATTCTTCCTTGTCTTCTTGATCTAACGTACCAAATAAGTATTTGTAAATGGATCCCATAAAATTAACAAGACCGCGTTTACTACGTTTTGCGATTCTTATACCGTTCATTTCTCTATGGAGTTTTTCTAATAGGTACTGAATTTGTGGTACATTTTCAAAAGATTGGGCTTGTTTGATAAGTTCTTTGTAAGTGTTTTCGGTTTTGGTTAAATTAATAGATAGGTAATGATATTCGTAGCTACGAGGGTCGTTTGATAAGTCCGTGACTTTTTGAATAAAATATATTTTTTTCGTCAAAGAAGCGTTTTATTTCTCAACATAATCTCCTTTTAGCTCTATACATTTAGTCCAGCGTTTTTCCAATTTTTTTATTCCTTCCAAATAATAGGTTTTCTCAAGGCCCTCAAAATAGTCGTTTGTTTCTGTGATGACCTCTTCATTTGACCCGAATCTCTTACCGCCGAGCCATTTCTTCATGTTTGGAAACAAAAAATAGTCACAGGGGGCTAAATCTGGAGAATATGCTGGATGGGGTAGCAGTTCGTAGCCCAATTTATGAAATTTTGCCATGCTGACTACACACGTGTGCACCCGTGCATTGTCCTGATGGAACAGCACTTTTTTTTTCGCCAAATGCGGTCGTTTCTGCTTCAAATCAATATCGAATCTGTCCAAAAGCTCTGAATAATATTCGCCGGTGATCGTTTTACCCTTTTCAAGGTAATCGATGTGAATGATACCTTGTGCATCCCAAAAAACTGTGGCCATGACCTTGTTGGCCGACAGACCCACCTTGGCCTTCTTTGGTGCACGTTCACCCGGAGAAACCCACTGTCTTGATTGTTCTTTGGTCTCTGGTGTGGTGTGGTGGATCCATGTTTCGTCTACGGTAACGAAACGGCGCAAAAATTCGTTTGGATTGCGGTTGAACATCGCCAAACACTCCTTTGAAATGGTCACACGGTTGCGCTTATGGTCGTGTGTGAGCAATCGCGGCACCCATCGCGCGGAAAGCTTTTTCATGTCCAAATATTCATGTAAAATGTGATGTACCCATTCAGTTGAGATGCCTACAGCCTCAGCTACCTCACGCACTTTCATTCTCCGATCATCCAATATCATTCCATGGATTTTGTCGACGATTTCTGGCATGACGACCTCTTTTGGGCGACCTGAACGTTCGGCATCACTTGTACTGGTACGACCACAACGGAACTCAGTAAACCATTTCTTAACCATTGAAATTGATGGTGCAGAGTCCCCATAATATTTATCAAGTCTTTCCTTGGTTTCGGTGATGGATTTTTTACGCAAAAAATAATGCTTAATTAGCACACGAAATTCACTTTTTTCCATTTTCGTTAAAATTCACGAGATCGTCTGCTTTCAATGCCTATAAAACGCAAACCAAAAAACGCAGCTTTCTCAAAATTTTACAGTCAGCTGTTAATCGATAACTGCTGACAGGAGCAGTGTTGTATTTAGAGCAGGTGCGCGGCAAATACAAAAAGTCACGGTCTTATCAAACGACCCTCGTAATAGGCAAATCAATCGATCCAGTTTGAAAAATAAGGTAACCGTTTTTGGCACGGATTTGGGGTTACTTCTAGGTTCTGTGTACTAACTGTCGATAGGAGGCATATCATGAATATTATGTTCGGAAGAAGGCCTGGAATTATCGGTATTATATTTACTTTTATTAATATTCTTTTTCTTTTTAAACTTAGATTTATAATGTATGATTTTTCTACCTCTATTTGTTTCTTCATAATGTTTATCATCTATTTGTCTTATGTTACCTGTCTTTTTGAATGGGGTAGTCGTTTTTGATCTAACTAGAGGAGATTCTTTGAAGTTGGTGTCTTTACCGAAGTCTTGTCTATTTTCATTCAGTTTGTCGATTTTGTTTATCTTATTTTGTTGTGTATTATATGCAGGGGTTCCTGCAAAAATGAAGATTTCTGTTGGTGTTCGACCAGTTGTGTTGTGTTTTGTTTTGTGGTTGTATATGTAAAGTATTTTCTCAAATTTGGTGAATTGGTTTACGGGTTCATTTTCGCTTGTTATTATTCTTAGTTTTTCATTGACAGTTTTATAAAATTTCTCAATATCAGAAATTCCATTTTTACTAGTTGTTATGTTTAGGTTTACTCCTTCTGATTCTAACCAGAGTTTAAGTGCGGTGCACATGAAAGCGGAGTCTTTGTCGGCTTTTATTTCTAAAGGCTTACCCATGTCGTTGAATATGCGCAGAATAGCTCTTTTGGCTTCGAGCCAATCTCTACTGTTTACTTCTATCAAGGAGGCGTATTTAGAATAAATGTCAATACATGATAGGAATTGTTTATTATTTATTAAGTAGAAATCCATGACATACTTGTCTCTGGGGTTAAAAGTTTCGGGGGTTGTTTCGAAGGCTAATTTTGTATTTCTATGTTCGGTTATAGCGATGTTACAGATCTCGCATTCATTTATAATGTTTTGAATAAGTTTTTGGTAATCGGGGTAATTATAAAGTTCTTTGAACTGAAGTGTAAGTTTTTCTATGCCGGGGTGTAATAATTTTTTATGTGTTTTGAGAATGGTTTTCTTGAATTGGCGTATGATTGAATATCTATTAGTTTAACACTAGTCTTCATAACTTTAGTGAAATTGTCGGGACTTTTGATTTGAGTATACGCATTCTGAAAGACTTGAAAGTCAATTTCGTTAGGGAAGTAATTGACACTTTTTTTAGTGCAGAGGTATTCTTTGATTAGGTCTTTGGCAAGGGTGTCTGTCATTTCTTTATAACTGATTTTATTTCAGGTTCTAAGAACATATTTTATTACTTCCACTTTGTCATGATCATCTCTTATGATTTCTAATTGTCTTGTGTAATAGTTAAGGGGTCTTTCGGGTATTGGAATATAACTCTGATTGTCTTTTTGTGCGCTATGCACTGTGGCTGCTGTAGCAAGGAAAACTGTGTCGTCTTCCCCTAGAAAGTATTCTTGAATTTGAATTATGGATAGGGCGTCGGCCACATGATTTTCTTTACCAGGTAAGTATTGGATATTATAGTCATATTCGTTCAATTTTATTTTCCATCTCTGTAACTTTATATTACGATCTTTTATGTTGCTTATTTTCTTCCGAATAGGTAAGACCTAAAGTATTTTGTTGCCCATACTATGGCTAATAATTTCTTTTCTATTGCCGAATAGTTGAGCTCGTGCTCGTTTAGAGTTCTGCTCGCATAGCAAATGGCTTTATGCTCTTGAGATAATACGGCCCCCATGGCTATATTACTTGCATCTGTTGTAAGTGAAAATGTCTTTTCAAAGTTAGGGTATATTAGAATCGGATCGGACGTGATGAGTACCTTTAGTTTTTCAAAGGCGGATATGTAGTCGTCATCCTTTGTATTAATAATTGCTCCTTTTTTAAGTTTGATTGTCATGGGTTTTGCTATTTTCGCAAAACTGGGAATGAACTTACGGTAAAATCCGCAGAGTCCGAGAAAAGATTATATTCCTTTTGTGGTTTTAGGAATGGGGAAATTGACAATTGCATTTATTTTATTGGGGTTTGGTTTTATACCATCTGTTGTGATGATGTGATCGAGAAATTCTCTTTCTTTCTTCAGAAATTCACATTTGTCAAGTTTTAATTTTCGATTGGCTGATCGTAGCTTTTCAAATACCTTTCTTAGTGACATTATGTGTTCATCTAACGAGGTAGAATAAATGATAATATCATCTAAATAAACTAAACCATCTTTATAGATTAGATCTTCTAGAAGGTTGTTCATGCAACGTTGAAATGTTGCTGGTGCATTTTTTAGACCAAGGGCATACGAGTATATTCGTAATGTCCATGTTTTGTTGAAAATGCTGTTTTAGGTATTGATTGTGGGTCCATTTGGGTTTGATGGAAACCTTTAGCTAGATCGATGGTTGTGAAATATTGACGACGTCCAAGCTTGTCTAATATTTCATCCATTATTGGAATGGGAAATTTTTCGTCAATGGTTATTTCATTGAGACTGCGATAGTCTATGACTAATCGAAATTTTGGTTTGCCCGAAGCATCGTTTTTCTTTGGGACAATCCAAATGGGGGAACAATATGGAGACTTAGATTTCCTAATTATTTTTTGTTCTATCATTTCGTTTATTTGTTTGTTAACCTCTTGGTCAAATGCTTGGGGATATTTGTACGGTTTTTTATAAATAGGGGCTTCATGTTTTGTTTGAATAGAATGCTTAATCGTACCCAAAATTTCAAAGTCAAATTTTCAAAATTTCAAGTCAAATTTTCACCTTCCTTGTACTGAATATCACCGTATTCGAGCAAAACATGCGAAAGTTGTTCCCTTTCTTCTGTATTTAGATGTTCTAATCTGAACACATTGGATTCTTTTAACTCGTCATCTATTGCGTTGTTAGAAGATATTTCTAGAAGGGGTTCTTCTAGGTAAGGGGTAATAAGAGGGGTTTCCTCAGATTTAGAAGACTTGGGACACTCATAGGTTGTCTTGGACTCTTCTTGTTCAGATGATTTGGGGCACTTATTGGTAACCTTGGACTCATCTCGTTTTAAGTGGGGTTTCCGCTTAATTTTCAGGAGGGTTTTCTCCTTTTTTGTGGTATTTAGAGGGGTTTCCTCTGGGTTAGATGACTTGGGGCACTCATTGGTAACCTTGGACTCATCTGGTTTTAAATTGGGTTACCGCTTAATTTTCAGGAGGGTTTTCTCCTTTTTTGGGGTATTTAGAGGGGTTTTCTCTGGGTTAGATGACTTGGGGCACTCATTGGTTACCTTGGACTCATCTGTTTGAATGTGGTCGTACCATATTTTGAATGGATATCCGTTTAAAGTGACTGTTTGTGTTGAATAGTTAATTTGGGTGTTGGTTGACTTAAGTAATTTCTGCCTAATAGTAGGTCATATTTTTCTGAGAAATTATGAATATAGAAGGTTTGCTTAGTAGGACAAAGGTTGCTTGGATGCAACGAAACGCTTTGAGTTAACGTACAATTTATAGTGAGGACTTTTATTTTAGAAGGTTTTGTGAGGAAATTAAAGAAATTTTGTTTCATGATGTTAATGGAAGAACCAGTGTCTACGAGGCATTTAAGAGTTATGTTGCTTATTTTAATTTTTAGGAATGGGTTTCCTTCTCCTCTGAATCGCTTTCCGATTCCGAGGCTGGTTGATGAAAATTTTCGCCTGTGTCCATTTTGTATTGGCCACTAGTACTATCTCTTTGCCGTTTGACAGGAGGTTTAGGTGCATTAACATTTTGTTGATGATGGTTCATAGAATTTTGGGCTCTTCCTTGGCTTAATTTTTGTTTGAATTCGCTCATAACTTGCTGATTTGATTCAGCAGGCTTTGAACTACTATTTGGATTTGAGTTGTTTGAGTTATGCATTGCATTGCTCGCGAAATTTTGATATTTCCCTTTAGTCTTTGAGCTTTGATGTGAATTAGTGTAAGAGTTGGAACTATTTAGAGGTTTTGTTCGGTCGTTAAAAACTATGTCGTACACACCTTCTGATTGTGCTACTTGTTTTAGTTTAGATACGGTCGTTATGTCATGTCTAGCAAGAGTGATAAATAACCTATCGGGCAACTTCCTCATTATTACATCTTTAACTGTATTGTTTAATGCATTTGTGTATAATATGGTATTATTATAATTATTTTCTAACACGAGTCTGTTTGATATTGTGAAAGATTTGGATTCTATATCTTCAACGAATTTACGAATGCTTCCAGTGAAATGTGTGTTATATAGTTGGCGAAGCAGCTCCTCACAGGGTGTTTGCGTCTTGTATTCGTTGATGAGGGCGTTTATCAATTCCGGCCATGTTGTAGCTCCAGATAATTGTGACACTCTTTGGGTGTTTCCCGCAATCTGCATTTCAATTGCGCTGAAGAATACATGCTTTTGCCTGGCATCGGTGGATGGGTATAGTTGAAGAATAAAGTTGATCCTTCTGATGAAAGTGCTGAGTTCTTGGGTGTTACCGCTGAAAGATGGCACTTGCCTAATTTGACTTAGGGCTTGGTTGAGATGGGACTCCGACAACAATTGGATTGGTTCGGTTGCCATGGTTGGTTTTGTTTTAAATGTTCCAGAGTTTTTGTTTGTTTTTACACTTTTATTTTCCGTATGCAGTGGGTTAACTCTTGTAAGTTAACCACCGACACCACACGTAGTTCTTTGGCGGATAATGAAAGTCGATTGTATTACGATGCACGTTCACTTTAGCGCCGATTCGCGTGGTTCAATCTCGAAAGATACGCTTGGTCGTATAAGGATCTTTGTCACTTGATTGATATCGGTAAGCGAGTCGCACAACTTACTCTCTTTATTCTACTTTATTTACTTCCAAAGTAGCTAAGGAAGAACCGAAGCCGTTGGATTATCACTTGGTCGGATAATGGGGTTTCAAAGTCGAAACGAGGCTTTGGCGAGACTATCTCTATTGATAGTATACTCAAAACTGAACGCTTGTAAGGGGACGTCTTCGCGTTTATATAGGCAGGCTTAAGAGCGAAGTGTGTTAAAGAGAGTTTTAGCTATGAGTTTTGGTTCTCTCGTGCAGAGAGGGGCTCTCTTAAAATAGGAGGTAATTTAAGAATCCTGAGGCAAGTGCGTAAGCGGTGACTCGGGCAATAAGGTTTTATTATTTCAGTTGGCTTTATTATTTCAGTTGGTTCCCGTTTGGATTTTGGGGAGATTTGTTTATCGTTAAGATATCCGAATTGGGGGAGAATTGTTTATCGTTAAGATTTCAGAATTGGGGACTTTTGAAGTGTGGGGTGACTTGAAACATGACACTAGGCATGTGCGTTAATGGCCAAAGTTAATCGAAGGGCTCTTGTTCTTTGATTACAATTTGCGCTTAAGATTTAATGTGTTTAGTACTTAAATTTTAATATACGTACGTCAGTTTTACAATAATTCTCGTTGTTATATTCTAATGTACAATTATAATATATGTGGTTGGGGTGTGGGTGTTGAATGGATATGTTACTATATATATATCTAAATATTGGGTTGCCCAAAAAGTAATTGCGGATTTTTCATATAGTCGGCGTTGACAAATTTTTTCAACGGCTTGTGACTCTGTAATTGCATTCTTTCTTCTGTCAGTTATCAGCTGTTACTTTTAGCTTGCTTTAGAAAAAAAGTGCGCGAAATTTTGTTTACATTTGTTTGTTTGGCGTCAATTTTAATATGGAGCCCACAAAGGAGCATTTTCGTCATATTTTACTTTATTATTTCCGTAAAGGAAAAAACGCTGAGCAGGTTGCTAATAAGTTAGGAGATGTGTATGGTGATGAAGCCTTAAAAGGAAGACAGTGTCAAAATTGGTTTCGCAAATTCCGTTCTGGAGATTTTTCACTTAAAGATGAGCCACGTTCAGGTCGGCCAAATGAAGTTGGTGATGACCAAATCAAAGCATTAATCGAATTGGATCGTCATGTAACTGAGCGTGAGATAGAAGAGAAGTCAAATATACCAAAATCAACCGTTTATTATCACACAAAAAGTCTTGGACTGGTAAAGCTTGATATTTGGGTACCACATGTATTGAAAGAAATTCATTTAACACACCGAATCAACGCTTATGATATGCACCTTAAACGCAATGAATTCGATCCGTTTTTAAAACGAATCATAACTGGAGATGAAAAATTTATTGTTTATAACAACGTTAGTCGAAAACGATCATGGACCAAGCATGGGGAACCAGCTCAAACCACTTCAAAGGCTGATATCCACCAAAAGAGCGCTCCATATTAAAATTGACGCTAAATAAACAAATGTAAACAAAATTTTGCGCACTTTTTTTCTAAAGCAAGCTAAAAGTAACAGCTGATAACTGACAGAAGAAAGAATGCAATTACAGAGTCACAAGCCGTTGAAAAAGTTTGTCAACGCCGACTATATGAACAAGTAAGAACGGCTACAGTCAAGTGTTGACTGTATAAGACCATGAATTTTTCAAGGTTATGAAAAAAATCTTATTTAGAAAACTGTTATTGGTAAATATGTTTTTCAAACAAAAATAATAAACAGTAAATATTATTTTCAGTTAGACGTCAAGCAGTCCAAGCAGTTGGACAAAACACAGCTTGGAAAAATCACTGCTTGCTTGCTTGCAGTGGGCGCAGTGCAAATCTATATGAAACGTTGAATAACTTATGACGGAAAAAAATTTTATTTGAAAAAATAAAAATAAGAAAAATTTCGATTTATCGATATTTTTTCTGTAAATTTAAAATTTAATTTTGTTTCGATAAAAAATACGTAAGAAAGCTACATTCGAATGTGCTCGACCGTAATATACCCGCTACCCAGCTGCTTGTACATAATTTATTTGCGGAACAAAAAACGGCTACAATCATATTTTGACCGTAAAAGGCTATGGACTTATAATATTAATGCAAAGTCAAAATATAAAATAAAAAAAAAAAACATTTTTGCACACATTTATTTTTTGATGCGGGCGGGACTCGAACCCGTAAATGCATAATAGTACTGTTCGTTTTGCAGTCCACAACTTAACCCATTTCACCACCGTACACGCACACACGATTCGGCACAATGCTGCAAGCAGCGCTGGAAAACGTTAAGCTGAATAACTGCTGTATTTATTATCTGATTGTTATAAACCAAAAATTAACAACATGGCATCAAAATTGCGCTTGCAATCAATTATTTTCGATTTACGGTGGCGTGGGCAAACTCCAAAATAAACTTGATCAGCGTGCAATAATGACACCAAATTTGGTAGTCTAGCTTTTATAATAGCTGAGATCTAGATTTTCACACGGACAGACAGACGGACAGACAGACAGACGGACAGACAGAGAGACGGACATGGCTATATCGACTCGGCTGTTGATCCTGAGCCAGAATATATATACTTTATGGGGTTAGAGATGTCTCCTTCTGCCTGTTACATACATTTTCGGTTTGAACAAAGTTATAATACCCTTCTACTCTATGAGTAGTGGGTATAATTATCATCGATACTATATTTTTTTTATATCACGACATCTTTATACGCTTGACATGCAATTCGATTTGGCGGATGCTGGTTCGAAACTAGGGGATCAGTACGCACGGCAACAGCAAACATCATCGAACATGCTCGGAGCAACAAGTTTGATGCGATCTTGCTATTGTGTTACGTGAACATAATTATGTTGCTAAGCCAGGTTGATGACTTAGATAAAATAAATCAATAATATTTTTATCGCTATCAAACGTACTGCGATAAAAACGACAAGTTTTGAAATTTATGTGTGAGTTTTCATTAGTTGAATTTTTAGTTTTCTTTCGTTTTCATTTCCCTTTTCTTTCTTATTGATTTTTCTTTCCCCTCTTTTCTTTTCCATTTTGCATTTGACGCAGAACATGTCCAGCAATGGCACCTTGTTTAAGAGCCAAGACTACAAGCAGATAGTGGCCAATGGCTCCATCGATTCAATGGCCAAGAGCGTGATTAGCTCTAAGGCTTGCAGCTTTGAGGGCTACGAACAGAAGGCGCAATACAACGAATATGTCAATCAGCACGCACTGCGACCCGCAACTGGACAGCATCAGCATCAACATCAGAAGCCACATAAGGTGGCCACCATCTCAAACCGCAGCGCACACCGGGCGAGAGCAGCAGCCGCTTCCGCCGCCCTCGAGCCCGACGCCTTCGAGTTGAGTTACCGCAACGAGATTCGGCGGCACAAGAGCCAACTCGATTACCACCAGATCGGCAGAGGATACACCCATTATACATCATTAAGAATCCGAGGCGGAGGTCGTGGCTCATTGTATCGCCCGGCGTCGGCTGTGGCGCGGCAGGTGACACCGGTGTGCGCGGCAGGTGACACCGGTGTGCGCAACAGCGAAGCGCCCACATCGCATTATCGCGCACCCAGTTGAAGGCGCTGCTTGAGAGAGATTTTGATAGCGAGGGCGACCTGCAGCTCCAGAGCGCCAATGGACATTCGAATCTTACCCTCAGTTTAATTCTAATCTACGAGATTAAGTAAGCCAGCCCAAAAGAGACGTACGCCCAACGCCAATGTATGAAACCCTAAACCTCCTGAAATTTGCCCATCACTAGTAAAATTAAACACAAGAGGGCTTTAATGCGAAAAGTATAATTCCAAAGGCTTTCAAATAAAAATATGAAAAATTTTGAATTTAGGTCAATTTCGTAAAGAAGAAGTGTTCGAGATGCCTAAGTATATAGATAATGTTTGAGATCGCTTTCGCGATCATAATGCTTATAGTGCCATTTGTGTGATGTTAGCCATACTGCGAAAGAGATCCTCTCGAAGAGATTCTGTGTTGTGTGTGTGTGGGAGCCGTATATGGGCTAAACATCACGTAGGCACTTTTCCATTTTTTTTATCTACATTCAATCTCGTGTTTTCTGTTGTAATTGCTTCTTCTTGTAGGACCGAGTGTTATTATTGGTGCCACGATAGTCTTTAGATTCAACTTGCTTCCCAAAATGTATACCAACCAAAACTTTCACAAATACATTCCGTCAATTGTCACGTCCATGGAGAAAACAAAAACTGCACACGCACGTTGCAGTAGCTCTCACATGTCATTAATCCGTTATTATATTGGACGCCGGGACTAAAAAGTAGTGTGGAATTATATGTGCTCTTCCCTGGTTTTTTTCTAGGACAACACCGAACTGTCATTTAGAAACCACCTGCGGAAGGGACAAAATAAGCGTACATCAATTAAGACAGCTACGGGATCAGCTACTTACAGGGGACGGGGTTTGTGCCTAAGCTAATTGTGGGGAAGTTAACTGAAGCGGACTTCACCGTGTTTCACACTCACGCACACAAGCATTTGCGCTGGTGTTCCGAGGCAAAAGGTGTCTGCTGCGCTCACTAGCAACAGCACTTGGGTGGCGTGTTGTAGCAGTGAGCTTTGCATGGTCCACACCAGCAACAGCATATACGTGGGTAACGTGGAGGACAAGGACAACCTTCGTGTTGGGAAATTGTGGTACTGGTTAGGATCTTAGGTTGACTCATGCTGGGGCACGCGCGCGCATTTCGGACATGGAGCGGAACGAATAATTCTCTCTAAGCTTAGGCACAGGGCGAGGGACAACTATGCGGACAACTTACATGGATATGTTGGCGGGGTATTACAACAATTCCAAACCCTTGGATCGGGTATGCCGCCTTCGGGTAACGGCGGACAGCAAACGCCCGGCGCCGGAGAACAAGGTATTGGCGCCGGGGCCCCACAGGGCGGACTGTGCGGGCCACAACATGGACAATCATTACATGGACCACAACACCCACCACGGCATGGACCACATCCGCCGCAAGGACCGCATCCGCCGCCGCAGGGACCACATCCGCCGCCGCAGGGACCACAGCCGCAGCCGCCGCCGCAGCAACCGCCGCAGGAGCGAGCCAGCCCGCCGCCACCGGCGCAGGTGGCAGCAGTGGCGGCACAGCGCATGCGCTTATTATTCACTCCCATTGTCATGTTCGCGAATCTCAGCGGGAACGATGCCGGACCGCAAGTGGGGAACGGAAAGCACATGCAGCCGGGCCTGCCCTGGCATGCCGCACGAGGGCATTTGTCTTGCAGGCCGTTGCGCTTGATGCAGTCGCAGCTGGTGTAAAGAATGCCGCAACGCAGTTCACGGCTACGGCAGCCGCGAGGCTACAGAGAGAGAATGATAGATTAGTAATTGAGTAAGCCAAAGGAAGAGCTGCTTGCAGTGATACGTGCACTCTACTAGGATGGGGCTGCGTGATCAAGGCGAGCAACAGGATGGCAACGCCTTGATGTACGGGAAGGATCACGTATCAAAGCAAGTGCAATCTCTGTGCTCACCTTGACAGCTGGCCGGGAAAAGTACAGAGCACGCAAGTAGGAATAGTGAAATTCGGTTGGTATATCAAGGGAAAGCAGCTATCCAGTTGCATTTGGAGCTGAAGCTGATTCATGTTTAGCATGGTCCACAAGGTCCACAGCTGGCACCGTAGGGTAGGCATGGCCCGCCACATGGACTACAGCCCCCGCCGCCACACGGTCCGCATGGTCCACCGCACGGACCACAGCCGCCGCCACCTCCACACGGACCGCATCGAGTCTCACACACCGGATACTGATTTGTCGAAAAGCAGGGCAAGGAGCAGCAGGCACCGCCAGGCGCACAAGGCCCGATGGGGCACGGTGGACAGGCGGCGCTTGGCTTGTAGTTAATTGGGCCGTTTGGATAACAGCAATACTCGCGAGGCGGAGGAATATCAATCGTCTGCGGCTTGGGTTGGCACAGTATCGACTGGCAGACCTCGCGCGGCTCGCAGACACGCTTCGGATAGCACACCACATAGGGATCGGGTATCAGTGATGGATAATAGATTACACGCGGTTCGCGCACCATCTGCGACACCCAGACCAATTTCGGCACCTTGATCACCCGCGTCGTGTCAACCACCTTGGGTATCGTGATCTGACGACAGCGATTCACCACCATAGGCTCGGGCACAATCTTCTCGGTGAAGACGACGCGCTTCTTGCAGATTAAACGTGGAGGCTGCTGCACGGTGATGCATTTCGGGAATGGTGGCGGTATACGTGGAGCACATTGTGGTAGCGCCTCTAATTGCGCTGCATTGTAACATTTTGGAGAACACTAAACCGAAGGCGATAACTGGTTATCCTAGTCGAGGCACAGTACAGGCGCAACAGCAGCTCAGGTCCAAGCCTAATCCCAACTCACTACTTTACCCCTTTACTTACCTCAAAGGGTCCACAACAAGGATCACACATTTTAAATTTTTGTTTTTTTTTTTTGATTTTCTACGACATTGTGAAAATATAACGGCGGAAAAAGAATTTCTCATGTATAAAAATAAATACAGATTATTTATTCATTTTTACTTACTTAGTTGGTAAAAGTTGAAGTGCTTAAATTTTAATAACTTGAAATTTAGAAGCTAGTCGAAACGAAAGGTTCGAGAGTCAGAAAACTTATGATTCTATAAAGGCAACATCATCGTATCATAGGAATATTTTAAACTCCAAATAGAGCCTAGAAAACATGGCCTACTTTATGTTGCCGCAAATGTTACTTCGATGTTGGATAAACTATAGCAACTGAGGGTGTTATACAGGGGTAGGCTTAAGGAACATGGTTTGAATTAGACGTTTGGGGAACATCAAGAGTTCAAGAAGAGATTGCACTAAAAAGGGTTTTAGACACTTCACCTTATCATAGCTCTTTGACCTACTTCCAACAGGAAAACTAAAAGTCTATGAAGAACTTCCAAAGAAATAAACTATTGATTTACCGGAAAATCAAATTCAAACTATTCCTGATAATCCCGCTCAACCAGGACTGCATTCTATACGCATATTGAGCTCTATACCTTAGTTCATATATCTCATCAATCCCCTCCATAAGGATGTGTAAACATCAAGTGCAACGCCGCCAGTGTAAATCTCGTATTACTCGCATCCAAACGAAACGAAATCATACCAAAAGTTGCAGTTATTGGGCCAGGCGTAAATGGTGTGTCGAGTGCAATATAAATTTTAGAGCATTACCTGAAAGAGAAGCGTGAAAATGTGCAGGCCACCATAATTTCACGCCCAACACAACTAGCGATGGTTCGACAGACGTTTGCTGAGCGGCACCTATGAGCGGAAAGTGCAGTAGGTCTAGGAAAGAGGCTGACTATGTAGTATACTAAACATATCTATTGATTCCCCTCAGCAAATGGTTGAAAACCACGCACCGATTTCTGTGTGCGATTCTCCACGGATCCCAGTGTGTTGCTGCATTCTGGCGTGATATTGGTGCTGTGCTATGGTGCTATTAAGCTATCTTCCGAACACTTGAATTCCGTCAAATGGGTGGCCAAGCGAGCTACTACTTGAAACCTCAGCTCTGCCCTCTCCTTTGTTGTGAAGTTTCTACCCTATCTGATGAAGTGGTTTGTGCGCAATGGCGGTCAAATTGAGAAGATTGACGATCTGGATGCCTTTGTGCGAGAGGGTCCCTACGATGTCATTGTCAAATGCACCGGACTTGGCTCGAGGCAGCTCCTAAGCGACGAGTAAATGTACTCGGTGCGTTTCCAAGAGAGTCGCGTCAAGACCAGTTGGATGTTCACTGCGCTTAATTTGTTGACATGGCCGGAGTTACCGCCTATGGCCTGAGTGGTGGAGCTGATGAGGATGCATATGGGGAGATAAACGAGCTTTAGCTGGGTTTACTTGTATGGCGAATAGAGCTTTCTTCAATATGCAGAATAATACGACCGTTTGGTTTGAGTGTCAAGACAGAAGTGAAGTGAAGTTTGATTTGAGTTTTGTTCTTAGCAGCTAACTTATGTTTTTCAGGAGGATCAGCGGATTCTCGATGGAATGGTCTAAGCGACAATAGGCAGCTGGCATTCTAAGGGCAGGTGAACAGGGGATTATTCTCGCAATTTTATATTTTTCCTTTTTATACCATTCGACCATTGAAAATGGTCAAAAATGGTATTCTAAGTTTGTGCAAATGTATGTAAAAGGCAAAAGGAGGCGTGGCAGACCCCACAAAGTATATATATTCGGACTCAGGATCACTAGCTGAGTCGATTGAGCCATGTCCGTCTGTCTGTCCGACTGTCCGTTTGAACGTCTAGATCTCAGCTATTACAAAAGCTAGAGGCACCATATTTGACATGAAGGTTCCTGTATACCATAGGTAGATCGAGTTTATTTTGAATTTTTGATGCCAAGCCCACCGCCCACGCAAATCGATAATTTTCGATTATAAGGAGAAGTATTAAAGTTGCAACTTTCTGCTTTGGTATGAACATAAATAATTGCAATATAAATCTACTCCCCAAATTACAATCCAATCGAACGATAAACACAGAAGTTATCCATGGTTCCGTTTTCCGTATTTCCACTGCTTGCGCCTGTGCTGCGCGTCGTGACGTCATCGTCACGATGCTTCGTTTCAGCCGTAGCGTGTGTAAAGCTATGCCGTTTTCACATGTAAATGGCGCTATTCAAAAACAGATCTAACTTAAACAATAGGTGGCGGATAAACTTGTGCAGCGTTTATTTGATGAAATTAAATGTGTGATAATTTGTTTCGAAACTGGGCGAATGGTACGAGGGTCGTTTGATAAGACCGTGACTTTTTGTATTTGCCGCGCACCTGCTCTAAATACAACACTGCTCCTGTCAGCAGTTATCGATTAACAGCTGACTGTAAAATTTTGAGAAAGCTGCGTTTTTTGGTTTGCGTTTTATAGGCATTGAAAGCAGACGATCTCGTGAATTTTAACGAAAATGGAAAAAAGTGAATTTCGTGTGCTAATTAAGCATTATTTTTTGCGTAAAAATCCATCACCGAAACCAAGGAAAGACTTGATAAATATTATGGGGACTCTGCACCATCAATTTCAATGGTTAAGAAATGGTTTACTGAGTTCCGTTGTGGTCGTACCAGTACAAGTGATGCCGAACGTTCAGGTCGCCCAAAAGAGGTCGTCATGTCAGAAATCGTCGACAAAATCCATGGAATGATATTGGATGATCGGAGAATGAAAGTGCGTGAGGTAGCTGAGGCTGTAGGCATCTCAACTGAACGGGTACATCACATTTACATGAATATTTGGACATGAAAAAGCTTTCCGCGCGATGGGTGCCGCGATTGCTCACACACGACCATAAGCGCAACCGTGTGACCATTTCAAAGGAGTGTTTGGCGATGTTCAACCGCAATCCAAACGAATTTTGCGCCGTTTCGTTACCGTAGACGAAACATGGATCCACCACACCACACCAGAGACCAAAGAACAATCAAGACAGTGGGTTTCTCCGGGTGAACGTGCACCAAAGAAGGCCAAGGTGGGTCTGTCGGCCAACAAGGTCATGGCCACAGTTTTTGGGATGCACAAGGTATCATTCACATCGATTACCTTGAAAAGGGTAAAACGATCACCGGCGAATATTATTCAGAGCTTTTGGACAGATTCGATATTGATTTGAAGCAGAAACGACCGCATTTGGCGAAAAAAAAAGTGCTGTTCCATCAGGACAATGCACGGGTGCACACGTGTGTAGTGAGCATGGCAAAATTTCATAAATTGGGCTACGAACTGCTACCCCATCCAGCATATTCTCCAGATTTAGCCCCCTGTGACTATTTTTTGTTTCCAAACATGAAGAAATGGCTCGGCGGTAAGAGATTCGGGTCAAATGAAGAGGTCATCACAGAAACAAACGACTATTTTGAGGGCCTTGAGAAAACCTATTATTTGGAAGGAATAAAAAAATTGGAAAAACGCTGGACTAAATGTATAGAGCTAAAAGGAGATTATGTTGAGAAATAAAACGCTTCTTTGACGAAAAAAATATATTTTATTCAAAAAGTCACGGACTTATCAAACGACCCTCGTATCTTACTGTCGGGCACGCTCGACTGTAGGTTTCTTTACTTGTTAAATATAGGTATTTTAATATTGAATATAATGTTTAAATTATGATAAGTAATATATAATTTTAAAAGACTGTATAATTCCTCTTCTGATTGGACACATAGACTTTGGTTTTGAAATATATTTTTTTTTAGTATTTCTTCTATGTTTAAGATGAGTTTAAGTATTATATTTAGTTTTGCAAGTAATAAGCTTTCGATGATGTCGTTAAGGTGGTTAAGTAGTAATTCAATATTGTAATCAATTATATTTATTGTGTATTATGTATTATGTATTATATTAATATGTATTGTAATTTTATACCCTCATAGAGTAGAAGGGTATTATAACTTTGTTCAAACCAAAAATGTATGTAACAGGCAGAAGGAGACACCTCCGATCCCATAAAGTATATATATTCTGGCTCAGGATCATCAGCCGAGACGATACAGCCATGTACAGACAGATGGACAGACGGACTTCTGTGTTTATCGTTCGATTGGATTGTAATTTGGGGAGTAGATTTATATTGCAATTATTTATGTTCATACCAAAGCAGAAAGTTGTAGCTTTAATACTTCTCCTTATAATCGAAAATTATCGATTTGCGTGGGCGGTGGGCGTGGAATCAAAAATTGAAAATAAACTCGATCTACCTATGGTATACGGGAACCTTCACGTCAAATATGGTGTCTCTAGCTTTTGTAATAGCTGAGATCTAGACGTTCAAACGGACAGACGGACAGGCAGACGGACATGGCTCAATCGACTCAGCTAGTGATCCTGAGTCAGAATATATACACTTTGTGGGGTCTGCCACGCCTCCTTTTGCCTGTTACATACATTTGCACAAACTTAGTATACCATTTTTGACCATTTTCAATGGTTGAATGGTATAACAAGTTTATTATATTGATCGCAGAGAAGACGGAAAGGGTCATGCAAGCTATAATTACTAGAACAAAAGTCTAATGACAATGGCTGAAAGTTACGGGTAACTCTAGAAGGAACACTAAAGTTAAGTTGCCTGAGTAAGGAAGGGGAATCGACCTTAAATCTTATAAGTTTTATGATAAACAAGACACTTAACAAAATACGACGTTTAGCTAAAGAAGGAAGGCTAATTAAAAGAAGCCGATTATGATAAGGTGGTAAATCTACTACTGGAACCCAGTTGCAACTACGTAAAGCAAAAAGAAGAAACTGCTTTTGAACCGACTCAATTCTGTCTTGATAAATTTGGTACTGCGGGGACCACACGCAAGAACCATATTCAAGAATTGGACGTACAAGAGAAGTAAAAAGTAACTTGGTTGTAAAGGGATCATTAAATTCTTTGGCCCATCTTTTAATGAAACCAAGAACACGAAATGCCTTGTTAACAATGTGTGTAACGTGTCGATCAAATTTCAATTGCTGATCAAAGAGAATACCTAGATCATTAACTTCAGATATTCTTAAAGTTGAGTTCATTTAAAGGAATAGTTGATGACGTGATGGTCTTCTCTGTAAAATGACATACCTTTACATTTAGAACAATTAAGATGTAGCAGGTTATGACTACACCAGGCAAAAAACATGTCAAGATCCATTTGAAGAAAGTTTAAAGTTTTGTTATTATACGTCAGACAAAGTTTAACGTCATCAGCGTATAAAAGGATAGATGATTGTATTAGTACAGAAGGTAGGTCATTAATAACAAGTAAGAAAGCTACATTCGAGAGTGCTCGACTGTAATATACCCGCTACCCAGCAATATTTATGCAAAGTCAAAATCTAAAATAAAAAAAAAACATTTTTGCACCTATTTAATTTTTGATGCGGGCGGGACTCGAACCCGTTAATGCATAATAGTACTGTTCGTTTTGCAGTCAACAACTTAACCCATTTCACCATTAACCCGACAGCGCTGCTTACAGCTATGGAAAACGTTAAGCTGAATAACTTCTGTGTTTATTATCCGATTGTTACCAAATGATCAGAGATCATCTGGCCAGCTATAGTTATAGTAAACCGAAAATAAACAATATGGCATGAAAATTGCGCTTGTAATCAATGTTTTTTCGATTTACAGGGGCGGAAGGGGGCGTGGCCAAAATCAAAAAAAAACTTGATCGGCGTGCAATAATAACACATATTGTCACCAAATTTGGTAGTCCTAGCTTTTATAATAGCGGAGATCTAGATTTTCACACGGACAGACAGACGGACAGACGGACATGGCTATATCGACTCGGCTGTTGATCCTGAGCCAGAATATATATACTTTATGGGGTCGGATGTGTCTCCTTCTGCCTGTTACATACATTTTCGGTTTGAACAAAGTTATAATACCCTTCTACTCTATGAGTAGCGGGTATAAAAAATAATTTTTTGCACACATTTAATTTTTGATGCGGGTGGGACTCGAACCCATAGATGCATAATAGTTCTGTTCGTTATGCAGTCCACAACCTAACCCTTTTCACCACCGTACACGCAAACATTATTCGGCACAATTCTGCAAGCAGCGCTGCCGGCAAAAGGAGTAAAAAGTATTGAAAACGTATAACTTTTATTCAGGTACCAAAAAAATCCAAGATTTTTCACTTAAACAGTAAAAATAATAATTCTACCTGTTGAGGACTATAAATCGAATACGTGCATGTAAAAAACGATATGTTCCCTTTTAATACCTCTTTATATACTTGAATGGGAAGTGTTCTAGAGCATTCTAACTTTTGACTCATTTTGTTAAAAAGCTACGACCGATAGGTTCTATGGCATCTATACGATGTATCGGTCCGTACCGGCCGTTCCGACTTATTTACAGCGGGCAGCTATAAGAAACATGTATACAAAGTTTCAAGAAAGTAGCTCAAAAGGGAGGTGTTGGAGCAATTCCAACGATTAAAATAAAATAGAATTACAATAGTAAAGAGAATATAGGTAGTTAAGTTAGTAGTTAAGAGAGCACAAGAAGTATCTTAGTTTTAGTGTAAGACGATCGGCAATTGCCGAAAGCGAATTCGGGGAGTGTGGTCGGACTGTGGCCCACTCTTATTACAAAGTTTCATGAACGTAGCTCAAAAAAGGAGGCAAAAACTTTTTTTTGGAAAAAATAGGAAAAGTTCGATATCACCCCACCAACATGGCACGCATGCATGCGGAATCAAACCTTGGACCCATTGCCTAAGAGGTCCACCACTTCTCCATTCGGCCATTAAGCCATTACGCAAATTTTGCCAAAGTTACATTATGAGACCATTCGGAAATTTGCATTGTAAGGCATTCTTATTATTTCCTGTACAAATAAAGAATTTGCGCTGCCGGCAGCGAACAGAATATGGACAATATGGCATCAAAATTGCCCTTATAATTAATTTTTTCGATTTACAGGGGCAGAAGGGGGCGTGGTCAAAATCCAAAATAAACTTGATCAGCGTGCAATAATAACACATTTTGTCACCAAATTTGGTAGTCCTAGCTCTTATAATAGCTGAGATCTAGATTTGAACACGGACAGACAGACGGACATGGCTATATCGACTCGGCTGTTGATCCTGAGCCAGAATATATATACTTTATGGGGTCGGATGTGTCTCCTTCTGCCTGTTACATACATTTTCGGTTTGAACAAAGTTATAATACCCTTCTACTCTATGAGTAGCGGGTATAAAAAATAATTTTTTGCACACATTTAATTTTTGATGCGGGTGGGACTCGAACCCATAGATGCATAATAGTTCTGTTCGTTATGTAGTCCACAACCTAACCCATTTCACCACCGTACACGCAAACACTATTCGGCACAATTCTGCAAGCAGCGCTGCCGGCAAAAGGAGTAAAAAGTATTGAAATCGTATAACTTTTATTCAGGTACCAAAAAAATCCAAGATTTTTCACTTAAACAGTAAAAATAATAATTCTATCTGTTGAGGACTATAAATCGAATACGTGCATGTAAAAAACGATATGTTCCCTTTTAATACCTCTTTATATACTTGAATGGAAAGTGTTCTAGAGCATTCTAACTTTTGATAAATTTTGATAAAAAAATACGACCGACAGGTTCTATGGCATCTATACGATGTATCGGTCCGTACCGGCCGTTCCGACTTATTTACAGCGGGCAGCTATAAGAAACATGTATACAAAGTTTCATGAAAGTAGCTCAAAAGGGAGGTGTTGGAGCAATTCCATCGATTAAAATAAAATAGAATTACAATAGTAAAGAGAATATAGGTAGTTAAGTTAGTAGTTAAGAGAGCACAAGAAGTATCTTAGTTTTAGTGTAAGACGATCGGCAATTGCCGAAAGCGAATTCGGGGAGTGTGTTTGGACTGTGGCCCACTCTTATTACAAAGTTTCATGAAGGTAGCTCAAAAAAGGAGGCAAAAACTTTTTTTTGGAAAAAATAGGAAAAGTTCGATATTAGCCCACCAACATGGCACGCATGCATGCGGAATCAAACCTTGGACCCATTGCCTAAGAGGTCCACCACTTCTCCATTCGGCCATTAAGCCATTACGCAAGTTTTGCCAAAGTTACATTATGAGACCATTCGGAAATTTGCATTGTAAGGCATTCTTATTATTTCCTGTACAAATAAAGAATTTGCGCTACCGGCAGCGAACAGAATATGGACAATATGGCATCAAAATTGCCTTATAATTAATTTTTTCGATTTACAGGGGCAGAAGGGGGCGTGGTCAAAATCCAAAATAAACTTGATCAGCGTGCAATAATAACACATTTTGTCACCAAATTTGGTAGTCCTAGCTCTTATAACAGCTGAGATCTAGATTTGAACACGGACAGACAGACGGACAGACGGACATGGCTATATCGACTCGGCTGTTGATCCTGAGCCAGAATATATATACTTTATGGGGTCGGATGTGTCTCCTTCTGCCTGTTACATACATTTTCGGTTTGAACAAAGTTATAATACCCTTCTACTCTATGAGTAGCGGGTATAAAAAATAATTTTTTGCACACATTTAATTTTTGATGCGGGCGGGACTCGAACCCGTTAATGCATAATAGTACTGTTCGTTTTGCAGTCAACAACTTAACCCATTTCACCATTAACCCGGCAGCGCTGCTTCCAGCTATGGAAAACGTTAAGCTGAATAACTTCTGTGTTTATTATCCGATTGTTACCAAATTATCAGAGATCATCTGGCTAGCTATAGTTAATATACCCGCTACCCAGCTGCCCGTACATCATTTATTTGCGGAACAAAAAAAAACGGCTACAATCATATTTTGACCGTAAACGGCTACGGACTTACAATATTTATGCAAAGTCAAAATCTAAAATAAAAAAAAAACATTTTTGCACCTGAGCCAGAATGTATATACGTTATGGGGTCGGAGGTGTCTCCTTCTGCCTGTTACATACATTTTCGGTTTGAATAAAATTATAATACCGTTCTACTCTATGAGTAGCGGGTATAAAAAAAACAAGTATGAAAGCTACAGTCGAGTGTGCTCGACTGTAATATACCCACTACCCAGCTGCTCGTACATCGTTTATTTGCGGAACAAAAAAAACGGCTACAATCATATTTTGACCGTAAAAGGCTATGGACTTACAATATTTATGCAAAGTCAAAATCTAAAATAAAAAAAAAACATTTTTGCACCTATTTAATTTTTGATGAGGGAGGGACACGAACCCGTTAATGCATAATAGTACTGTTCGTTTTGCAGTCAACAACTTAACCCATTTCACCATTAACCCGGCAGCGCTGCTTACAGCTATGGAAAACGTTAAGCTGAATAACTTCTGTGTTTATTATCCGATTGTTATCAAATTTTCAGAGATCATCTGGCTAGCTATAGTTATAGTAAACCGAAAATGAACAATATGGCATCAAAATTGCGCTTGTAATCAATTTTTTTCGATTTACAGGGGCGAAAGGGGGCGTGGCCAAAATCAAAAATAAACTTGATCAGCGTGCAATAATAACACTGTCACCAAATTTGGTAGTTGTAGCTCTTATAATAGCTGAGATCTAGATTTTCACACGGACAGACAGACGGACATGGCTATATCGACTCGGCTGTTGATCCTGAGCCAGAATGTATATACTTTATGGGGTCGGAGTTGTCTCCTTCTGCCTGTTACATACATTTTCGGTTTGAACAAAATTATAATACCGTTCAACTCTATGAGTAGCGGGTATAAAAAGAAAAAGTAAGAAAGCTACAGTCGAGTGTTATATTTTGACCGTAAAAGGCTATGGACTTACAATATTTGTGCAAAGTCAAAATCTAAAATAAAAAAAAAACATTTTTGCACCTATTTAATTTTTGATGCGGGCGGGACTCGAACCCGTTAATGCATAATAGTACTGTTCGTTTTGCAGTCAACAACTTAACCTATTTCACCATTAACCCGGCAGCGCTGCTTACAGCTATGGAAAACGTTAAGCTGAATAACTTCTGTGATTATTATCCGATTGTTATCAAATTTTCAGAGATCATCTGGCTAGCTATAGTTATAGTAAACCGAAAATGAACAATATGGCATCAAAATTGCGCTTGTAATCAATTTTTTTCGATTTACAGGGGCGGAAGGGGGCATGGCCAAAATCCAAAATAAACTTGATCAGCGTGCAATAATAACACATACTGTCACCAAATTTGGTAGTTCTAGCTCTTATAATAGCTGTGATCTAGATTTGCACACGGACAGACAGACAGACAGACCGACATGGCTATATCGACTCGGCTGTTGATCCTAAGCCAGAATACATATACTTTATGGGGTCGGATGTGTCTCCTTCTGCCTGTTACATACATTTTCGGTTTCAACAAAGTTCTAATACCCTTCTACTCTCTAAGCAGCGGGTATAAAAAGTTTAAGCGGCATGAACTGGGAAACGAACCACGGGCCTGTCTGTTGAGGAGTTCGTCGCTTTTCCACTGTTATCCAACAACTGCAAAAATTTGCATTGTAAGGCATTCTTATTATTTCCTGTACAAATAAAGAATTTGCGCTGCCGGCAGCGCTGTTTACAGCTATGCAAAACGTTAAGCTGAATAACTTCTGTGTTTATTTATCCGATTGTTACCAAATTTTCGGAGATCATCTGGCAAGCTATAATTATCATATAAACCGAAAATGAACAATATGGCATCAAAATTGCGCTTGTAATCAATTTTTTTCGATTTACAGGGGCGGAAGGGGGCGTGCCCAACATCCAAAATAAGCTTGATCAGCGTGCATTAATAACAAATATTGTCACCAAATTTGGTAGTTCTAGCTCTTATAATAGCTGAGATCTAGATTTTCACACGGACAGACAGACGGACAGACGGACATGGCTATATCGACTCGGCTGTTGATCCTGAGCCAGAATATATATACTTTATGGGGTCGGAGGTGTCTCCTTCTGCCTGTTACATACATTTTCGGTTTGAACAAAGTTATAATACCCTTCTACTCTATGAGTAGCGGGTATATAAAAAAAAGCTTAAGCGGAATGAACTGGGAATCGAACTACGGGCCTGTCGGTTCAGGAGTTCATCGCTTTTCCACTAAGCTACTGACGCTGTTATCCAACAACTGCAAAAATTTTCATTGTAAGGCATTCTTATTATTTCCTGTACAAATAAAGAATTTGCGCTGCCGGCAGCGCTGCCTTCAGCTATGGAAAATGTTAAGCTGAATGACTTCTGTGTTTATTATCCGATTGTTACCAAATTTTCAGAGATCATCTGGCTGGCTATAGTTATCATATAAACCGAAAATGAACATTATGGCATCAAAATTGCGCTTGCAATCATTTTTTTTCGATTTGCAGGGGCGGAAGAGAGCGTGGCCAAAATCCAAAATAAACTTCATCAGCGTGCAATAAATACACATACTGTCACCAAATTTGGTAGTTCTAGCTCTTATAATAGCTGAGATCTAGATTTTCACACGGACAGACAGACGGACAGACGGACATGGCTATATCGACTCGGCTGTTGATCCTGAGCCAGAGTATATACTCTTTATGACAGATGGAGATGGCTATATCGACTCGGCTGTTGATCCTGAGCCCGAATATATATACTTTATGGGTTCGGAGGTGTTTCCTTCTGCCTGTTACATACATTTTCGGTTTGAACAAAGTTATAATACCCTTCTACTCTATGAGTAGCGGGTATAAAAAAAAAAGCTTAAGCGGCATGAACTGGTAATCAAACTACGGGCCTGTCGGTTCAGGAGTTCATCGCTTTTCCACTAAGCTACTGACGCTGTTATCCAACAACTGCAAAAATTTTCATTGTAAGGCATTCTTATTATTTCCTGAACAAATAAAGAATTTGCGCTGCCGGCAGCGCTGCCTTCAGCTATGGAAAATGTTAAGCTGAATGATTTCTGTGTTTATTATCCGATTGTTACTAAATTTTCAGAGATCATCTGGCTAGCTATAGTTATCATATAAACCGAAAATGAACAATATGGCATCAAAATTGCGCTTGTAATCATTTTTTTTGCGATTTACAGGGGCGGAAGGGGGCGTGGCCACAATCCAAAATGAACTTGATCACCGTGCAATAATAACACATACTGTCACCAAATTTGGTAGTCCTAGCTCTTATAATAGCTGAGATCAAGATTTTCACACGGACAGACAGACGGACAGACGGACATCGCTATATCGACTCGGCTGTTGATCCTGAGCCAGAATAAATATACTTTATGGGGTCGGAGGTGTCTCCTTCTGCCTGTTACATACATTTTCGGTTTGAACAAAGTTATAATACCCTTCTACTCTATGGGTAACGGGTATAAAAACATATTTGCACACATTTAATTTTTGATGCGGGCGGGACTCGAACCCGTAAATGCATAATAGTACTGTTCGTTTTGCAGTCCACAACTTAACCCATTTCACCACCGTACACGCACACACGATTCGGCACAATGCTGCAAGCAGCCCTGCCGGCAGCGCTGCTTATAGCTATGGAAAACGTTAAGCTGAATAACTTCTGTGTTTATTATCCGATTGGTACCAAATTTTCAGAGATCATCTGGCTAGCTATAGTTATCATGTAGACCGGAAATGAACAATATGGCATGCGCTTGTAATCAATGTTTTTTCGATTTACAGGGGCGGAAGGGGGCGTGGCCAAAATCCAAAATAAACTTGATCAGCGTGCAATAATAACACATACTGTCACCAAATTTGGTAGTCCTAGCTCTTATAATAGCTGAGATCTAGATTTTCACACGGACAGACGGACATCGCTATATCGACTCGGCTGTTGATCCTGAGCCAGAGTATATATACTTTATGGGGTCGGAGGTGTCTCCTTCTGCCTGTTACATACATTTTCGGTTTGAACAAAGTTATAATACCCTTCTACTCTATGAGTAGCGGGTATAAAAAAAAAGCTTAAGCGGCATGAACTGGTAATCGAACTACGGGCCTGTCGGTTCAGGAGTTTATCGCTTTTCCACTAAGCTACTGACGCTGTTATCCAACAACTGCAAAAATTTTCATTGTAAGGCATTCTTATTATTTCTTGAACAAATAAAGAATTTGCGCTGCCGGCAGCGCCGCCTTCAGCTATGGAAAATGTTAAGCTGAATTACTTCTGAGTTTATTATCCGATTGTTACCAAATTTTCAGAGATCATCTGGCTAGCTATAGTTATCATATAAACCGAAAATAAACAATATGGCATCAAAATTGCGCTTGTAATCAATACTTTTTCGATTTACAGGGGCGTAAGGGGGCGTGGCCAAAATCCAAAATAAACTTGAATAGCGTGCAATAATAACACATACTGTCACCAAATTTGGTAGTTCTAGCTTTTATAATAGCTGAGATCTAGATTTTCACACGGACAGACAGACAGAAGGACAGACGGACATGGCTATTTCGACTCGGCTGTTGATCCTGAGCCAGAGTATATATACTTTATGGGGTCGGAGGTGTCTCCTTCTGCCTGTTACATACATTTTCGGTTTGAACAAAAATATCATACCCTTCTACTCTATGGGTAACGGGTATAAAAACATATTTGCACACAAATATTTGCCAGCAGCGCTGCTTACAGCTATGGAAAACGTTAAGCTGAATAACTTCTGTGTTTATTATCCGATTGGTACCAAATTTTCAGAGATCATCTGGCTAACTATAGATATTATGTAAACCGAAAATGAACAATATGGCATCAACATTTCGCTTGTAATCAATATTTTTTTGATTTACAGGGGCGGAAGGGGGCGTGGCCAAAATCCAAAATAAATTTGATCAGCGTGCATTAGTAACACATATTGTCACCAAATTTGGTAGTCTTAGCTCTTATAATAGCAGAGATCCAGATTTTCACACGGACAGACAGACGGACAGACGGGCATGGCTATATCGACTCAGCTGTTGAACCTGAGCCAGAATGTATATACTTTATGGGGTCGGAGGTGTCTCCTTCTGCCTGTTACATACATTTTCGGTTTGAACAAAGTTATAATACCCTTCTACTTCATGAGTAGCGGGTATAAAAAAAAAAGTTTTAGCGGCATGAACTGGGAATCGAACTACGGCCCTGTCGGCTCAGGAGTTCATCGCTTTTCCACTAAGCTACTGACGGTGTTATCCAACAACTGCAAAAATTTGAATTGTAAGGCATTCTTATTATTTCCTGTACAAATAAAGAATTTGCGCTGGCGGAAGCGCTGCTTACAGCTATGGAAAACGTTAAGCTGAATAACTTCTGTGTTTATTATCCGATTGTAACCAAATTTTCAGAGATCATCTGGCTAGCTATAGTTATAGTCATATAAACCGAAAATGCACAATATGGCATCAAAATTGCGCTTGTAATCATTTTTTTTGCGACTTAAAGGGGCAGAAGGGGGCGTGGCCAAAATCCAAAATAAACTTGATCAGCGTGCAAAAATAACACATATTGTCACCAAATTTGGTAGTCCTAGCTCTTATAATAGCTGAAATGTAGATTTTCACACGGACAGACACACGGACAGACGGACATGGTTATATCGACTCGGCTGTTGATCCTGAGCCAGAATATATATACTTTATGGGGTCGGAGGTGTCTCCTTCTGCCTGTTACATACATTTTCGGTTTGAACAAAGTTATAATACCCTTCTACTCTATGAGTAGCGGGTATATAAAAAAAAGCTTAAGCGGAATGAACTGGTAATCGAACTACGGCCCTGTCGGTTCAGGAGTTCATCGCTTTTCCACTAAGCTACTGACGCTGTTATCCAACAACTGCAAAAATTTTTTATTGTAAGGCATTGTTATTATTTCCTGTACAAATAAAGAATTTGCGCTGCCGGCAGCGCTGCCTTCAGCTATGGAAAATGTTAAGCTGAATGACTTCTGTGTTTATTATCCGATTGTTACCAAATTTTCAGAGATCATCTGGCTAGCTACAGTTATCATATAAACCGAAAATGAACAATATGGCATCAAAATTGCGCTTGCAACGAATTTTTTTCGATTTACAGGGGCGGAAGAGAGCGTGGCCAAAATCCAAAATAAACTTCATCAGCGTGCAATAAAAGCACATACTGTCACCAAATTTGGTAGTTCTAGCTCTTATAAAACCTGAGATCTAGATTTTCACACGGACAGACAGACGGACATGACTATATCGACTCGGCTGTTGATCCTGACCCAGAGTATATACTCTTTATGACAGATGGAGATGGCTATATCGACTCGGCTGTTGATCCTGAGCCCGAATATATATACTTTATGGGGTCGGAGGTGTCTCCTTCTGCCTGTTACATACATTTTCGGTTTCAACAAAGTTATAATACCCTTCTACTCTATGAGTAGCGGGTATAAAAAAAAAGCTTAAGCGGCATGAACTGGTAATCGAACTACGGGCCTGTCGGTTCAGGAGTTCATCGCTTTTCCACTAAGCTACTGACGCTGTTATCCAACAACTGCAAAAATTTTCATTGTAAGGCATTCTTATTATTTCCTGAACAAATAAAGAATTTGCGCTGCCGGCAGCGCTGCTTACAGCTATGGAAAACGTTAAGCTGAATAATTTCTGTGTTTATTATCCGATTGGTACCAAATTTTCAGAGATCATCTGGCTAGCTATAGTTATCATGTAAACCGGAAATGAACAATATGGCATGCGCTTGTAATCAATGTTTTTTCGATTTACAGGGGCGGAAGGGGGCGTGGCCAAAATCCAAAATAAACTTGATCAGCGTGCAATAATAACACATACTGTCACCAAATTTGGTAGTCCTAGCTCTTATAATAGCTGAGACCTAGATTTTCACACGGACAGACGGACGAATATCGCTAAATCGACTCGGCTCTTGATCCTGAGCCAGAGAATATATACTTTATGGGGTCGGAGGTGTCTCCTTCTGCCTGTTACATACATTTTCGGTTTGAACAAAGTTATAATACCCTTCTACTCTATGAGTAGCGGGGATAAAAAAGAAGCTTAAGCGGCATGAACTGGTAATCGAACTACGGGCCTGTCGGTTCAGGAGTTTATCGCTTTTCCACTAAGCTACTGACGCTATTATCCAACAACTGAAAAATTTGCATTGTAAGGCATTCTTATTATTTCCTGTACAAATAAAGAATTTGCTCTGCCGGCAGCGCTGCCTTCAGCTATTGAAAAGGTTAAGCTGAATGACTTCTGTGTTTATTATCCGATTGTAACCAAATTTTCAGAGATCATCTGGCTAGCTATAGTTATCATGCAAACTGGAAATGAACAATATGGCATCAAAATTGCGCTTGTAATCAATGTTTTTTCGATTTACAGGGGCGGAAGGGGGCGTGGCCAAAATCCAAAATAAACTTGATCAGCGTGCAATAATAACACATATTGTCACTAAATTTGGTAGTCCTAGCTCTTATAATAGCTGAAATGTAGATTTTTACACGGACAGACAGACGGACATGACTATATCGACTCGGCTGTTGATCCTGACCCAGAGTATATACTCTTTATGACAGATGGACATGGCTATATCGACTCAGCTGTTGAACCTGAGCCAGAATGTATATACTTTATGGGGTCGGAGGTGTCTCCTTCTGCCTGTTACATACATTTTCGGTTTCAACAAAGTTATAATACCCTTCTACTCTATGAGTAGCGGGTATAAAAAAAAAGCTTAAGCGGCATGAACTGGTAATCGAACTACGGCCCTGTCGGTTCAGGAGTTCATCGCTTTTCCACTAAGCTACTGACGCTGTTATCCAACAACTGCAAAAATTTTCATTGTAAGGCATTCTTATTATTTCCTGAACAAATAAAGAATTTGCGCTGCCGGCAGCGCTGCTTACAGCTATGGAAAACGTTAAGCTGAATAACTTCTGTGTTTATTATCCGATTGGTGCCAAATTTTCAGAGATCATCTGGCTAGCTATAGTTATCATGTAAACCGGAAATGAACAATATGGCATGCGCTTGTAATCAATGTTTTTTCGATTTACAGGGGCGGAAGGGGCGTGGCCAAAATCCAAAAATAAACTTGATCAGCGTGCAATAATAACACATACTGTCACCAAATTTGGTAGTCCTAGCTCTTATAATAGCTGAGACCTAGATTTTCACACGGACAGACGGACGAATATCGCTAAATCGACTCGGCTCTTGATCCTGAGCCAGAGTATATATACTTTATGGGGTCGGAGGTGTCTTCTTCTGCCTGTTACATCATTTTCGGTTTGAACAAAGTTATAATACCCTTCTACTCTATGAGTAGCGGGGATAAAAAAGAAGCTTAAGCGGCATGAACTGGTAATCGAACTACGGGCCTGTCGGTTCAGGAGTTTATCGCTTTTCCACTAAGCTACTGACGCTATTATCCAACAACTGAAAAATTTGCATTGTAAGGCATTCTTATTATTTCCTGTACAAATAAAGAATTTGCTCTGCCGGCAGCGCTGCCTTCAGCTATTGAAAAGGTTAAGCTGAATGACTTCTGTGTTTATTATCCGATTGTAACCAAATTTTCAGAGATCATCTGGCTAGCTATAGTTATCATGCAAACTGGAAATGAACAATATGGCATCAAAATTGCGCTTGTAATCAATGTTTTTTCGATTTACAGGGGCGGAAGGGGGCGTGGCCAAAATCCAAAATAAACTTGATCAGCGTGCAATAATAACACATATTGTCACTAAATTTGGTAGTCCTAGCTCTTATAATAGCTGAAATGTAGATTTTTACACGGACAGACAGACGGACAGACGGACATGGCTATATCGACTCGGCTGTTGATCCTGAGCCAGAATATATATACTTTATGGGGTCGGAGGTGTCTCCTTCTGCCTGTTACATACATTTTCGATTTGAACAAAGTTATAATACCCTTCTACTCTATGAGTAGCGGGTATACAAAAAAAAAGCTTAAGCGGAATGAACTGGTAATCGAACTACGGGCCTGTCGGTTCAGGAGTTCATCGCTTTTCCACTAAGCTACTGACGCTGTTATCCAACAACTGCAAAAATTTTCATTGTAAGGTCTTCTTATAATTTCCTGTACAAATAAAGAATTTGCGCTGCCGGCAGCGCTGCCTTCAGCTATGGAAAATGTTAAGCTGAAAGACTTCTGTGTTTATTATCCGATTCTTACCAAATTTTCAGAGATCATTTGGCTAGCTATAGTTATCATATAAACCGAAAATGAACAATATGGCATCAAAATTGCGCTTGTAATCAATTTTTTTCGATTTACAGGGGGAAGGGGGCGTGGCCAAAATCCAAAATAAACTTGATCAGCGTGCAATAATAACACATACTGTCACCAAATTTGGTAGTCCTAGCTCTTATAATAGCTGAGATCTAGATTTTCACACGGACAGACAGACGGACAGAAGGACATCGCTATATCGACTCGGCTGTTGATCCTGAGCCAGAATATATATACTTTATGGGGTCGGAGGTGTCTCCTTCTGCCTGTTACATACATTTTCGGTTTGAACAAAGTTATAATACCCTTCTACTCTATGAGTAGCGGGTATATAAAAAAAAAGCTTAAGCGGAATGAACTGGTAATCGAACTACGGGCCTGTCGGTTCAGGAGTTCATCGCTTTTCCACTAAGCTACTGACGCTGTTATCCAACAACTGCAAAAATTTTCATTGTAAGGTATTCTTATTATTTCCTGTACAAATAAAGAATTTGCGCTGCCGGCAGCGCTGCATTCAGCTATGGAAAATGTTAAGCTGAATGACTTCTGTGTTTATTATCCGATTGTTACCAAATTTTCAGAGAACATTTGGCTAGCTATAGTTATCATATAAACCGAAAATGAACAATATGGCATCAAAATTGCGCTTGTAATCAATTTTTTTCGATTTACAGGGGGGAAGGGGTCGTGGCCAAAATCCAAAATAAACTTGATCAGCGTGCAATAATAACACATACTGTCACCAAATTTGGTAGTCCTAGCTCTTATAATAGCTGAGATCTAGATTTTCACACGGACAGACAGACGGACAGATGGACATGGCTATATCGACTCAGCTGTTGAACCTGAGCCAGAATGTATATACTTTATGGTGTCGGAGGTGTCTCCTTCTGCCTGTTACATACATTTTCGGTTTGAACAAAGTTATAATACCCTTCTATTTCATGAGTAGCGGGTATAAAAAGAAAAAGTTTAAGCGGCATGAACTGGGAATCGAACTACGGCCCTGTCGGTTCAGGAGTTCATCGCTTTTCCACTAAGCTACTGACGCTGTTATCTAACAACTGCAAAAATTTGCATTGTAAGGCATTCTTATTATTTCCTGTACAAATAAAGAATTTGCGCTGGCGGCAGCGCTGCTTACAGCTATGGAAAACGTTAAGCTGAATAACTTCTGTGTTTATTATCCGATTGGTGCCAAATTTTCAGAGATCATCTGGCTAGCTATAGTTATCATGTAAACCGGAAATGAACAATATGGCATGCGCTTGTAATCAATGTTTTTTCGATTTACAGGGGCGGAAGGGGGCGTGGCCAAAATCCAAAATAAACTTGATCAGCGTGCAATAATAACACATACTGTCACCAAATTTGGTAGTCCTAGCTCTTATAATAGCTGAGATCTAGATTTTCACACGAACAGACGGACGAATATGGCTAAATCGACTCGGCTGTTGATCCTGAGCCAGAGTATATATACTTTATGGGGTCGGAGGTGTCTTCTTCTGCCTGTTACATCATTTTCGGTTTGAACAAAGTTATAACACCCTTCTACTCTATGGGTAACGGGTATAAAAACATATTTGCACACATTTAATTTTTGATGCGGGCGGGACTCGAACCCGTAAATGCATAATAGTACTGTTCGTTTTGCAGTCCACAACTTAACCCATTTCACCACCGCACACGCACACACGATTCGGCACAATGCTGCAAGCAGCCCTGCCGGCAGCGCTGCTTACAGCTATGGAAAACGTTAAGCTGAATAACTTCTGTGTTTATTATCCGATTGGTACCAAATTTTCAGAGATCATCTGGCTAGTTATAGATATTATGTAAAGCAAAAATGAACAATATGGCATCAAAATTTTTTTCGACTTACAGGGGGGGAAGGGGGCGTGGCCAAAATCCAAAATAAACTTGATCAGCGTGCAATAATAACACATACTGTCACCAAATTTGGTAGTCCTAGCTCTTATAATAGCTGAGGTCTAGATTTTCACACGGACAGACAGACGGACAGACGGACAGACGCTTGATCAGCGTGCAATAATAACACATATTGTCACTAAATTTGGTAGTCCTAGCTCTTATAATAGCTGAAATGTAGATTTTCACACGGACAGACAGACGGACAGACGGACATCGCTATATCGACTCGGCTGTTGATCCTGAGCCAGAGTATATATACTTTATGGGGTCGGAGGTGTCTTCTTCTGCCTGTTACATCATTTTCGGTTTGAACAAAGTTATAATACCCTTCTACTCTATGGGTAACGGGTATAAAAACATATTTGCACACATTTAATTTTTGATGCGGGCGGGACTCGAACCCGTAAATGCATAATAGTACTGTTCGTTTTGCAGTCCACAACTTAACCCATTTCACCACCGTACACGCACACACGATTCGGCACAATGCTGCAAGCAGCCCTGCCGGCAGCGCTGCTTACAGCTATGGAAAACGTTAAGCTGAATAACTTCTGTGTTTATTATCCGATTGGTACCAAATTTTCAGAGATCATCTGGCTAGCTATAGATATTATGTAAACCAAAAATGAACAATATGGCATCAAAATTGCGCTTGTAATCAATTTTTTTCGACTTACAGGGGGGGAAGGGGGCGTGGCCAAAATCCAAAATAAACTTGTTCAGCGTGCAATAATAACACATATTGTCACTAAATTTGGTAGTCCTAGCTCTTATAATAGCTGAAATGTAGATTTTCACACGGACAGACAGACGGACAGACGGACATGGCCAGATCGACTCGGCTGTTGATCCTGAGCCAGAATATATATACTTTATGGGGTCGGAGGTGTCTCCTTCTGCCTGTTACATACATTTTCGGTTTGAACAAAGTTATAATACCCTTCTACTCTATGAGTAGCGGGTATATAAAAAAAAAGCTTAAGCGGAATGAACTGGTAATCGAACTACGGGCCTGTCGGTTCAGGAGTTCATCGCTTTTCCACTAAGCTACTGACGCTGTTATCCAACAACTGCAAAAATTTTCATTGTAAGGTATTCTTATTATTTCCTGTACAAATAAAGAATTTGCGCTGCCGGCAGCGCTGCATTCAGCTATGGAAAATGTTAAGCTGAATGAGTTCTGTGTTTATTATCCGATTGTTACCAAATTTTCAGAGAACATTTGGCTAGCTATAGTTATCATATAAACCGAAAATGAACAATATGGCATCAAAATTGGGCTTGTAATCAATTTTTTTCGATTTACAGGGGGGAAGGGGTCGTGGCCAAAATCCAAAATAAACTTGATCAGCGTGCAATAATAACACATACTGTCACCAAATTTGGTAGTCCTAGCTCTTATAATAGCTGAGATCTAGATTTTCACACGGACAGACAGACGGACAGATGGACATGGCTATATCGACTCAGCTGTTGAACCTGAGCCAGAATGTATATACTTTATGGTGTCGGAGGTGTCTCCTTCTGCCTGTTACATACATTTTCGGTTTGAACAAAGTTATAATACCCTTCTATTTCATGAGTAGCGGGTATAAAAAGAAAAAGTTTAAGCAGCATGAACTGGGAATCGAACTACGGCCCTGTCGGTTCAGGAGTTCATCGCTTTTCCACTAAGCTACTGACGCTGTTATCCAACAACTGCAAAAATTTGCATTGTAAGGCATTCTTATTATTTCCTGTACAAATAAAGAATTTGCGCTGGCGGCAGCGCTGCTTACAGCTATGGAAAACGTTAAGCTGAATAACTTCTGTGTTTATTATCCGATTGGTGCCAAATTTTCAGAGATCATCTGGCTAGCTATAGTTATCATGTAAACCGGAAATGAACAATATGGCATGCGCTTGTAATCAATGTTTTTTCGATTTACAGGGGCGGAAGGGGGCGTGGCCAAAATCCAAAATGAACTTGATCAGGGTGCAATAATAACACATACTGTCACCAAATTTGGTAGTCCTAGCTCTTATAATAGCTGAGATCTAGATTTTCACACGAACAGACGGACGAATATCGCTAAATCGACTCGGCTGTTGATCCTGAGCCAGAGTATATATACTTTATGGGGTCGGAGGTGTCTTCTTCTGCCTGTTACATCATTTTCGGTTTGAACAAAGTTATAACACCCTTCTACTCTATGGGTAACGGGTGTAAAAACATATTTGCACACATTTAATTTTTGATGCGGGCGGGACTCGAACCCGTAAATGCATAATAGTACTGTTCGTTTTGCAGTCCACAACTTAACCCATTTCACCACCGTACACGCACACACGATTCGGCACAATGCTGCAAGCAGCCCTGCCGGCAGCGCTGCTTACAGCTATGGAAAACGTTAAGCTGAATAACTTCTGTGTTTATTATCCGATTGGTACCAAATTTTCAGAGATCACCTGGCTAGCTATAGATATTATGTAAAGCAAAAATGAACAATATGGCATCAAAATTGCGCTTGTAATCAATTTTTTTCGACTTACAGGGGGGAAAGGGGGCGTGGCCAAAATCCAAAATAAACTTGATCAGCGTGCAATAATAACACATACTGTCACCAAATTTGGTAGTCCTAGCTCTTATAATAGCTGAGGTCTAGATTTTCACACGGACAGACAGACGGACAGACGGACAGACGGACATCGCTATATCGACTTGGCTGTTGATCCTGAGCCAGAATATATATACTTTATGGGGTCGGAGGTGTCTCCTTCTGCCTGTTACATACATTTTCGGTTTGAACAAAGTTATAATACCCTTCTACTCTATGAGTAGCGGGTATAAAAAAAAAAGCTTAAGCGGCATGAACTGGTAATCGAACTACGGGCCTGTCGGTTCAGGAGTTTATCGCTTTTCCACTAAGCTACTGACGCTGTTATCCAACAACTGCAAAAATTTTCATTGTAAGGCATTCTTATTTTTTCTTGAACAAATAAAGAATTTGCGCTGCCGGCAGCGCTGCCTTCAGCTATTGAAAATGTTAAGCTGAATGACTTCTGTGTTTATTATCCGATTGTAACCAAATTTTCAGAGATCATCTGGCTAGCTATAGTTATCATGCAAACTGGAAATGAACAATATGGCATCAAAATTGCGCTTGTAATCAATGTTTTTTCGATTTACAGGGGCGGAAGGGGGTGTGGCCAAAATCCAAAATAAACTTGATCAGCGTGCATTAATAACACATATTGTCACTAAATTTGGTGGTCCTAGCTCTTATAATAGCTGAAATGTAGATTTTCACACGGACAGACAGACGGACAGACGGACATGGCTATATCGACTCGGCTGTTGATCCTGAGCCAGAATATATATACTTTATGGGGTCGGAGGTGTCTCCTTCTGCCTGTTACATACATTTTCGGTTTGAACAAAGTTATAATACCCTTCTACTCTATGAGTAGCGGGTATATAAAAAAAAAGCTTAAGCGGAATGAACTGGTAATCGAACTACGGGCCTGTCGGTTCAGGAGTTCATCGCTTTTCCACTAAGCTACTGACGCTGTTATCCAACAACTGCAAAAATTTTCATTGTAAGGTATTCTTATTATTTCCTGTACAAATAAAGAATTTGCGCTGCCGGCAGCGCTGCCTTCAGCTATGGAAAATGTTAAGCTGAATGACTTCTGTGTTTATTATCCGATTGTAACCAAATTTTCAGAGATCATCTGGCTAGCTATAGTTATCATATAAACCGAAAATGAACAATATGGCATCAAAATTGCGCTTGTAATCAATTTTTTTCGATTTACAGGGGGGAAGGGGGCGTGGCCAAAATCCAAAATAAACTTGATCAGGTGCAATAATAACACATACTGTCACCAAATTTGGTAGTCCTAGCTCTTATAATAGCTGAGATCTAGATTTTTACACGGACAGACAGACGGACAGACGGACATCGCTATATCGACTCGGCTGTTGATCCTGAGCCAGAGTATATATACATTATGGGGTCGGAGGTGTCTTCTTCTGCCTGTTACATCATTTTCGGTTTGAACAAAGTTATAATACCCCTTCTTCTCTATGGGTAACGGGTATAAAAACATATTTGCACATATTTAATTTTTGATGCGGGCGGGACTCGAACCCGTAAATGCATAATAGTACTGTTCGTTTTGCAGTCCACAACTTCACCCATTTCACCACCGTACACGCACACACGATTCGGCACAATGCTGCAAGCAGCCCTGCCGGCAGCGCTGCTTACAGCTATGGAAAACGTTAAGCTGAATAACTTCTGTGTTTATTATCCGATTGGTACCAAATTTTCAGAGATCATCTGGCTAGCTATAGATATTATGTAAACCAAAAATGAACAATATGGCATCAAAATTGCGCTTGTAATCAATATTTTTCGATTTACAGGGGCGGAAGGGGGGTGGCCAAAATCCAAAATAAACTTGATCAGCGTGCAATAATAACACATATTGTCACTAAATTTGGTAGTCCTAGCTCTTATAATAGCTGAAATGTAGATTTTCACACGGACAGACAGACGGACAGACGGACATGGCTATATCGACTCGGCTGTTGATCCTGAGCCAGAATATATATACTTTATGGGGTCGGAGGTGTCTCCTTCTGCCTGTTCCATACATTTTCGGTTTGAACAAAAGTTATAATACCCTTCTACTCTATGAGTAGCGGGTATATAAAAAAAGCTTAAGCGGAATGAACTGGTAATCGAACTACGGGCCTGTCGGTTCAGGAGTTCATCGCTTTTCCACTAAGCTACTGACGCTGTTATCCAACAACTGCAAAAATTTTCATTGTAAGGTATTCTTATTATTTCCTGTACAAATAAAGAATTTGCGCTGCCGGCAGCGCTGCCTTCAGCTATGGAAAATGTTAAGCTGAATGACTTCTGTGTTTATTATCCGATTGTTACCAAATTTTCAGAGAACGTTTGGCTATCTATAGTTATCATATAAACCGAAAATGAACAATATGGCATCAAAATTGCGCTTGTAATCAATTTTTTTCGATTTACAGGGGGGAAGGGGGCGTGGCCAAAATCCAAAATAAACTTGATCAGCGTGCAATAATAACACATACTGTCACCAAATTTGGTAGTCCTAGCTCTTATAATAGCTGAGATCTAGATTTTCACACGGACAGACAGACGGACAGACGGACATCGCTATATCGACTCGGCTTTTGATCCTGAGCCAGAGTATATATACTTTATGGAGTCGGAGGTGTCTTCTTCTGCCTGTTACATCATTTTCGGTTTGAACAAAGTTATAATACCCTTCTACTCTATGGGTAACGGGTATAAAAACATATTTGCACACATTTAATTTTTGATGCGGGCGGGACCCGAACCCGTAAATGCATAATAGTACTGTTCGTTTTGCAGTCCACAACTTAACCCATTTCACCACCGTACATGCACACACGATTCGGCACAATGCTGCAAGCAGCCCTGCCGGCAGCGCTGCTTACAGCTATGGAAAACGTTAAGCTGAATAACTTCTGTGTTTATTATCCGATTGGTACCAAATTTTCAGAGATCATCTGGCTAGCTATAGATATTATGTAAACCAAAAATGAACAATATGGCATCAAAATTGCGCTTGTAATCAATATTTTTTCGATTTACAGGGGGGGAAGGGGGCGTGGCCAAAATCCAAAATAAACTTGATCAGCGTGCAATAATAACACATTTTGTCACCAAATTTGGTAGTCCTAGCTCTTATAATAGCTGAGATCTAGATTTTCACACGGACAGACAGACGGACAGACGGAGATGGCTATATCGACTTGGCTGTTGATCCTGAGCCAGAATATATACACTTTATGGGGTCGGAGGTGTCTCCTTCTGCCTGTTACATACATTTTCGGTTTGAACAAAGTTATGATACCCTTCTACTCTATGAGTAGCGGGTAAAAAAAAAAGCTTAAGCGGCATGAACTGGTAATCGAACTACGGGCCTGTCGGTTCAGGAGTTCATCGCTTTTCCACTAAGCTACTGACGCTGTTATCCAACAACTGCAAAAATTTTCATTGTAAGGCATTTTTATTATTTCTTGAACAAATAAAGAATTTGCGCTGCCGGCAGCGCTGCCTTCAGCTATGGAAAATGTTAAGCTGAATGACTTCTGTGTTTATTATCCGATTGTAACCAAATTTTCAGAGATCATCTGGCTAGCTATAGTTATCATATAAACCGAAAATGAACAATATGGCATCAAAATTGCGCTTGTAATCATTCTTTTTGCGATTTACAGGGGCGGAAGGGGGCGCGACCAAAATCTAAAATAAACTTGATCAGCGTGCAATAATAACACATACTGTCACCAAATTTGGTAGTCCTAGCTCTTATAATAGCTGAGATCTAGATTTTCACACGGACAAACAGACGGACAGACGGACATGGCTTTATCGACTCGGCTGTTGATCCTGAGCCAGAATATATACACTTTATGGGGTCGGAGGTGTCTCCTTCTGCCTGTTACATACATTTTTGGTTTGAACAAAGTAATAATACCCTTCTACTTCATGAGTAGCGGGTATAAAAAGAAAAACTTTAAGCGGCATGAACTGGGAATCGAACTACGGCCCTGTCGGTTCAGGAGTTCATCGCTTTTCCACTAAGCTACTGACGCTGTTATCCAACAACTGCAAAAATTTTCATTGTAAGGCATTTTTATTATTTCTTGAACAAATAAAGAATTTGCGCTGCCGGCAGCGCTGCCTTCAGCTATGGAAAATGTTAAGCTGAATGACTTCTGTGTTTATTATCCGATTGTAACCAAATTTTCAGAGATCATCTGGCTAGCTATAGTTATCATATAAACCGAAAATGAACAATATGGCATCAAAATTGCGCTTGTAATCAATTTTTTTCGATTTACAGGGGGGAAGGGGGCGTGGCCAAAATCCAAAATAAACTTGATCAGCGTGCAATAATAACACATACTGTCACCAAATTTGGTAGTCCTAGCTCTTATAATAGCTGAGATCTAGATTTTTACACGGACAGACAGACGGACAGACGGACATCGCTATATCGACTCGGCTGTTGATCCTGAGCCAGAGTATATATACATTATGGGGTCGGAGGTGTCTTCTTCTGCCTGTTACATCATTTTCGGTTTGAACAAAGTTATAATACCCTTCTTCTCTATGGGTAACGGGTATAAAAACATATTTGCACATATTTAATTTTTGATGCGGGCAGGACTCGAACCCGTAAATGCATAATAGTACTGTTCGTTTTGCAGTCCACAACTTCACCCATTTCACCACCGTACACGCACACACGATTCGGCACAATGCTGCAAGCAGCCCTGCCGGCAGCGCTGCTTACAGCTATGGAAAACGTTAAGCTGAATAACTTCTGTGTTTATTATCCGATTGGTACCAAATTTTCAGAGATCATCTGGCTAGCTATAGATATTATGTAAACCAAAAATGAACAATATGGCATCAAAATTGCGCTTGTAATCAATATTTTTTCGATTTACAGGGGCGGAAGGGGGTGTGGCCAAAATCCAAAATAAACTTGATCAGCGTGCAATAATAACACATATTGTCACTAAATTTGGTAGTCCTAGCTCTTATAATAGCTGAAATGTAGATTTTCACACGGACAGACAGACGGACAGACGGACATGGCTATATCGACTCGGCTGTTGATCCTGAGCCAGAATATATATACTTTATGGGGTCGGAGGTGTCTCCTTCTGCCTGTTCCATACATTTTCGGTTTGAACAAAGTTATAATACCCTTCTACTCTATGAGTAGCGGGTATATAAAAAAAAGCTTAAGCGGAATGAACTGGTAATCGAACTACGGGCCTGTCGGTTCAGGAGTTCATCGCTTTTCCACTAAGCTACTGACGCTGTTATCCAACAACTGCAAAAATTTTCATTGTAAGGTATTCTTATTATTTCCTGTACAAATAAAGAATTTGCGCTGCCGGCAGCGCTGCCTTCAGCTATGGAAAATGTTAAGCTGAATGACTTCTGTGTTTATTATCCGATTGTTACCAAATTTTCAGAGAACGTTTGGCTAGCTATAGTTATCATATAAACCGAAAATGAACAATATGGCATCAAAATTGCGCTTGTAATCAATTTTTTTCGATTTACAGGGGGGAAGGGGGCGTGGCCAAAATCCAAAATAAACTTGATCAGCGTGCAATAATAACACATACTGTCACCAAATTTGGTAGTCCTAGCTCTTATAATAGCTGAGATCTAGATTTTCACACGGACAGACAGACGGACAGACGGACATCGCTATATCGACTCGGCTTTTGATCCTGAGCCAGAGTATATATACTTTATGGAGTCGGAGGTGTCTTCTTCTGCCTGTTACATCATTTTCGGTTTGAACAAAGTTATAATACCCTTCTACTCTATGGGTAACGGGTATAAAAACATATTTGCACACATTTAATTTTTGATGCGGGCGGGACCCGAACCCGTAAATGCATAATAGTACTGTTCGTTTTGCAGTCCACAACTTAACCCATTTCACCACCGTACATGCACACACGATTCGGCACAATGCTGCAAGCAGCCCTGCCGGCAGCGCTGCTTACAGCTATGGAAAACGTTAAGCTGAATAACTTCTGTGTTTATTATCCGATTGGTACCAAATTTTCAGAGATCATCTGGCTAGCTATAGATATTATGTAAACCAAAAATGAACAATATGGCATCAAAATTGCGCTTGTAATCAATATTTTTTCGATTTACAGGGGGGGAAGGGGGCGTGGCCAAAATCCAAAATAAACTTGATCAGCGTGCAATAATAACACATTTTGTCACCAAATTTGGTAGTCCTAGCTCTTATAATAGCTGAGATCTAGATTTTCACACGGACAGACAGACGGACAGACGGAGATGGCTATATCGACTTGGCTGTTGATCCTGAGCCAGAATATATACACTTTATGGGGTCGGAGGTGTCTCCTTCTGCCTGTTACATACATTTTCGGTTTGAACAAAGTTATGATACCCTTCTACTCTATGAGTAGCGGGTAAAAAAAAAGCTTAAGCGGCATGAACTGGTAATCGAACTACGGGCCTGTCGGTTCAGGAGTTCATCGCTTTTCCACTAAGCTACTGACGCTGTTATCCAACAACTGCAAAAATTTTCATTGTAAGGCATTTTTATTATTTCTTGAACAAATAAAGAATTTGCGCTGCCGGCAGCGCTGCCTTCAGCTATGGAAAATGTTAAGCTGAATGACTTCTGTGTTTATTATCCGATTGTAACCAAATTTTCAGAGATCATCTGGCTAGCTATAGTTATCATATAAACCGAAAATGAACAATATGGCATCAAAATTGCGCTTGTAATCATTCTTTTTGCGATTTACAGGGGCGGAAGGGGGCGCGACCAAAATCTAAAATAAACTTGATCAGCGTGCAATAATAACACATACTGTCACCAAATTTGGTAGTCCTAGCTCTTATAATAGCTGAGATCTAGATTTTCACACGGACAAACAGACGGACAGACGGACATGGCTTTATCGACTCGGCTGTTGATCCTGAGCCAGAATATATACACTTTATGGGGTCGGAGGTGTCTCCTTCTGCCTGTTACATACATTTTTGGTTTGAACAAAGTAATAATACCCTTCTACTTCATGAGTAGCGGGTATAAAAAGAAAAACTTTAAGCGGCATGAACTGGGAATCGAACTACGGCCCTGTCGGTTCAGGAGTTCATCGCTTTTCCACTAAGCTACTGACGCTGTTATCCAACAACTGCAAAAATTTTCATTGTAAGGCATTTTTATTATTTCTTGAACAAATAAAGAATTTGCGCTGCCGGCAGCGCTGCCTTCAGCTATGGAAAATGTTAAGCTGAATGACTTCTGTGTTTATTATCCGATTGTAACCAAATTTTCAGAGATCATCTGGCTAGCTATAGTTATCATATAAACCGAAAATGAACAATATGGCATCAAAATTGCGCTTGTAATCAATTTTTTTCGATTTACAGGGGGGAAGGGGGCGTGGCCAAAATCCAAAATAAACTTGATCAGCGTGCAATAATAACACATACTGTCACCAAATTTGGTAGTCCTAGCTCTTATAATAGCTGAGATCTAGATTTTTACACGGACAGACAGACGGACAGACGGACATCGCTATATCGACTCGGCTGTTGATCCTGAGCCAGAGTATATATACATTATGGGGGTCGGAGGTGTCTTCTTCTGCCTGTTACATCATTTTCGGTTTGAACAAAGTTATAATACCCTTCTTCTCTATGGGTAACGGGTATAAAAACATATTTGCACATATTTAATTTTTGATGCGGGCAGGACTCGAACCCGTAAATGCATAATAGTACTGTTCGTTTTGCAGTCCACAACTTCACCCATTTCACCACCGTACACGCACACACGATTCGGCACAATGCTGCAAGCAGCCCTGCCGGCAGCGCTGCTTACAGCTATGGAAAACGTTAAGCTGAATAACTTCTGTGTTTATTATCCGATTGGTACCAAATTTTCAGAGATCATCTGGCTAGCTATAGATATTATGTAAACCAAAAATGAACAATATGGCATCAAAATTGCGCTTCTAATCAATATTTTTTCGATTTACAGGGGGGGAAGGGGGCGTGGCCAAAATCCAAAATAAACTTGATCAGCGTGCAATAATAACACATTTTGTCACCAAATTTGGTAGTCCTAGCTCTTATAATAGCTGAGATCTAGATTTTCACACGGACAGACAGACGGACAGACGGAGATGGGTATATCGACTTGGCTGTTGATCCTGAGCCAGAATATATACACTTTATGGGGTCGGAGGTGTCTCCTTCTGCCTGTTACATACATTTTCGGTTTGAACAAAGTTATAATACCCTTCTACTCTATGAGTAGCGGGTATAAAAAAAAAAACTTTAAGCGGCATGAACTGGGAATCGAACTACGGCCCTGTCGGTTCAGGAGTTCATCGCTTTTCCACTAAGCTACTGACACTGTTATCCAACAACTGCAAAAATTTGCATTGTAAGGCATTCTTATTATTTCCTGTACAAATAAAGAATTTGCGCTGGCGGCAGCGCTGCTTACAGCTATGGAAAACGTTAAGCTGAATAACTTCTGTGTTTATTTTCCGATTGGTACCAAATTTTCAGAGATCATCTGGCTAGCTATAGTTATCATGTAAACCGGAAATAAACAATATGGCATCAAAATTGCGCTTGTAATCAATGTTTTTCGATTTACAGGGGCGGAAGGGGGCGTGGCCAAAATCCAAAATAAACTTGCTCAGCGTGCAATAATAACAAATTTTGTCACCAAATTTGGTAGTCCTAGCTCTTATAATAGCTGAGATGTAGATTTTCACACGGACAGACAGACGGACAGACGGACATCGCTATATCGACTCGGCTGTTGATCCTGAGCCAGAGTATACATACTTTATGGGGTCGGAGGTGTCTCCTTCTGCCTGTTACATACATTTTCGGTTTGAACAAAGTTATAATACCCTTCTACTCTATGAGTAGCGGGTATAAAAAAAAAAGCTTAAGCGGCATGAACTGGTAATCGAACTACGGGCCTGTCGGTTCAGGAGTTCATCGCTTTTCCACTAAGCTACTGACGCTGTTATCCAACAACTGCAAAAATTTTCATTGTAAGGCATTTTTATTATTTCTTGAACAAATAAAGAATTTGCGCTGCCGGCAGCGCTGCCTTCAGCTATGGAAAATGTTAAGCTGAATGACTTCTGTGTTTATTATCCGATTGTAACCAAATTTTCAGAGATCATCTGGCTAGCTATAGTTATCATATAAACCGAAAATGAACAATATGGCATCAAAATTGCGCTTGTAATCAATTTTTTTCGATTTACAGGGGGAAGGGGGCGTGGCCAAAATCCAAAATAAACTTGATCAGCGTGCAATAATAACACATACTGTCACCAAATTTGGTAGTCCTAGCTCTTATAATAGCTGAGATCTAGATTTTTACACGGACAGACAGACGGACAGACGGACATCGCTATATCGACTCGGCTGTTGATCCTGAGCCAGAGTATATATACATTATGGGGTCGGAGGTGTCTTCTTCTGCCTGTTACATCATTTTCGGTTTGAACAAAGTTATAATACCCTTCTTCTCTATGGGTAACGGGTATAAAAACATATTTGCACATATTTAATTTTTGATGCGGGCAGGACTCGAACCCGTAAATGCATAATAGTACTGTTCGTTTTGCAGTCCACAACTTCACCCATTTCACCACCGTACACGCACACACGATTCGGCACAATGCTGCAAGCAGCCCTGCCGGCAGCGCTGCTTACAGCTATGGAAAACGTTAAGCTGAATAACTTCTGTGTTTATTATCCGATTGGTACCAAATTTTATGTAAACCAAAAATGAACAATATGGCATCAAAATTGCGCTTCTAATCAATATTTTTTCGATTTACAGGGGGGGAAGGGGGCGTGGCCAAAATCCAAAATAAACTTGATCAGCGTGCAATAATAACACATTTTGTCACCAAATTTGGTAGTCCTAGCTCTTATAATAGCTGAGATCTAGATTTTCACACGGACAGACAGACGGACAGACGGAGATGGGTATATCGACTTGGCTGTTGATCCTGAGCCAGAATATATACACTTTATGGGGTCGGAGGTGTCTCCTTCTGCCTGTTACATACATTTTCGGTTTGAACAAAGTTATAATACCCTTCTACTCTATGAGTAGCGGGTATAAAAAAAAAGCTTAAGCGGCATGAACTGGTAATCGAACTACGGGCCTGTCGGTTCAGGAGTTCATCGCTTTTCCACTAAGCTACTGACGCTGTTATCCAACAACTGCAAAAATTTTCATTGTAAGGCATTCTTATTATTTCTTGAACAAATAAAGAATTTGCGCTGCCGGCAGCGCTGCCTTCAGCTATGGAAAATGTTAAGCTGAATGACTTCTGTGTTTATTATCCGATTGTAACCAAATTTTCAGAGATCATCTGGCTAGCTATAGTTATCATATAAACCGAAAATGAAAAATATGGCATCAAAATTGCGCTTGTAATCATTCTTTTTGCGATTTACAGGGGCGGAAGGGGGCGCGGCCAAAATCTAAAATAAACTTGATCAGCGTGCAATAATAACACATACTGTCACCAAATTTGGTAGTCCTAGCTCTTATAATAGCTGAGATCTAGATTTTCACACGGACAAACAAACGGACAGACGGACATGGCTTTATCGACTCGGCTGTTGATCCTGAGCCAGAATATATACACTTTATGGGGTCGGAGGTGTCTCCTTCTGCCTGTTACATACATTTTCGGTTTGAACAAAGTAATAATACCCTTCTACTTCATGAGTAGCGGGTATAAAAAGAAAAACTTTAAGCGGCATGAACTGGGAATCGAACTACGGCCCTGTCGGTTCAGGAGTTCATCGCTTTTCCACTAAGCTACTGACGCTGTTATCCAACCAACTGCAAAAATTTGCATTGTAAGGCATTCTTATTATTTCCTGTACAAATAAAGAATTTGCGCTGGCGGCAGCGCTGCTTACAGCTATGGAAAACGTTAAGCTGAATAACTTCTGTGTTTATTTTCCGATTGGTACCAAATTTTCAGAGATCATCTGGCTAGCTATAGTTATCATGTAAACCGGAAATAAACAATATGGCATCAAAATTGCGCTTGTAATCAATGTTTTTTCGATTTACAGGGGCGGAAGGGGGCGTGGCCAAAATCCAAAATAAACTTGCTCAGCGTGCAATAATAACAAATTTTGTCACCAAATTTGGTAGTCCTAGCTCTTATAATAGCTGAGATGTAGATTTTCACACGGACAGACAGACGGACAGACGGACATCGCTATATCGACTCGGCTGTTGATCCTGAGCCAGAGTATACATACTTTATGGGGTCGGAGGTGTCTCCTTCTGCCTGTTACATACATTTTCGGTTTGAACAAAGTTATAATACCCTTCTACTTCATGAGTAGCGGGTATAAAAACATATTTGCACACATTTAATTTTTGATGCGGGCGGGACTCGAACCCGTAAATGCATAATAGTACTGTTCGTTTTGCAGTCCACAACTTAACCCATTTCACCACCGTACTCGCACACACGATTCGGCACAATGCTGCAAGCAGCCCTGCCGGCAGCTCTGCTTACAGCTATGGAAAACGTTAAGCTGAATAACTTCTGTGTTTATTATCCGATTGGTACCAAATTTTCAGAGATCATCTGGCTAGCTATAGATATTATGTAAACCAAAAATGAACAATATGGCATCAAAATTGCGCTTGTAATCAATATTTTTTCGATTTACAGGGGGGGAAGGGGGCGTGGCCAAAATCCAAAATAAACTTGATCAGCGTGCAATAATAACACATTTTGTCACCAAATTTGGTAGTCCTAGCTCTTATAATAGCTGAGATCTAGATTTTCACACGGACAGACAGACGGACAGAAGGACATCGCTATATCGACTCGGCTGTTGATCCTGAGCCAGAATATATACACTTTATGGGGTCGGAGGTGTCTCCTTCTGCCTGTTACATACATTTTCGGTTTGAACAAAGTTATAATACCCTTCTACTCTATGAGTAGCGGGTATAAAAAAAAAAAGCTTAAGCGGCATGAACTGGTAATCGAACTACGGGCCTGTCGGTTCAGGAGTTTATCGCTTTTCCACTAAGCTACTGACGCTGTTATCCAACAACTGCAAAAATTTTCATTGTAAGGCATTCTTATTATTTCTAGAACAAATAAAGAATTTGCGCTGACGGCAGCGCTGTCTTCAGCTATCGAAAATGTTAAGCTGAATGACTTCTGTGTTTATCATCCGATTGTAACCAAATTTTCAGAGATCATCTGGCTAGCTATAGTTAACATATAAGACGAAAATGAACAATATGGCATCAAAATTGCGCTTGTAATCATTCTTTTTGCGATTTACAGGGGCGCAAGGGGGCGCGGCCAAAATCTAAAATAAACTTGATCAGCGTGCAATAATAACACATACTGTCACCAAATTTGGTAGTTCTACGGACCTGTCGGTTCAGGAGTTCATCGCTTTTCCACTACTACTGACGCTGTTATCCAACAACTGCAAAAATTTGCATTGTAAGGCATTCTTATTATTTCCTGTACAAATAAAGAATTTGCGCTGCCGGCAGCGCTGCTATGGAAAATGTTAAGCCGAATGACTTATGTGTTTATTATCCGATTGTTACCAAATTTTCAGAGATCATCTGGCTAGCTATAGTTATCATATAAACCGGAAATGAACAATATGGCATCAAAATTGCGCTTGTAATCAATGTTTTTTCGATTTACAGGGGCGGAAGGGTGCGTGGCCAAAATCCAAAATAAACTTGATCAGCGTGCAATAATTACACATACTGTCACCAAATTTGGTAGTCCTAGCTCTTATATTAGCTGAGATCTAGATTTTCACACGGACAGACAGACGGACAGACGGACATCGCTATATCGACTCGGCTGTTGATCCTGAGCCAGAGTATATATACTTTATGGGGTCGGAGGTGTCTTCTTCTGCCTGTTACATCATTTTCGGTTTGAACAAAGTTATAATACCCTTCTACTCTATGGGTAACGGGTATAAAAACATATTTGCACACATTTAATTTTTGATGCGGGCGGGACTCGAACCCGTAAATGCATAATAGTACTGTTCGTTTTGCAGTCCACAACTTAACCCATTTCACCACCGTACACGCACACACGATTCGGCACAATGCTGCAAGCAGCCCTGCCGGCAGCGCTGCTTACAGCTATGGAAAACGTTAAGCTGAATAACTTCTGTGTTTATTATCCGATTGGTACCAAATTTTCAGAGATCATCTGGCTAGCTATAGATATTATGTAAACCAAAAATGAACAATATGGCATCAAAATTGCGCTTGTAATCAATATTTTTTCGATTTACAGGGGGGGAAGGGGGCGTGGCCAAAATCCAAAATAAACTTGATCAGCGTGCTATAATAACACATTTTGTCACCAAATTTGGTAGTCCTAGCTCTTATAATAGCTGAGATCTAGAGTTTCACACGGACAGACAGACGGACAGACGGAGATGGCTATATCGACTTGGCTGTTGATCCTGAGCCAGAATATATACACTTTATGGGGTCGGAGGTGTCTCCTTCTGCCTGTTACATACATTTTCGGTTTGAACAAAGTTATAATACCCTTCTACTCTATGAGTAGCGGGTATAAAAAAAAAGCTTAAGCGGCATGAACTGGTAATCGAACTACGGGCCTGTCGGTTCAGGAGTTCATCGCCTTTCCACTAAGCTACTGACGCTGTTATCCAACAACTGCAAAAATTTTCATTGTAAGGCATTCTTATTATTTCTTGAACAAATAAAGAATTTGCGCTGCCGGCAGCGCTGCCTTCAGCTATGGAAAATGTTAAGCTGAATGACTTCTGTGTTTATTATCCGATTGTAACCAAATTTTCAGAGATCATCTGGCTAGCTATAGTTATCATATAAACCGAAAATGAACAATATGGCATCAAAATTGCGCTTGTAATCATTTATTATGCGATTTACAGGGGCGGAAGGGGGCGCGGCCAAAATCTAAAATAAACTTGATCAGCGTGCAATAATAACACATACTGTCACCAAATTTGGTAGTTCTACGGGCCTGTCGGTTTAGGAGTTCATCGCTTTTCCACTACTACTGACGCTGTTATCCAACAACTGCAAAAATTTGCATTGTAAGGCATTCTTATTATTTCCTGTACAAATAAAGAATTTGCGCTGCCGGCAGCGCTGCTATGGAAAATGTTAAGCTGAATGACTTCTGTGTTTATTATCCGATTGTTACCAAATTTTCAGAGAACTGGGAATCGAACTGCGGCCCTGTCGGTTCAGGAGTTCATCGCTTTTCCACTAAGCTACTGACGCTGTTATCCAACAACTGCAAAAATTTGCATTGTAAGGCATTCTTATTATTTCCTGTACAAATAAAGAATTTGCGCTGGCGGCAGCGCTGCTTACAGCTATAGAAAACGTTAAGCTGAATAACTTCTGTGTTTATTATCCGATTGGTACCAAATTTTCAGAGATCATCTGGCTAGCTATAGTTATCATGTAAACCGGAAATAAACAATATGGCATCAAAATTGCGCTTGTAATCAATGTTTTTTCGATTTACAGGGGCGGAAGGGGGCGTGGCCATAATCCAAAATAAACTTGATCAGCGTGCAATATCAAGAAATTTTGTCACCAAATTTGGTAGTCCTGGCTCTAATAATAGCTGAGATCTAGATTTTCACACGGACAGACAGACGGAGATGGCTATATCGACTCGGCTGTTGATCCTTATTTGGTAGTTCTACGGGCCTGTCGGTTCAGGAGTTCATCGCTTTTCCACTACTACTGACGCTGTTATCCAACAACTGCAAAAATTTGCATTGTAAGGCATTCTTATTATTTCCTGTACAAATAAAGAATTTGCGCTGCCGGCAGCGCTGCTATGGAAAATGTTAAGCTGAATAACTTCTGTGTTTATTATCCGATTGGTACCAAATTTTCAGAGATCATCTGGCTAGCTATAGTTATCATGTAAACCGGAAATGAACAATATGGCATCAAAATTGCGCTTGTAATCAATATTTTTTCGATTTACAGGGGGGGAAGGGGGCGTGGCCAAAATCCAAAATAAACTTGATCAGCGTGCAATAATAACAAATTTTGTCACCAAATTTGGTAGTCCTAGCTCTTATAATAGCTGAGATCTAGATTATCACACGGACAAACAGACGGACAGACGGACATGGCTATATCGACTCGGCTGTTGATCCTGAGCCAGAATATATACACTTTATGGGGTCGGAGGTGTCTCCTTCTGCCTGTTACATACATTTTCGGTTTGAACAAAGTTATAATACCCTTCTACTTCATGAGTAGCGGGTATAAAAACATATTTGCACACATTTAATTTTTGATGCGGGCGGGACTCGAACCCGTAAATGCATAATAGTACTGTTCGTTTTGCAGTCCACAACTTAACCCATTTCACCACCGTACTCGCACACACGATTCGGCACAATGCTGCAAGCAGCCCTGCCGGCAGCTCTGCTTACAGCTATGGAAAACGTTAAGCTGAATAACTTCTGTGTTTATTATCTGATTGGTACCTAATTTTCAGAGATCATCTGGCTAGCTATAGATATTATGTAAACCAAAAATGAACAATATGGCATCAAAATTGCGCTTGTAATCAATATTTTTTCGATTTACAGGGGGGGAAGGGGGCGTGGCCAAAATCCAAAATAAACTTGATCAGCGTGCAATAATAACACATTTTGTCACCAAATTTGGTAGTCCTAGCTCTTATAATAGCTGAGATCTAGATTTTCACACGGACAGACAGACGGAGATAGCTATATCGACTCGGCTGTTGATCCTTAGCCAGAATATATACACTATATGTGGTCGGAGGTGTCTCCTTCTGCCTGTTACATACATTTTCGGTTTGAACAAAGTTATAATACCCTTCTACTCTATGAGTAGCGGGTATAAAAAAAAAATGCTTAAGCGGCATGAACTGGTAATCGAACTACGGGCCTGTCGGTTCAGGAGTTTATCGCTTTTCCACTACGCTACTGACGCTGTTATCCAACAACTGCAAAAAAAAAAAAAAAACAAATAAAGAATTTGCGCTGACGGCAGCGCTGCCTTCAGCTATGGAAAATGTTAAGCTGAATGACTTCTGTGTTTATTATTCGATTGTAACCAAATTTTCAGAGATCATCTGGCTAGCTATAGTTATCATATAAACCGGAAATGAACAATATGGCATGCGCTTGTAATCATTCTTTTTGCGATTTACAAGGGCGCAAGGGGGCGCGGCCAAAATCTAAAATAAACTTGATCAGCGTGCAATAATAACACATACTGTCACCAAATTTGGTAGTTCTACGGGCCTGTTGGTTCAGGAGTTCATCGCTTTTCCACTACTACTGACGCTGTTATCCAACAACTGCAAAAATTTGCATTGTAAGGCATTCTTATTATTTCCTGTACAAATAAAGAATTTGCGCTGCCGGCAGCGCTGCTATGGAAAATGTTAAGCTGAATAACTTCTGTGTTTATTATCCGATTGGTACCAAATATTCAGAGATCATCTGGCTAGCTATAGTTATCGTGTAAACCGGAAATGAACAATATGGCATCAAAATTGCGCTTGTAATCAATGTTTTTTCGATTTACAGGGGCGGAAGGGGGCGTAGCCAAAATCCAAAATAAACTTGATCAGCGTGCAATAATAACACATATTGTCACTAAATTTGGTAGTCCTAGCTCTTATAATAGCTGAAATGTAGATTTTCACACGGACACACAGACGGACATGGCTATATCGACTCGGCTGCTGATCCTGAGCCAGAATATATATACTTTATGGGGTCGGAGGTGTCTCCTTCTGCCTGTTACATACATTTTCGGTTTGAACAAAGTTATAATACCCTTCTACTCTATGAGTAGCGGGTATATAAAAATAAAAGCTTAAGCGGAATGAACTGGTAATCGAACTACGGGCCTGTCGGTTCAGGAGTTCATCGCTTTTCCACTAAGCTACTGACGCTGTTATCCAACAACTGCAAAAATTTGCATTGTAAGGTATTCTTATTATTTCCTGTACAAATAAAGAATTTGCGCTGCCGGCAGCGCTGCTATGGAAAATGTTAAGCTGAATGACTTCTGTGTTTATTATCCGATTGTTACCAAATTTTCAGAGATCATCTGGCTAGCTATAGTTATCATATAAACCGAAAATGAACAATATGGCATCAAAATTGCGCTTGTAATCAATGTTTTTTCGATTTACAGGGGGGGAAGGGGGCGTGGCCAAAATCCAAAATAAACTTGATCAGCATGCAATAATAACACATACTGTCACCAAATTTGGTAGTCCTAGCTCTTATAATGGCTGAGATCTAGATTTTCACACGGACAGACAGTCGGACAGACGGACATCGCTATATCGACTCGGCTGTTGATCCTGAGCCAGAGTATATATATTTTATGGGGTCGGAGGTGTCTTCTTCTGCCTGTTACATTATTTTCGGTTTGAACAAAGTTATAATACCCTTCTACTCTATGGGTAACGGGTATAAAAACATATTTGCACACATTTAATTTTTGATGCGGGCGGGACTCGAACCCGTAAATGCGTAATAGTACTGTTCGTTTTGCAGTCCACAACTTAACCCATTTCACCACCGTACACGCACACACGATTCGGCACAATGCTGCAAGCAACCCTGCCGGCAGCGCTGCTTACAGCTATGGAAAACGTTAAGCTGAATAACTTCTGTGTTTATTATCCGATTGGTACCAAATTTTCAGATATCATCTGGCTAGCTATAGATATTATGTAAACCAAAAATGAACAATATGGCGTCAAAATTGCGCTTGTAATCAATATTTTTTCGATTTACAGGGGGGGGGGGGAAGGGGGCGTGGCCAAAATCCAAAATAAACTTGATCAGCGTGCAATAATAACAAATTTTGTCACCAAATTTGGTAGTCCTAGCTCTTATAATAGCTGAGATCTAGATTTTCACACGGACAGACAGACGGATAGACGGAGATGGCTATATCGACTTGGCTGTTGATCCTGAGCCAGAATATATACACTTTATGGGGTCGGAGGTGTCTCCTTCTGCCTGTTACATACATTTTCGGTTTGAACAAAGTTATAATACCCTTCTACTCTATGAGTAGCGGGTATAAAAAAAAAAGCTTAAGCGGCATGAACTGTTAATCGAACTACGGGCCTGTCGGTTCAGGAGTTCATCGCTTTTCCACTAAGCTACTGACGCTGTTATCCAACAACTGCAAAAATTAGGATTGTAAGCCATTCTTATTATTTCCTGTACAAATAAAGAATTTGCGCTGCCGGCAGCGCTGCTTACAGCTGTTTATTATCCGATTGTTACCAAATTTTCAGAGATCATCTGGCTAGCTATATTTATCATATAAACCGAAAATGAACAATATGGCATCAAAATTGCGCTTGTAATCAATTTTTTCCATTTACAGGGGGGAAGGGGGCGTGGCCAAAATCCAAAATAAACTTGATCAGCGTGCAATAACAACATATACTGTCACCAAATTTGGTAGTCCTAGCTCTTATAATAGCTGAGATCTAGATTTTCACACGGACAGACAGACGGACAGACGGACATGGCTATATCGACTCGGCTATTGATCCTGAGCCAGAATATATATACTTTATGGGGTCGGAGATGTCTCCTTCTGCCTGTTACGAACATTTCCAGTTTGAACAAAGTTATAATACCCTTCTACTCTATGAGTAGCGGGTATATAAAAAAAAAGCTTAAGCGGCATGAACTGGTATTCGAACTACGGGCCTGTCGGTTCAGGAGTTCATCGCTTTTCCACTAAGCTACTGACGCTGTTATCCAACAACTGTAAAAATTTTCATTGTAAGGCATTCTTATTATTTCCTGTACAAATAAAGAATTTGCGCTGCCGGCAGCGCTGTGTTCAGCTATGGAAACTGTTAAGCTGAATGGCTTCTGTGTTTATTATCCGATTGTTACCAAATTTTCAGAGATCATCTGGCTAGCTATAGTTATCATATAAACCGAAAATGAACAATTTGGCATCAAAATTGCGCTTGCAATCATTTTTTTTTTTGCGATTTACAGGGGCGGAAGAGGGCGTGCCCAAAATCCAAAATAAACTTAATCAGCGTGCAATATTAAAACACATACTGTCACCCAATTCGGTAGTTCTAGCTCTTATAATAGCTGAGATCTAGATTTTCACACGGACAGACAGACGGACAGACGGACATGGCTATATCGACTCGGCTGTTGATCCTGAGCCAGAATATATATACTTTATGGGGTCGGAGGTGTCTCCTTCTGCCTGTTACATACATTTTCGGTTTGAACAAAGTTATAATACCCTTCTACTCTATGGGTAGCGGGTATAAAAAGCTTAAGCGGCATGAACTGGTAATCGAACTACGGGCCTGTCGGTTCAGGAGTTCATCGCTTTTGCACTAAGCTACTGACGCTGTTATCCAACAACTGCAAAAATTTTCATTGTAAGGCATTCTTATTATTTCCTGTACAAATAAAGAATTTGCGCTGCCGGCAGCGCTGCTTAGAGCTGTTTATTATCACAGATCATCTGGCTAGCTATAGATATTATGTAAACCAAAAATGAACAATATGGAATCAAAATTGCGCTTGTAATCAATATTTTTTCGATTTACAGGGGCGGAAGGGGGCGTGGCCAAAATCCAAAATAAACTTGATCAGCGTGCAATAATAACACATACTGTCACCAAATTTGGTAGTTCTAGCTCTTATAATAGCTGAGATCTAGATTTTCACACGGACAGACAGACGGACAAACGGAGATGGCTACATCGACTCGGCTGTTGATCCTGAGCCAGAATATATATACTTTATGGGGTCGGAGGTGTCTCCTACTGCCTGTTACATACATTTTCGGTTTGAACAAAGTTATAGTACCCTTCTACTCTATGAGTAGCGGGTATCGTAATCGTAATCGAACTACGGGCCTGTCGTTTCAGGAGTTCATCGCTTTTCCACTAAGCTACTGACGCTGTTATCCAATAACTGCAAAAATTTTCATTGTAAGGCATTCTTATTATTTCCTGAACAAATAAAGAATTTGCGCTGCCGGCAGCGCTGTGTTCAGCTATGGAAACTGTTAAGCTGAATGGCTTCTGTGTTTATTATCCGATTGTTACCAAATTTTCAGAGATCATCTGGCTAGCTATAGTTATCATATAAACCGAAAATGAACAATATGGCATCAAAATTGCGCTTGTAATCATTTTTTTTGCGATTTACAGGGGCGAAAGGGGCTGTGGCCAAAATCCAAAATAAACTTGATCAGCGTACAATAATAACACATACTGTCACCAAATTCGGTAGTTCTAGCTCTTATAATAGCTGAGATCTAGATTTTCACACGGACAGACAGACGGACAGACAGACAGACGGACATGGCTATATCGACTCGGCTGTTGTTCCTGAGCCAGAATATATATACATTATTGGGTCGGAGGTGTCTCCTTCTGCCTGTTACATACATTTTCGGTTTAAACAAAGTTATAATACCCTTCTACTCTATGGGTAGCGGGTATAAAATGCTTAAGCGGCATGAACTGGTAATCGAACTACGGGCCTGTCGGTTCAGGAGTTCATCGCTTTTCCACTAAGCTACTGACGCTGTTATCCAACAACTGCAAAAATTTTCATTGTAAGGCATTCTTATTATTTCCTGTACAAATAAAGAATTTGCGCTGTTGGCAGCGCTGCCTTCAGCTATGGAAAATGTTAAGCTGAATGACTTCTGTGTTTATTATCCGATTGTTACCAAATTTTCAGAGATCATCTGGCTAGCTATATTTATCATATAAACCGAAAATGAACAATATGGCATCAAAATTGCGCTTGTAATCAATTTTTTCCATTTACAGGGGGGAAGGGGGCGTGGCCAAAATCCAAAATAAACTTGATCAGCGTGCAATAACAACATATACTGTCACCAAATTTGGTAGTCCTAGCTCTTGTAATAGCTGAGATATAGATTTTCACACGGACAGACAGACGGACATGGCTATATCGACTCGGCTATTGATCCTGAGCCAGAATATATATACAATATATATACAAAATTGCGCTTGTAATCATTTTTTTTGCGATTTACAGGGGTGAAAGGGGCTGTGGCCAAAATCCAAAATAAACTTGATCAGCGTACAATAATAACACATACTGTCACCAAATTCGGTAGTTCTAGCTCTTATAATAGCTGAGATCTAGATTTTCACACGGACAGACAGACGGACAGACAGACAGACGGACATGGCTATATCGACTCGGCTGTTGTTCCTGAGCCAGAATATATATACATTATTGGGTCGGAGGTGTCTCCTTCTGCCTGTTACATACATTTTCGGTTTAAACAAAGTTATAATACCCTTCTACTCTATGGGTAGCGGGTATAAAATGCTTAAGCGGCATGAACTGGTAATCGAACTACGGGCCTGTCGGTTCAGGAGTTCATCGCTTTTCCACTAAGCTACTGACGCTGTTATCCAACAACTGCAAAAATTTTCATTGTAAGGCATTCTTATTATTTCCTGTACAAATAAAGAATTTGCGCTGTTGGCAGCGCTGCCTTCAGCTATGGAAAATGTTAAGCTGAATGACTTCTGTGTTTATTATCCGATTGTTACCAAATTTTCAGAGATCATCTGGCTAGCTATATTTATCATATAAACCGAAAATGAACAATATGGCATCAAAATTGCGCTTGTAATCAATTTTTTCCATTTACAGGGGGGAAGGGGGCGTGGCCAAAATCCAAAATAAACTTGATCAGCGTGCAATAACAACATATACTGTCACCAAATTTGGTAGTCCTAGCTCTTGTAATAGCTGAGATCTAGATTTTCACACGGACAGACAGACGGACAGACGGACATGGCTATATCGACTCGGCTATTGATCCTGAGCCAGAATATATATACTTTATGGGGTCGGAGATGTCTCCTTCTGCCTGTTACGAACATTTCCAGTTTGAACAAAGTTATAATACCCTTCTACTCTATGAGTAGCGGGTATATAAAAAAAAAGCTTAAGCGGCATGAACTGGTATTCGAACTACGGGCCTGTCGGTTCAGGAGTTCATCGCTTTTCCACTAAGCTACTGACGCTGTTATCCAACAACTGTAAAAATTTTCATTGTAAGGCATTCTTATTATTTCCTGTACAAATAAAGAATTTGCGCTGCCGGCAGCGCTGTGTTCAGCTATGGAAACTGTTAAGCTGAATGGCTTCTGTGTTTATTATCCGATTGTTACCAAATTTTCAGAGATCATCTGGCTAGCTATAGTTATCATATAAACCGAAAATGAACAATATGGCATCAAAATTGCGCTTGTAATCATTTTTTTTTTTTGCGATTTACAGGGGCGGAAGAGGGCGTGCCCAAAATCCAAAATAAACTTAATCAGCGTGCAATATTAAAACACATACTGTCACCCAATTCGGTAGTTCTAGCTCTTATAATAGCTGAGATCTAGATTTTCACACGGACAGACAGACGGACAGACGGACATGGCTATATCGACTCGGCTGTTGATCCTGAGCCAGAATATATATACTTTATGGGGTCGGAGGTGTCTCCTTCTGCCTGTTACATACATTTTCGGTTTGAACAAAGTTATAATACCCTTCTACTCTATGGGTAGCGGGTATAAAAAGCTTAAGCGGCATGAACTGGTAATCGAACTACGGGCCTGTCGGTTCAGGAGTTCATCGCTTTCCCACTAAGCTACTGACGCTGTTATCCAACAACTGCAAAAATTAGGATTGTAAGGCATTCTTATTATTTCCTGTACAAATAAAGAATTTGCGCTGCCGGCAGCGCTGCTTAGAGCTGTTTATTATCACAGATCATCTGGCTAGCTATAGATATTATGTAAACCAAAAATGAACAATATGGAATCAAAATTGCGCTTGTAATCAATATTTTTTCGATTTACAGGGGCGGAAGGGGGCGTGGCCAAAATCCAAAATAAACTTGATCAGCGTGCAATAATAACACATACTGTCACCAAATTTGGTAGTTCTAGCTCTTATAATAGCTGAGATCTAGATTTTCACACGGACAGACAGACGGACAAACGGAGATGGCTACATCGACTCGGCTGTTGATCCTGAGCCAGAATATATATACTTTATGGGGTCGGAGGTGTCTCCTACTGCCTGTTACATACATTTTCGGTTTGAACAAAGTTATAATACCCTTCTACTCTATGAGTAGCGGGTATCGTAATCGTAATCGAACTATGGGCCTGTCGTTTCAGGAGTTCATCGCTTTTCCACTAAGCTACTGACGCTGTTATCCAACAACTGCAAAAATTTTCATTGTAAGGCATTCTTATTATTTCCTGAACAAATAAAGAATTTGCGCTGCCGGCAGCGCTGTGTTCAGCTATGGAAACTGTTAAGCTGAATGGCTTCTGTGTTCATTATCCGATTGTTACCAAATTTTCAGAGATGATCTGGCTAGCTATAGTTATCATATAAACCGAAAATGAACAATATGGCATCAAAATTGCGCTTGTAATCATTTTTTTTGCGATTTACAGGGGCGAAAGGGGCTGTGGCCAAAATCCAAAATAAACTTGATCAGCGTACAATAATAACACATACTGTCACCAAATTCGGTAGTTCTAGCTCTTATAATAGCTGAGATCTAGATTTTCACACGGACAGACAGACGGACAGACAGACAGACGGACATGGCTATATCGACTCGGCTGTTGTTCCTGAGCCAGAATATATATACATTATTGGGTCGGAGGTGTCTCCTTCTGCCTGTTACATACATTTTCGGTTTAAACAAAGTTATAATACCCTTCTACTCTATGGGTAGCGGGTATAAAATGCTTAAGCGGCATGAACTGGTAATCGAACTACGGGCCTGTCGGTTCAGGAGTTCATCGCTTTTCCACTAAGCTACTGACGCTGTTATCCAACAACTGCAAAAATTTTCATTGTAAGGCATTCTTATTATTTCCTGTACAAATAAAGAATTTGCGCTTTTGGCAGCGCTGCCTTCAGCTATGGAAAATGTTAAGCTGAATGACTTCTGTGTTTATTATCCGATTGTTACCAAATTTTCAGAGATCATCTGGCTAGCTATAGTTATCATATAAGCCGAAAATGAACAATATGGCATCAAAATTGCGCTTGTAATCAATACTTTTTCGATTTACAGGGGCGGAAGGGGGCGTGGCCAAAATACAAAATAAACTTGAATAGCGTCCAATAATAACACATACTGTCACCAAATTTGGTAGTCCTAGCTCTTATAATAGCTGAGATCTAGATTTTCACACGGACAGACAGACGGACGGACAGACGGACAGACGGACATGGCTATATCGACTCGGCTGTTGATCCTGAGCCAGAATATATATACTTTATGGGGTCGGAGGTGTCTCCTTCTGCCTGTTACATACATTTTCGGCTTGAACAAAGTTATAATACCCTTCTACTCTATGAGTAGCGGATATAAAAAAAAAAAGCTTAAGCGACATGAACTGGTAATCGAACTACGGGCCTGTCGGTTCAGGAGTTCATCGCTTTTCCACTAAGCTACTGACGCTGTTATCCAACAACTGCAAAAATTAGGATTGTAAGCCATTCTTATTATTTCCTGTACAAATAAAGAATTTGCGCTGCCGGCAGCGCTGCTTACAGCTGTTTATTATCCGATTGTTACCAAATTTTCAGAGATCATCTGGCTAGCTATAGTTATCATATAAACCGAAAATGAACAATATGGCATCAAAATTGCGCTTGTAATCAATTTTTTCCATTTACAGGGGGGAAGGAGGGCGTGGCCAAAATCCAAAATAAACTTGATCAGCGTGCAATAATAACACATACTGTCACCAAATTTGGTAGTCCTAGCTCTTATAATAGCTGAGATCTAGATTTTCACACGGACAGACAGACGGACATGGCTATATCGACTCGGCTATTGATCCTGAGCCAGAATATATATACTTTATGGGGTCGGAGATGTCTCCTTCTGCCTGTTACATACATTTCCGGTTTGAACAAAGTTATAATACCCTTCTACTCTATGAGTAGCGGGTATATAAAAAAAAAGCTTAAGCGGCATGAACTGGTATTCGAACTACGGGCCTGTCGGTTCAGGAGTTCATCGCTTTTCCACTAAGCTACTGACGCTGTTATCCAACAACTGTAAAAATTTTCATTGCAAGGCATTCTTATTATTTCCTGTACAAATAAAGAATTTGCGCTGCCGGCAGCGCTGTGTTCAGCTATGGAAACTGTTAAGCTGAATGGCTTCTGTGTTTATTATCCGATTGTTACCAAATTTTCAGAGATCATCTGGCTAGCTATAGTTATCATATAAACCGAAAATGAACAATATGGCATCAAAATTGCGCTTGTAATCATTTTTTTTTTGCGATTTACAGGGGCGGAAGAGGGCGTGCCCAAAATCCAAAATAAACTTAATCAGCGTGCAATATTAAAACACATACTGTCACCAAATTCGGTAGTTCTAGCTCTTATAATAGCTGAGATCTAGATTTTCACACGGACAGACAGACGGACAGACGGACATGGCTATATCGACTCGGCTGTTGATCCTGAGCCAGAATATATATACTTTATGGGGTCGGAGGTGTCTCCTTCTGCCTGTTACATACATTTTCGGTTTGAACAAAGTTATAATACCCTTCTACTCTATGGGTAGCGGGTATAAAAAGCTTAAGCGGCATGAACTGGTAATCGAACTACGGGCCTGTCGGTTCAGGAGTTCATCGCTTTTCCACTAAGCTACTGACGCTGTTATCCAACAACTGCAAAAATTAGGATTGTAAGGCATTCTTATTATTTCCTGTACAAATAAAGAATTTGCGCTGCCGGCAGCGCTGCTTACAGCTGTTTATTAACACAGATCATCTGGCTAGCTATAGATATTATGTAAACCAAAAATGAACAATATGGAGTCAAAATTGCGCTTGTAATCAATATTTTTTCGATTTACAGGGGCGGAAGGGGGCGTGGCCACAATCCAAAATAAACTTGATCAGCGTGCAATAATAACACATTTTATCACCAAATTTGGTAGTTCTAGCTCTTATAATAGCTGAGATCTGGATTTTCACACGGACAGACAGACGGACAAACGGAGATGGCTACATCGACTCGGCTGTTGATCCTGAGCCAGAATATATATACTTTATGGGGTCGGAGGTGTCTCCTACTGCCTGTTACATACATTTTCGGTTTGAACAAAGTTATAATACCCTTCTACTCTATGAGTAGCGGGATTAAAAAAGAGCTTAAGCGGCATGAACTGGTAATCGAACTACGGGCCTGTCGTTTCAGGAGTTCATCGCTTTTCCACTAAGCTACTGACGCTGTTATCCAACAACTGCAAAAATTAGGATTGTAAGCCATTCTTATTATTTCCTGTACAAATAAAGAATTTGCGCTGCCGGCAGCGCTGCTTACAGCTGTTTATTATCCGATTGTTACCAAATTTTCAGAGATCATCTGGCTAGCTATAGTTATCATATAAACCGAAAATGAACAATATGGCATCAAAATTGCGCTTGTAATCAATTTTTTCCATTTACAGGGGGGAAAGGGGCGTGGCCAAAATCCAAAATAAACTTGATCAGCGTGCAATAATAACACATACTGTCACCAAATTTGGTAGTCCTAGCTCTTATAATAGCTGAGATCTAGATTTTCACATGGACAGACAGACGGACATGGCTATATCGACTCGGCTATTGATCCTGAGCCAGAATATATATACTTTATGGGGCCGGAGATGTCTCCTTCTGCCTGTTACATACATTTCCGGTTTGAACAAAGTTATGATACCCTTCTACTCTATGAGTAGCGGGTATATAAAAAAGAAGCTTAAGCGGCATGAACTGGTATTCGAACTACGGGCCTGTCGGTTCAGGAGTTCATCGCTTTTCCACTAAGCTACTGACGCTGTTATCCAACAACTGTAAAAATTTTCATTGTAAGGCATTCTTATTATTTCCTGTACAAATAAAGAATTTGCGCTGCCGGCAGCGCTGTGTTCAGCTATGGAAACTGTTAAGTTGAATGGCTTCTGTGTTTATTATCCGATTGTTACCAAATTTTCAGAGATCATCTGGCTAGCTATAGTTATCATATAAACCGAAAATGAACAATATGGCATCAAAATTGCGCTTGTAATCAATTTTTTCCATTTACAGGGGGGAAGGGGGCGTGGCCAAAATCCAAAATAAACTTGATCAGCGTGCAATAATAACACATACTGTCACCAAATTTGGTAGTCCTAGCTCTTATAATAGCTGAGATCTAGATTTTCACACGGACAGACAGACGGACATGGCTATATCGACTGGGCTATTGATCCTGAGCCAGAATATATATACTTTATGGGGTCGGAGATGTCTCCTTCTGCCTGTTACATACATTTCCGGTTTGAACAAAGTTATAATACCCTTCTACTCTATGAGTAGCGGGTATATAAAAAAAAGCTTAAGCGGCATGAACTGGTATTCGAACTACGGGCCTGTCGGTTCAGGAGTTCATCGCTTTTCCACTAAGCTACTGACGCTGTTATCCAACAACTGTAAAAATTTTCATTGTAAGGCATTCTTATTATTTCCTGTACAAATAAAGAATTTGCGCTGCCGGCAGCGCTGTGTTCAGCTATGGAAACTGTTAAGCTGAATGGCTTCTGTGTTTATTATCCGATTGTTACCAAATTTTCAGAGATCATCTGGCTAGCTATAGTTATCATATAAACCGAAAATGAACAATATGGCATCAAAATTGCGCTTGTAATCATTTTTTTTTGCGATGTACAGGGGCGGAAGAGGGCGTGCCCAAAATCCAAAATAAACTTAATCAGCGTGCAATATTAAAACACATACTGTCACCAAATTCGGTAGTTCTAGCTCTTATAATAGCTGAGATCTAGATTTTCACACGGACAGACAGACGGACAGACGGACATGGCTTTATCGACTCGGCTGTTGATCCTGAGCCAGAATATATATACTTTATGGGGTCGGAGGTGTCTCCTTCTGCCTGTTACATACATTTTCGGTTTGAACAAAGTTATAATACCCTTCTACTCTATGGGTAGCGGGTATAAAAAGCTTAAGCGGCATGAACTGGTAATCGAACTACGGGCCTGTCGGTTCAGGAGTTCATCGCTTTTCCACTAAGCTACTGACGCTGTTATCCAACAACTGCAAAAATTAGGATTGTAAGGCATTCTTATTATTTCCTGTACAAATAAAGAATTTGCGCTGCCGGCAGCGCTGCTTACAGCTGTTTATTATCACAGATCATCTGGCTAGCTATAGATATTATGTAAACCAAAAATGAACAATATGGAATCAAAATTGCGCTTGTAATCAATATTTTTTCGATTTACAGGGGCGGAAGGGGGCGTGGCCAAAATCCAAAATAAACTTGATCAGCGTGCAATAATAACACATTTTATCACCAAATTTGGTAGTTCTAGCTCTTATAATAGCTGAGATCTAGATTTTCACACGGACAGACAGACGGACATGGCTATATCGACTCGGCTGTTGATCCTGAGCCAGAATATATATACTTTATGGGGTCGGAGGTGTCTCCTTCTGCCTGTTACATACATTTTCGGTTTGAACAAAGTTATAATACCCTTCTGCTCTATGAGTAGCGGGTGTAAAAAAAAAGCTTAAGCGGCATGAACTGGTAATCGAACTACGGGCCTGTCGGTTCAGGAGTTCATCGCTTTTCCACTAAGCTACTGACGCTGTTATCCAACAACTGCAAAAATTAGGATTGTAAGCCATTCTTATTATTTCCTGTACAAATAAAGAATTTGCGCTACCAGCAGCGCTGCTTACAGCTGTTTATTATCAGAGATCATCTGGCTAGCTATAGATATTATGTAAACCAAAAATGAACAATATGGAATCAAAATTGCGCTTGTAATCATTTTTTTTTGCGATTTACAGGGGCGAAAGGGGCTGTGGCCAAAATCCAAAATAAACTTGATCAGCGTGCAATAATAACACATACTGTCACCAAATTTGGTAGTCCTAGCTCTTATAATAGCTGAGATCTAGATTTTCACACGGACAGACAGACGGACAGACAGACAGACGGACATGGCTATATCGACTCGGCTGTTGTTCCTGAGCCAGAATATATATACTTTATGGGGTCGGAGGTGTCTCCTTCTGCCTGTTACATACATTTTCGGTTTGAACAAAGTTATAATACCCTTCTACTATATGAGTAGCGGGTATAAAATGCTTAAGCGGCATGAACTGGTAATCGAACTACGGGCCTGTCGGTTCAGGAGTTCATCGCTTTTCCACTAAGCTACTGACGCTGTTATCCAACAACTGCAAAAATTTTCATTGTAAGGCATTCTTATTATTTCCTGTACAAATAAAGAATTTGCGCTGTTGGCAGCGCTGCCTTCAGCTATGGAAAATGTTAAGCTGAATGACTTCTGTGTTTATTATCCGATTGTTACCAAATTTTCAGAGATCCTCTGGCTAGCTATAGTTATCATATAAACCGAAAATGAACAATATGTCATCAAAATTGCGCTTGTAATCAATACTTTTTCGATTTACAGGGGCGGAAAGGGGCGTGGCCAAAATACAAAATAAACTTGAATAGCGTGCAATAATAACACATACTGTCACCAAATTTGGTAGTCCTAGCTCTTATAATAGCTGAGATCTAGATTTTCACACGGACAGACAGACGGACTGACAGACGGACAGACGGACATGGCTATATCGACTCGGCTATTGATCCTGAGCCAGAATATATATACTTTATGGGGTCGAAGATGTCTCCTTCTGCCTGTTACATACATTTCCGGTTTGAACAAAGTTATAATACCCTTCTACTCTATGAGTAGCGGGTATATAAAAAAAAAGCTTAAGCGGCATGAACTGGTATTCGAACTACGGGCCTGTCGGTTCAGGAGTTCATCGCTTTTCCACTAAGCTACTGTCGCTGTTATCCAACAACTGCAAAAATTTTCATTGTAAGGCATTCTTATTATTTCCTGTACAAATAAAGAATTTGCGCTGCCGGCAGCGCTGTGTTCAGCTATGGAAACTGTTAAGCTGAATGGCTTCTGTGTTTATTATCCGATTGTTACCAAATTTTCAGAGATCATCTGGCTAGCTATAGTTATCATATAAACCGAAAATGAACAATATGGCATCAAAATTGCGCTTGTAATCATTTTTTTTGCGATTTACAGGGGCGGAAGAGGGCGTGCCCAAAATCTAAAATAAACTTGATCAGCGTGCAATATTTAAACACATACTGTCAACAAATTCGGTAGTTCTAGCTCTTATAATAGCTGAGATCTAGATTTTCACACAGACAGACAGACGGACAGACGGACATGGCCATATCGACTCGGCTGTTGATGCTGAGCCAGAATATATATACTTTATGGGGTCGGAGGTGTCTCCTTCTGCCTGTTACATACATTTTCGGTTTGAACAAAGTTATAATACCCTTCTACTCTATGAGTAGCGGGTATATAAAAAAAAAAGCTTAAGCGGCATGAACTGGTAATCGAACTACGGGCCTGTCGGTTCAGGAGTTCATCGCTTTTCCACTAAGCTACTGACGCTGTTATCCAACCACTGCAAAGATTAGGATTGCAAGGCATGCTTATTATTTCCTGTACAAATAAAGAATTTGCGCTGCCGGCAGCGCTGCTTACAGCTGTTTATTATCCGATTGTTACCAAATTTTCAGAGATCATCTGGCTAGCTATAGTTATCATATAAACCGAAAATGAACAATATGGCATCAAAATTGCGCTTGTAATCAATTTTTTTCGATTTACAGGGGGGGAAGGGGGCGTGGCCAAAATCCAAAATAAACTTGATCAGCGTGCAATAATAACACATACTGTCACCAAATTTGGTAGTCCTAGCTCTTATAATAGCTGAGATCTAGATTTTCACACGGACAGACAGACGGACATGGCTATATCGACTCGGCTGTTGATCCTGAGCCAGAATATATATACTTTATGGGGTCGGGGATGTCTCCTTCTGCCTGTTACATACATTTCCGGTTTGAACAAAGTTATAATACCCTTCTACTCTTTGAGTAGCGGGTATATAAAAAAGAAGCTTAAGCGGCAAGAACTGGTATTCGAACTACGGGCCTGTCGGTTCAGGAGTTCATCGCTTTTCCACTAAGCTACTGACGCTGTTATCCAACAACTGTAAAAATTTTCATTGTAAGGCATTCTTATTATTTCCATTTACAGGGGGGAAGGGGGCGTGGCCAAAATCCAAAATAAACTTGATCAGCGTGCAATAATAACACATACTGTCACCAAATTTGGTAGTCCTAGCTCTTATAATAGCTGAGATCTAGATTTTCACACGGACAGACAGACGGACATGGCTATATCGACTGGGCTATTGATCCTGAGCCAGAATATATATACTTTATGGGGTCGGAGATGTCTCCTTCTGCCTGTTACATACATTTCCGGTTTGAACAAAGTTATAATACCCTTCTACTCTATGAGTAGCGGGTATATAAAAAAAAGCTTAAGCGGCATGAACTGGTATTCGAACTACGGGCCTGTCGGTTCAGGAGTTCATCGCTTTTCCATTAAGCTACTGACGCTGTTATCCAACAACTGTAAAAATTTTCATTGTAAGGCATTCTTATTATTTCCTGTACAAATAAAGAATTTGCGCTGCCGGCAGCGCTGTGTTCAGCTATGGAAACTGTTAAGCTGAATGGCTTCTGTGTTTATTATCCGATTGTTACCAAATTTTCAGAGATCATCTGGCTAGCTATAGTTATCATATAAACCGAAAATGAACAATATGGCATCAAAATTGCGCTTGTAATCATTTTTTTTGCGATTTACAGGGGCGGAAGAGGGCGTGCCCAAAATCCAAAATAAACTTAATCAGCGTGCAATATTAAAACACATACTGTCACCAAATTCGGTAGTTCTAACTCTTATAATAGCTGAGATCTAGATTTTCACACGGACAGACAGACGGACAGACGGACATGGCCATATCGACTCGGCTGTTGATGCTGAGCCAGAATATATATACTTTATGGGGTCGGAGGTGTCTCCTTCTGCCTGTTACATACATTTTCGGTTTGAACAAAGTTATAATACCCTTCTACTCTATGGGTAGCGGGTATAAAAAGCTTAAGCGGCATGAACTGGTAATCGAACTACGGGCCTGTCGGTTCAGGAGTTCATCGCTTTTCCACTAAGCTACTGACGCTGTTATCCAACAACTGCAAAAATTAGGATTGTAAGGCATTCTTATTATTTCCTGTACAAATAAAGAATTTGCGCTGCCGGCAGCGCTGCTTACAGCTGTTTATTATCACAGATCATCTGGCTAGCTATAGATATTATGTAAACCAAAAATGAACAATATGGAATCAAAATTGCGCTTGTAATCAATATTTTTTCGATTTACAGGGGCGGAAGGGGGCGTGGCCAAAATCCAAAATAAACTTGATCAGCGTGCAATAATAACACATTTTATCACCAAATTTGGTAGTTCTAGCTCTTATAATAGCTGAGATCTAGATTTTCACACGGACAGACAGACGGAGAAAAGGAGATGGCTATATCGACTCGGCTGTTGATGCTGAGCCAGAATATATATACTTTATGGGGTCGGAGGTGTCTCCTTCTGCCTGTTACATACATTTTCGGTTTGAACAAAGTTATAATACCCTTCTGCTTTATGAGTAGCGGGTATAAAAAAAAAAAGCTTAAGCGGCATGAACTGGTAAGTGAACTACGGGCCTGTCGGTTCAGGAGTTCATCGCTTTTCCACTAAGCTACTGACGCTGTTATCCAACAACTGCAAAAATTAGGATTGTAAGGCATTCTTATTATTTCCTGTACAAATAAAGAATTTGCGCTGCCGGCAGCGCTGCTTACAGCTGTTTATTATCAGAGATCATCTGGCTAGCTATAGATATTATGTAAACCAAAAATGAACAATATGGAATCAAAATTTCGCTTGTAATCATTTTTTTTTGCGATTTACAGGGGCGAAAGGGGCTGTGGCCAAAATCCAAAATAAACTTGATCAGCGTGCAATAATAACACATATTGTCACCAAATTCGGTAGTTCTAGCTCTTATAATAGCTGAGATCTAGATTTTCACACGGACAGACAGACGGACAGACAGACAGACGGACATGGCTATATCGACTCGGCTGTTGTTCCTGAGCCAGAGTATATATACTTTATGGGGTCGGAGGTGTCTCCTTCTGCCTGTTACATACATTTTCGGTTTGAACAAAGTTATAATACCCTTCTACTATATGGGTAGCGGGTATAAAATGCTTAAGCGGCATGAACTGGTAATCGAACTACGGGCCTGTCGGTTCAGGAGTTCATCGCTTTTCCACTAAGCTACTGACGCTGTTATCCAACAACTGCAAAAATTTTCATTGTAAGGCATTCTTATTATTTCCTGTACAAATAAAGAATTTGCGCTGTTGGCAGCGCTGCCTTCAGCTATGGAAAATGTTAAGCTGAATGACTTCTGTGTTTATTATCCGATTGTTACCAAATTTTCAGAGATCATCTGGCTAGCTATAGTTATCATATAAGCCGAAAATGAACAATATGGCATCAAAATTGCGCTTGTAATCAATACTTTTTCGATTTACAGGGGCGAAAGGGGCGTGGCCAAAATACAAAATAAACTTGAATAGCGTGCAATAATAACACATACTGTCACCAAATTTGGTAGTCCTAGCTCTTATAATAGCTGAGATCTAGATTTTCACACGGACAGACAGACGGACTGACAGACGGACAGACGGACATGGCTATATCGACTCGGCTATTGATCCTGAGCCAGAATATATATACTTTATGGGGTCGAAGATGTCTCCTTCTGCCTGTTACATACATTTCCGGTTTGAACAAAGTTATAATACCCTTCAACTCTATGAGTAGCGGGTATATAAAAAAAAAGTTTAAGCGGCATGAACTGGTATTCGAACTACGGGCCTGTCGGTTCAGGAGTTCATCGCTTTTCCACTAAGCTACCGACGCTGTTATCCAACAACTGCAAAAATTTTCATTGTAAGGCATTCTTATTATTTCCTGTACAAATAAAGAATTTGCGCTGCCGGCAGCGCTGTGTTCAGCTATGGAAACTGTTAAGCTGAATGGCTTCTGTGTTTATTATCCGATTGTTACCAAATTTTCAGAGATCATCTGGCTAGCTATAGTTATCATATAAACCGAAACCGAACCCGTAAATGCATAATAGTACTGTTCGTTTTGCAGTCCACAACTTAACCCATTTCACCACCGTACACGCACACACGATTCGGCACAATGCTGCAAGCAGCCCTGCCGGCAGCGCTGCTGACAGCTATGGAAAACGTTAAGCTGGATAACTTCTGTGTTTATTATCCGATTGGTACCAAATTTTCAGAGATCATCTGGCTAGCTATAGATATTATGTAAACCGAAAATGAACAATATGGCATCCAAATTGCGCTTGTAATCAATATTTTTTCGATTTACAGGGGCGGAAGCGGGCGTGGGCAAAATCCTAAATAAACTTGATCAGCGTGCAATAATAATACATATTGTCACCAAATTTGGTAGTTCTAGCTCTTATAAAAGCTGAGATCTAGATTTTCACACGGACAGACAGACAGACAGACAGACGGACAGACGGACATGGCTATATCGACTCATCTGTTGAACCTGAGCCAGAATGTATATACTTTATGGGGTCGGAGGTGTCTCCTTCTGCCTGTTACATACATTTTCGGTTTGAACAAAGTTATAATACCCTTCTACTCTATGAGTAGCGGGTATAAAAAGAAAAAGTTTAAGCGGCATGAACTGGGAATCGAACCACGGCCCTGTCGGTTCAGGAGTTCATCGCTTTTCCACTAAGCTACTGACGCTGTTATCCAACAACTGCAAAAATTTGCATTGTAAGGCATTCTTATTATTTCCTGTACAAATAAAGAATTTGATCTGCCGGCAGCGCTGCTTACAGCTATGGAATTTTCAGAGATCATCTGGCTAGCTATAGTTATCATGTAAAAAGGAAATGAAAAATTCTCCTTCTGCCTGTTACATACATTTTCGGTTTGAACAAAGTTATAATACCCTTCTACTCTATGGGTAACGGGTATAAAAACATATTTGCACACATTGAATTTTTGATCAGCGTGCAATAATAACACATATTGTCACTAAATTTGGTAGTCCTACCTCTTATAATAGCTGAGATCTAGATTTTCACACGGACAGACAGACGGACATGGCTATATCGACTCGGCTATTGATCCTGAGCCAGAATATATATACTTTATGGGGTCGAAGATGTCTCCTTCTGCCTGTTACATACATTTCCAATTTGAACAAAGTTATAATACCCTTCAACTCTATGAGTAACGGGTATATAAAAAAAAAGCTTAAGCGGCATGAACTGGTATTCGCTGAACGGGCCTGTCGGTTCAGGAGTTCATCGCTTTTCCACTAACCTACTGACGCTGTTATCCAACAACTGCAAAAATTTTCATTGTAAGGCATTCGTATTATTTCCTGTACAAATAAAGAATTTGCGCTGCCGGCAGCGCTGCCTTCAGCTATGGAAAATGTTAAGCTGAATGACTTCTGTGTTTATTATCCGATTGTTACCAAATTTTCAGAGATCATCTGGCTAGCTATAGTTATCATATGAACCGAAAATGAACAATATGGCATCAAAATTGCCCTTGTTATCAATTTTTTTCGGTTTCCAGCGGCGGAAGGGGGCGTGGCCAAAATCCAAAATAAACTTGATCAGCGTGCAATAATAACACATACTGTCACCAAATTTGGTAGTTCTAGCTCTTATAATAGCAGAGATCCAGATTTTCACACGGACAGACAGACGGACAGACGGACATGGCTATATCGACTCATCTGTTGAACCTGAGCCAGAATGTATATACTTTATGGGGTCGGAGGTGTCTCCTTCTGCCTGTTACATACATTTTCGGTTTGAACAAAGTTATAATACCCTTCTACTCTATGAGTAGCGGGTATAAAAAGAAAAAGTTTAAGCGGCATGAACTGGGAATCGAACCACGGCCATGTCGGTTCAGGAGTTTATCGCTTTTCCACTAAGCTACTGACGCTGTTATCCAACAACTGCAAAATTTTGCATTGTAAGGCATTCTTATTATTTCCTGTACAAATAAAGAATTTGAGCTACCGGCAGCGCTGCTTACAGCTATGGACAACGTTAAGCTGAATAACTTCTGTGTTTATTTATCCGATCGTTACCAAATTTTCGGAGATCATCTGGCTAGCTATAGTTATCATCTAAAAAGGAAATGAAAAATTCTCCTTCTGCCTGTTACATACATTTTCGGTTTGAACAAAGTTATAATACCCTTCTACTCTATGGGTAACGGGTATAAAAACATATTTGCACACATTTAATTTTTGATGCGGGCGGGACTCGAACCCGTAAATGCATAATAGTACTGTTCGTTTTGCAGTCCACAACTTAACCCATTTCACCACCGTACACGCACACACGATTCGGCACAATGCTGCAAGCAGCCCTGCCGGCAGCGCTGCTGACAGCTATGGAAAACGTTAAGCTGGATAACTTCTGTGTTTATTATCCGATTGGTACCAAATTTTCAGAGATCATCTGGCTAGCTATAGATATTATGTAAACCGAAAATGAACAATATGGCATCCAAATTGCGCTTGTAATCAATATTTTTTCGATTTACAGGGGCGGAAGCGGGCGTGGGCAAAATCCTAAATAAACTTGATCAGCGTGCAATAATAATACATATTGTCACCAAATTTGGTAGTTCTAGCTCTTATAAAAGCTGAGATCTAGATTTTCACACGGACAGACAGACAGACAGACAGACGGACAGACGGACATGGCTATATCGACTCATCTGTTGAACCTGAGCCAGAATGTATATACTTTATGGGGTCGGAGGTGTCTCCTTCTGCCTGTTACATACATTTTCGGTTTGAACAAAGTTATAATACCCTTCTACTCTATGAGTAGCGGGTATAAAAAGAAAAAGTTTAAGCGGCATGAACTGGGAATCGAACCACGGCCCTGTCGGTTCAGGAGTTCATCGCTTTTCCACTAAGCTACTGACGCTGTTATCCAACAACTGCAAAAATTTGCATTGTAAGGCATTCTTATTATTTCCTGTACAAATAAAGAATTTGATCTGCCGGCAGCGCTGCTTACAGCTATGGAATTTTCAGAGATCATCTGGCTAGCTATAGTTATCATGTAAAAAGGAAATGAAAAATTCTCCTTCTGCCTGTTACATACATTTTCGGTTTGAACAAAGTTATAATACCCTTCTACTCTATGGGTAACGGGTATAAAAACATATTTGCACACATTGAATTTTTGATCAGCGTGCAATAATAACACATATTGTCACTAAATTTGGTAGTCCTACCTCTTATAATAGCTGAGATCTAGATTTTCACACGGACAGACAGACGGACAGACGGACATGGCTATATCGACTCGGCTGCTGATCCTGAGCCAGAATATATATACTTTATGGGGTCGGAGGTGTCTCCTTCTGCCTGTTACATACATTTTCGGTTTGAACAAAGTTATAATACCCTTCTACTCTATGAGTAGCGGGTATATAAAAAAAAAAGCTTAAGCGGCATGAACTGGTAATCGAACTACGGGCCTGTCGGTTCAGGAGTTCATCGCTTTTCCACTAAGCTACTGACGCTGTTATCTAACAACTGCAAAAATTTTCATTGTAAGGCATTCTTATTATTTCCTGTACAAATAAAGAATTTGCGCTGCCGGCAGCGCTGCCTTCAGCTATGGAATTTTCAGAAATCATCTAGCTAGCTGTAATTATCATATAAACCGAAAATGAACAATATGGCATCAAAATTGCGCTTGTAATCAATTTTTTTGCGATTTACAGGGGCGGAAGGGGGCGTGGCCAAAATCCTAAATAAACTTCATCAGCGTGCAATAATAACACATATTGTCACCAAATTTGGTAGTTCTAGCTCTTATAATAGCTGAGATCTAGATTTTCACACGGACAGACAGACGGACAGACGGACATGGCTATATCGACTCGGCTGTTGATCCTGAGCCAGAATATATATACTTTATGGGGTCGGAGGTGTCTCCTTCTGCCTTCTCCTTCTTCTACTCTATGAGTAGCGGGTATATAAAAAAAAAGCTTAAGCGGCATGAACTGGTAATCGAACTACGGGCCTGTCGGTTCAGGAGTTCATCGCTTTTCCACTAAGCTACTGACGCTGTTATCCAACAACTGCAAAAATTTTCATTGTAAGGCATTCTTATTATTTCCTGTACAAATAAAGAATTTGCGCTGCTGAGTAGCGGGTATATAAAAAAAAAAGCTTAAGCGGCATGAACTGGTAATCGAACTACGGGCCTGTCGGTTCAGGAGTTCATCGCTTGTCCACTAAGCTACTGACGCTGTTATCCAACAACTGCAAAAATTTTCATTGTAAGGCATTCTTATTATTTCCTGTACAAATAAAGAATTTGCGCTGCCGGCAGCGCTGCCTTCAGCTATGGAAAATGTTAAGCTGAATGACTTCTGTGCTTATTATCCGATTGTTACCAAATTTTCAGAGATCATCTGGCTAGCTATAGTTATCATATAAACCGAAAATGAACAATATGGCATCAAAATTGCGCTTGTAATCAATTTTTTTGCGATTTACAGGGGCGGAAGGGGGCGTGGCCAAAATCCTAAATAAACTTCATCAGCGTGCAATAATAACACATATTGTCACCAAATTTGGTAGTCCTAGCTCTTATAATAGCTGAGATCTAGATTTTCACACCAACAGACAGACGGACAGACGGACATGGCTATATCGACTCGGCTGTTGATCCTGAGCCAGAGTATATATAGTTTATGGGGTCGGAGGTGTCTCCTTCTGCCTGTAACATACATTTTCGGCTTGAACAAAGTTATAATACCCTTCTACTCTATGGGTAACGGGTATAAAAACATATTTGCACACATTTAATTTTTGATGCGGGCGGGACTCGAATCCGTAAATGCATAATAATACTGTTCGTTTTGCAGTCCACAACTTAACCCATTTCACCACCGTACACGCACACACGATTCGGCACAATGCTGCAAGCAGCCCTGCCGGCAGCGCTGCTTACAGCTATGGAAAACGTTAAGCTAAGTAACTTCTGTGTTTATTATCCGATTGGTACCAAATTTTCAGAGATCATCTGGCTAGCTATAGTTATTAGCTATAGATATTATGTAAACCTAAAATGAACTATATGGCATCCAAATTGCGGTTGTAATCAATTTTTTCGATTTACACGGGCGGAAGGGGGCGTGGCCAAAATCCAAAATAAAGTTGATCAGCGTGCAATAATAACACATATTGTCACCAAATTTGGTAGTCCTAGCTCTTATAATAGCAGAGATCCAGATTTTCACACGGACAGACAGACGGACAGACGGACATGGCTATATCGACTCAGCTGTTGAACCTGAGCCAGAATGTATATACTTTATGGGGTCGGAGGTGTCTCCTTCTGCCTGTTACGTACATTTTCGGTTTGAACAAAGTTATAATACCCTTCTACTCTATGAGTAGCGGGCATAAAAAGAAAAAGTTTAAGCTGCATGAACTGGGAATCGAACCACGGCCCTGTCGGTTCAGGAGTTCATCGCTTTTCCACTAAGCTACTGACGCTATTATCCAGGAACTGCAAAAATTTGTATTGTAAGGCATTCTTATAATTTCCTGTACAAATAAAGAATTTGCGCTGCCGGCAGCGCTGCTTACAGCTATGGACAACGTTAAGCTGAATAACTTCTGTGTTTATTTATCCGATTGTTACCAAATTTTCGGAGATCATCTGGCTAGCTATAGATATTATGTAAACCAAAAATGAACAATATGGAATAAAAATTGCGCTTGTAATCAATATTTTTTCGATTAACAGGGGCGGAAGGGGGCGTGGCCAAAATCCAAAATAAACTTGATCAGCGTGCAATAATAACACATATTGTCACTAAATTTGGTAGTCCTACCTCTTATAATAGCTGAAATCTAGATTTTTACACGGACAGACAGACGGACAGACGGACATGGCTATATCGACTCGGCTGTTGATCCTGAGCCAGAATATATATACTTTATGGGGTCGGAGGTGTCTCCTTCTGCCTTCTCCTTCTTCTACTCTATGAGTAGCGGGTATATAAAAAAAAAGCTTAAGCGGCATGAACTGGTAATCGAACTACGGGCCTGTCGGTTCAGGAGTTCATCGCTTTTCCACTAAGCTACTGACGCTGTTATCCAACAACTGCAAAAATTTTCATTGTAAGGCATTCTTATTATTTCCTGTACAAATAAAGAATTTGCGCTGCTGAGTAGCGGGTATATAAAAAAAAAAGCTTAAGCGGCATGAACTGGTAATCGAACTACGGGCCTGTCGGTTCAGGAGTTCATCGCTTGTCCACTAAGCTACTGACGCTGTTATCCAACAACTGCAAAAATTTTCATTGTAAGGCATTCTTATTATTTCCTGTACAAATAAAGAATTTGCGCTGCCGGCAGCGCTGCCTTCAGCTATGGAAAATGTTAAGCTGAATGACTTCTGTGCTTATTATCCGATTGTTACCAAATTTTCAGAGATCATCTGGCTAGCTATAGTTATCATATAAACCGAAAATGAACAATATGGCATCAAAATTGCGCTTGTAATCAATTTTTTTCGATTTACAGGGGCGGAAGGGGGCGTGGCCAAAATCCAAAATAAACTTGATCATCGTGCAATAATAACACATACTGTCACCAAATTTGGTTGTTCTAGCTCTTATAATAGCTGAGATCTAGATTTTCACACGGACAGACAGACGGACAGACGGACACGGCTATATCGACTCGGCTGTTGATCCTGAGCCGGAGCATATATACTTTATGGGGTCGGAGGTGTCTCCTTCTGCCTGTTACATACATTTTCGGTTTGAACAAAGTTATAATACCCTTCTACTCTATGGGTAACGGGTATAAAAACATATTTGCACGCATTTAATTTTTGATGCGGGCGGGACTCGAACCCGTAAATGCATAACAGTACTGTTCGTTTTGCAGTCCACAACTTAACCCATTTCACCACCGTACACGCACACACGATTCGCCACAATGCTGCAAGCAGCCCTGCCGGCAGCGCTGTGGAAAACGTTAAGCTGAATAACTTCTGTGTTCATTATCCGATTGGTACCAAATTTTCAGAGATCATCTGGCTAGCTATAGTTATCATATAAACCGAAAATGAACAATATGGCATCAAAATTGCGCTTTTAATCATTTTTTTTATTTACAGGGGCGGAAGGGGGCGTGGCCAAATCCAAAATAAACTTGATCAGCGTGCAATAATAACACATACTGTCACCAAATTTGGTAGTTCTACGGGCCTGTCGGTTCAGGAGTTCATCGTTTTTCCACTAAGCTACAGACGCTGTTATCCAACAACTGTAAAAATTTTCATTGTAAGGCATTCTTATTATGTCCTGTACAAATAAAGAATTTGCGCTGCCGGCAGCGCTGCCTTCAGCTATGGAAAATGTTAAGCTGAATGACTTCTGTGTTTATTATCCGATTGTTACCAAATTTTCAGAGATCATCTGGCTAGCTATAGTTATCATATAAACCGAAAATGAACAATATGGCATCAAAATTGCGCTTGTAATCAATTTTTTTCGATTTACAGGGGCGGAAGGGGGCGTGGCCAAAATCCAAAATAAACTTGATCATCGTGCAATAATAACACAAACTGTCACCAAATTTGGTTGTTCTAGCTCTTATAATAGCTGAGATCTAGATTTTCACACGGACAGACGGACACGGCTATATCGACTCCGCTGTTGATCCTGAGCCGGAGCATATATACTTTATGGGGTCGGAGGTGTCTCCTTCTGCCTGTTACATACATTTTCGGTTTGAACAAAGTTATAATACCCTTCTACTCTATGGGTAGCGGGTATAAAAAGCTTAAGCGGCATGAACTGGTATTCGAACTACGGGCCTGTCGGTTCAGGAGTTCATCGCTTTTCCACTAAGCTACTGACGCTGTTATCCAACAACTGCAAAAATTTTCCTTGTAAGGCATTCATATTATTTCCTGTACAAATAAAGAACTTGCGCTGCCGGCAGCGCTGCTTACAGCTATGGACAACGTTAAGCTGAATAACTTCTGTGTTTATTTATATTGTTACCAAATTTTCGGAGATCATCTGGCTAGCTATAGTTATCATGTAAACCGGAAATGAACAATATGGCATCAAAATTGCGCTTGTAATCAATGTTTTTTCGATTTACAGGGGCGGAAGGGGGCGTGGCCAAAATCCTAAATCAACTTGATCAGCGTGCAATAATAACACATACTGTCACCAAATTTGGTAGTTCTAGCTCTTATAATAGCTCAGATCTAGATTTTCACACGGAAAGACAGACGGACAGACGGACATGGCTATATCGACTCAGCTGTTGAACCTGAGCCAGAATGTATATACTTTATGGCGTCGGAGGTGTCTCCTTCTGCCTGTTACATACATTTTCGATTTGGACAAAGTTATAATACCCTTCTACTCTATGAGTAGCGGGTATAAAAAGAAAAAGTTTAAGCGGCATGAACTGGGAATCGAACCACGGCCCTGTCGGTTCAGGAGTTCATCGCTTTTCCACTAAGCTACTGACGCTGTTATCCAACAACTGAAAAAATTTGCATTGTAAGGCATTCTTATTATTTCCTGTACAAATAAAGAATTTGCGCTGCCGGCAGCGCTGCTTACAGCTACGGACAACGTTAAGCTGAATAACTTCTGTGTTTATTTATCCGATTGTTACCAAATTTTCGGAGATCATCTGGCTAGCTATAGTTATCATGTAAACCGGAAATGAACAATATGGCATCAAAATTGCGCTTGTAATCAATGTTTTTTCGATTTACAGGGGCGGAAGGGGGCGTGGCCAAAATCCAAAATCAACTTGATCAGCGTGCAATAATAACACATACTGTCACCAAATTTGGTAGTTCTAGCTCTTATAATAGCTCAGATCTAGATTTTCACACGGACAGACAGACGGACAGACGGACATGGCTATATCGACTCAGCTGTTGAACCTGAGCCAGAATGTATATACTTTATGGGGTCGGAGGTGTCTCCTTCTGCCTGTTACATACATTTTCGATTTGAACAAAGTTATAATACCCTTCTACTCTATGAGTAGCGGGTATAAAAAGAAAAAGTTTAAGCGGCATGAACTGGGAATCGAACCACGGCCCTGTCGGTTCAGGAGTTCATCGCTTTTCCACTAAGCTACTGACGCTGTTATCCAACAACTGAAAAATTTGCATTGTAAGGCATTCTTATTATTTCCTGTACAAATAAAGAATGTGCGCTGCCGGCAGCGCTGCTTACAGCTATGGACAACGTTAAGCTGAATAACTTCTGTGTTTATTTATCCGATTGTTACCAAATTTTCGGAGATCATCTCGCTAGCTATAGTTATCATGTAAACCGGAAATGAACAATATGGCATCAAAATTGTGCTTGTAATCAATGTTTATTCGATTTACAGGGGCGGAAGGGGGCGTGGCAAAAATTCCAAAATAAACTTGATCAGCGTGCAATAATAATACATATTGTCACCAAATTTGGTAGTCCTAGCTTTTATAATGGCTGAGATCTAGATTTTCACACGGACAGACGGACATGGCTATATCGACTCGGCTGTTGATCCTGAGCCAGAATATATATACTTTATGGGGTCGGAGGTGTCTCCTTCTGCCTGTTACATACATTTTCGGTTTGAACAAAGTTATAATACCCTTCTACTCTATGAGTAGCGGGTATATAAAAAAAAAAGCTTAAGCGGCATGAACTGGTAATCGAACTACGGGCCTATCGGTTCAGGAGTTCATCGCTTTTCCACTAAGCTACTGACGTTGTTATCCAACAACTGCAAAAATTTTCATTGTAAGGCATTCTTATTATTTCCTGTACAAATAAAGAATTTGCGCTGCCGGCAGCGCTGCCTTCAGCTATGGAAAATGTTAAGCTGAATGACTTCTGTGTTTATTATCCGATTGTTACCAAATTTTCGGAGATCATCTGGCTAGCTATAGTTATCATGTAAACCGGAAATGAACAATATGGCATCAAAATTGTGCTTGTAATTAATGTTTATTCGATTTACAGGGGCGGAAGGGGGCGTGGCAAAAATCCAAAATAAACTTGATCAGCGTGCAATAATAACACATATTGTCACCAAATTTGGTAGTCCTAGCTTTTATAATGGCTGAGATCTAGATTTTCACACGGACAGACGGACATGGCTATATCGACTCGGCTGTTAATCCTGAGCCAGAATATATATACTTTATGGGATCGGAGGTGTCTCCTTCTGCCTGTTACATACATTTTCGGTTTGAACAAAGTTATAATACCCTTCTACTCTATGAGTAGCGGGTATATAAAAAAAAAGCTTAAGCGGCATGAACTGGTAATCGAACTACGGGCCTGTCGGTTCAGGAGTTCATCGCTTTTCCACTAAGCTACTGACGCTGTTATCCAAGAACTGCAAAAATTTTCATTGTAAGGCATTCTTATTATTTCCTGTACAAACAAAGAATTTGCGCTGCCGGCAGCGCTGCCTTCAGCTATGGAAAATGTTAAGCTGAATGACTTCTGTGTTTATTATCCGATTGTTACCAAATTTTCAGAGATCATCTGGCTAGCTATAGTTATCATATAAACCGAAAATGAACAATATGGCATCAAAATTGAGCTTGTAATCAATTTTTTTCGATTTACAGGGGCGGAAGGGGGCGTGGCCAAAATCCAAAATAAGCTTGACCAGCGTGCAACAATAACACATACTGTCACCTAATTTGGTAGTTTTAGCTCTTATAATAGCTGAGATCTAGATTTTCACACGGACAGACAGACGGACATGGCTATATCGACTCGGCTGTTGATCCTGAGCCAGAGTATATATACTTTATGGGGTCGGAGGTGTCTCCTTCTGCCTGTTACATACATTTTCGGTTTGAACAAAGTTATAATACCCTTCTACTCTATAGGTAACGGGTATAAAAACATATTTGCACACATTTAATTTTTGATGCGGGCGGGACTCGAACCCGTAAATGCATAATAGTACTGTTCGTTTTGCAGTCCACAACTTAACCCATTTCACCACCGTACACGCACACACGATTCGGCACAATGCTGCAAGCAGCCCTGCCGGCAGCGCTGCCTTCAGCTATCGAAAATGTTAAGCTGAATGACTTCTGTGTTTATTATCCGATTGTTACCAAATTTTCAGAGATCATCTGGCTAGCTATAGTTATCATATAAACCGAAAATGAACAATATGGCATCAAAATTGAGCTTGTAATCAATGTTTTTTCGATTTACAGGGGCGGAAGGGGGCGTGGCCAAAATCCAAAATAAGCTTGATCAGCGTGCAATAATAGCACATACTGTCACCAAATTTGGTAGTTCTAGCTCTTATAATAGCTGAGATCTAGATTTTCACACGGACAGACAGACGGACAGACGGAGATGACTATATCGACTCGGCTGTTGAACCTGAGCCAGAATGTATATACTTTATGGGGTCGGAGGTGTCTCCTTCTGCCTGTTACATACATTTTCGGTTTGAACAAAGTTATATTACCCTTCTACTCTATAGGTAACGGGTATAAAAACATATTTGCACACATTTAATTTTTGATGCGGGCGGGACTCGAACCCGTAAATGCATAATAGTACTGTTCGTTTTGCAGTCCACAACTTAACCCATTTCACCACCGTACACGCACACACGATTCGGCACAATGCTGCAAGCAGCCCTACCGGCAGCGCTGCTTACAGCTATGGAAAACGTTAAGCTGAATAACTTCTGTGTTTATTATCCGATTGGTACCAACTTTTCAGAGATCATCTGGCTAGCTATAGATATTATGTAAACCGAAAATGAACAATATGGCATCAAAATTGCGCTTGTAATCAATATTTTTTCGATTTACAGGGGCGGAAGGGGCGGGGCCAAAATCCTAAATAAACTCAATAAACTCGACTCAGCTGTTGAACCTGAGCCAGAATGTATATACTTAATGGAGTCGGAGGTGTCTCCTTCTGCCTGTTACATACATTTTCGGTTTGAACAAAGTTATAATACCCTTCTACTCTATGAGTAGCGGGTATAAAAAGAAAAAGTTTAAGCGGCATGAACTGGGAATCGAACCACGGCCCTGTCGGTTCAGGAGTTCATCGCTTCTCCACTAAGCTACTGACGCTGTTATCCAAGAACTGCAAAACTTTGCATTGTAAGGCATTCTGCCGGCAGCGCTGCTTACAGCTATGGACAACGTTAAGCTGAATGACTTCTGTGTTTATTATCCGATTGTTACCAAATTTTCAGAGATCATCTGGCTAGCTATAGTTATCATATAAACCGAAAATGAGATGGCTATATCGACTCAGCTGTTGAACCTGAGCCAGAATGTATATACTTTATGGGGTCGGAGGTGTCTCCTTCTGCCTGTTACATACATTTTCGGTTTGAACAAAGTTATATTACCCTTCTACTCTATAGGTAACGGGTATAAAAACATATTTGCACACATTTAATTTTTGACGCGGGCGGGACTCGAACCCGTAAATGCATAATAGTACTGTTCGTTTTGCAGTCCACAACTTAACCCATTTCACCACCGTACACGCACACACGATTCGGCACAATGCTGCAAGCAGCCCTACCGGCAGCGCTGCTTACAGCTATGGAAAACGTTAAGCTGAATAACTTCTGTGTTTATTATCCGATTGGTACCAACTTTTCAGAGATCATCTGGCTAGCTATAGATATTATGTAAACCGAAAATGAACAATATGGCATCAAAATTGCGCTTGTAATCAATATTTTTTCGATTTACAGGGGCGGAAGGGGGCGGGGCCAAAATCCTAAATAAACTCAATAAACTCGACTCAGCTGTTGAACCTGAGCCAGAATGTATATACTTAATGGGGTCGGAGGTGTCTCCTTCTGCCTGTTACATACATTTTCGGTTTGAACAAAGTTATAATACCCTTCTACTCTATGAGTAGCGGGTATAAAAAGAAAAAGTTTAAGCGGCATGAACTGGGAATCGAACCACGGCCCTGTCGGTTCAGGAGTTCATCGCTTCTCCACTAAGCTACTGCCGCTGTTATCCAACAACTGCAAAAATTTGCATTGTAAGGCATTCTTATTATTTCCTGTACAAATAAAGAATTTTCGCTGCCGGCAGCGCTGCTTACAGCTATGGACAACGTTAAGCTGATTAACTTCTGTGTTTATTTATCCGATTGTTACCAAATTTTCGGAGATCATCTGGCTAGCTATAGTTATCATGTAAACCGGAAATGAACAATATGGCATCAAAATTGTGCTTGTAATTAATGTTTATTCGATTTACAGGGGCGGAAGGGGGCGTGGCAAAAATCCAAAATAAACTTGATCAGCGTGCAATAATAACACATATTGTCACCAAATTTGGTAGTCCTAGCTTTTATAATGGCTGAGATCTAGATTTTCACACGGACAGACGGACATGGCTATATCGACTCGGCTGTTGATCCTGAGCCAGAATATATATACTTTATGGGGTCGGAGGTGTCTCCTTCTGCCTGTTACATACATTTTCGGTTTGAACAAAGTTATAATACCCTTCTACTCTATGGGTAGCAGGTATAAAAAGCTTAAGCGGCATGAACTGGTAATCGAACTACGGGCCTGTCGGTTCAGGAGTTCATCGCTTTTGCACTAAGCTACTGACGCTGTTATCCAACAACTGCAAAAATTTTCATTGTAAGGCATTCTTATTATTTCCTGTACAAAAAAGAACTTGCGCTGCCGGCAGCGCTGCTTACAGCTATGGACAACGTGAAGCTGAATAACTTCTGTGTTTATTTATCCGATTGTTACCAAATCTTCGGAGATCATCTGGCTAGCTATAGTTATCATGTAAACCGGAAATGAACAATATGGCATCAAAATTGAGCTTATAATCAATGTTTTTTCGATTTACAGGGGCGGAAGGGGTTGTGGCCAAAATCCAAAATAAACTTGATCAGCGTGCAATAATAACACATATTGTCACCAAATTTGGTAGTCCTAGCTCTTATAATAGCTGAGATCTAGATTTTCACACGGACAGACAGACGGACAGACGGACATGGCTATATCGACTCGGCTGTTGATCCTGAGCCAGAGTATATATACTTTATGGGGTCGGAGGTGTCTCCTTCTGCCTGTTACATACATTTTTGGTTTGAACAAAGTTATAATACCCTTCTACTCTATGGGTAACGGGTATAAAAACATATTTGCACACCTTTAATTTTTGATGCGGGCGGGACTCGAACCCGTAAATGCATAATAGTACTGTTCGTTTTGCAGTCCACAACTTAACCCATTTCACCACCGTACACGGACACACGATTCGGCACAATGCTGCAAGCAGCCCTGCCGGCAGCGCTGCTTACAGCTATGGAAAACGTTAAGCTGAATAACTTCTGTGTTTATTATCCGATTGGTACCAACTTTTCAGAGTTCATCTGGCTAGCTATAGATATTATGTAAGCCGAAATTGAACAATATGGCATCAAAATTGCGCTTGTAATCAATATTTTTTCGATTTACAGGGGCGGAAGGGGGCGTGGCCAAAATCCTAAATAAACTCAATAAACTCGACTCAGCTGTTGAACCTGTGCCAGAATGTATATACTTTATGGGGTCGGAGGTGTCTCCTTCTGCCTGTTACATACATTTTCGGTTTGAACAAAGTTATAATACCCTTCTACTCTATGAGTAGCGGGTATAAAAAGAAAAAGTTTAAGCGGCATGAACTGGGAATCGAACCACGGCCCTGTCGGTTCAGGAGTTCATCGCTTCTCCACTAAGCTACTGACGCTGTTATCCAACAACTGCAAAACTTTGCATTGTAAGGCATTCTGCCGGCAGCGCTGCTTACAGCTATGGACAACGTTAAGCTGAATAACTTCTGTGTTTATTTATCCGATTGTTACCATATTTTCGGAGATCATCTGGCTAGCTATAGTTATCATGTAATCCGGAAATGAACAATATGGCATCAAAATTGCGCTTGTAATCAATGTTTTTTCGATTTACAGGGGCGGAAGGGGGCGTGGCCAAAATCCAAAATAAACTTGATCAGCGTGCAATAATAACACATACTGTCACCAAATTTGGTAGTTGTAGCTCTTATAATAGCTGAGATCTAGATTTTCACACGGACAGACAGACGGACAGACGGACATGGCTATATCGCCAAATTGCGGTTGTAATCAATATTTTTTCGATTTACAGGGGCGGAAGGGGGCGTGGCCAAAATCCAAAATAAACTTGATCAGCGTGCAATAATAACACATACTGTCACCAAATTTGGTAGTCCTAGCTCTTATAATAGCAGAGATCCAGATTTTCACACGGACAGACAGACGGACAGACGGACATGGCTATATCGCCAAATTGCGGTTGTAATCAATATTTTTTCGATTTACAGGGGCGGAAGGGGGCGTGGCCAAAATCCAAAATAAACTTGATCAGCGTGCAATAATAACACATACTGTCACCAAATTTGGTAGTCCTAGCTCTTATAATAGCAGAGATCCAGATTTTCACACGGACAGACAGACGGAGATGGCTACATCGACTCGGCTGTTGATGCTGAGCCAGAATATATATACTTTATGGGGTCGGAGGTGTCTCGTTCTGCCTGTTACATATATTTTCGGTTTGAACAAAGTTATAATACCCTTCTACTCTATGAGTAGCGGGTATAAGAAGAAAAAGTTTAAGCGGCATGAACTGGGAATCGAACCACGGCCCTGTCGGTTCAGGAGTTCATCGCTTTTCCACTAAGCTACTGACGCTGTTATCCAACAACTGCAAAAATTTGCATTGTAAGGCATTCTTATTATTTCGTGTACAAATAAACAATTGTACAATTGAACAAAGTTATAATACCCTTCTACTCTATGGGTAACGGGTATAAAAACATATTTGCACACATTTAATTTTTGATGCGGGCAGGACTCGAACCCGTAAATGCATAATAGTACTGTTCGTTTTGCAGTCCACAACTTAACCCATTTCACCACTGTACACGCACACACGATTCGGCACAATGCTGCAAGCAGCCCTGCCGGCAGCGCTGCTTACAGCTATGGAAAACGTTAAGCTGAATAACTTCTGTGTTTATTATCCGATTGGTACCAAATTTTCAGAGATCATCTGGCTAGCTATAGATATTATGTAAACCTAAAATGAACAATATGGCATCAAAATTGCGGTTGTAATCAATGTTTTTTCGATTTACAGGGCCGGAAGGAGGCGTGGCCAAAATCCAAAATAAACTTGATCAGCGTGCATTAATAACACATATTGTCACCAAATTTGGTAGTCCTAGCTCTTATAATAGCAGAGATCCAGATTTTCACACGGACAGACAGACGGACAGACGGACATGGCTATATCGACTCAGCTGTTGAACCTGAGCCAGAATATATATACTTTATGGGGTCGGAGGTGTCTCCTTCTGCCTGTTACATACATTTTCGGTTTGAACAAAGTTATAATACCCTTCTACTCTATGAGTAGCGGGCATAAAAAGAAAAAGTTTAAGCGGCATGAACTGGGAATCGAACCACGGCCCTGTCGGTTCAGGAGTTCATCGCTTTTCCACTAAGCTACTGACGCTGTTATCCAACAACTGCAAAAATTTGCATTGTAAGGCATTCTTATTATTTCGTGTACAAATAAACAATTGTACAATTGAACAAAGTTATAATACCCCTCTACTCTATGGGTAACGGGTATAAAAACATATTTGCACACATTTAATTTTTGATGCGGGCATGACTCGAACCCGTAAATGCATAATAGTACTGTTCGTTTTGCAGTCCACAACTTAACCCATTTCACCACTGTACACGCACAGCGCTGCTTACAGCTATGGAAAACGTTAAGCTGAATAACTTCTGTGTTTATTATCCGATTGGTACCAAATTTTCAGAGATCATCTGGCTAGCTATAGATATTATGTAAACCTAAAATGAACAATATGGCATCAAAATTGCGGTTGTAATCAATGTTTTTTCGATTTACAGGGCCGGAAGGAGGCGTGGCCAAAATCCAAAATAAACTTGATCAGCGTGCATTAATAACACATATTGTCACCAAATTTGGTAGTCCTAGCTCTTATAATAGCAGAGATCCAGATTTTCACACGGACAGACAGACGGACAGACGGACATGGCTATATCGACTCAGCTGTTGAACCTGAGCCAGAATGTATATACTTTATGGGGTCGGAGGTGTCTCCTTCTGCCTGTTACATACATTTTCGGTTTGAACAAAGTTATAATACCCTTCTACTCTATGAGTAGCGGGTATAAAAAGAAAAAGTTTAAGCGGCATGAACTGGGAATCGAACCACGGCCCTGTCGGTTCAGGAGTTCATCGCTTTTCCACTAAGCTACTGACGCTGTTATCCAACAACTGCAAAAATTTGCATTGTAAGGCATTCTTATTATTTCCTGTACAATTGAACAAAGTTATAATTCCCTTCTACTCTATGGGTAACGGGTATAAAAACATATTTGCACACATTTAATTTTTGATGCGGGCAGGACTCGAACCCGTAACTGCATAATAGTACTGTTCGTTTTGCAGTCCACAACTTAACCCATTTCACCACTGTACACGCACATACGATTCGGCACAATGCTGCAAGCAGCCCTGCCGGCAGCGCTGCTTACAGCTATAGAAAACGTTAAGCTGAATAACTTCTGTGTTTATTATCCGATTGGTACCAAATTTTCAGAGATCATCTGGCTAGCTATAGATATTATGTAAACCTAAAATGAACAATATGGCATCAAAATTGCGCTTGTAATCAATGTTTTTTCGATTTACAGGGCCGGAAGGAGGCGTGGCCAAACTAAAAAAAAATCGATCAGCGTGCATTAATAACACATATTGTCACCAAATTTGGTAGTCCTAGCTCTTATAATAGCAGAGATCCAGATTTTCACACGGACAGACAGACGGACAGACGGACATGGCTATATCGACTCAGCTGTTGAACCTGAGCCAGAATGTATATACTTTATGGGGTCGGAGGTGTCTCCTTCTGCCTGTTACATACATTTTCGGTTTGAACAAAGTTATAATACCCCACTCTATGAGTAGCGGGTATAAAAAGAAAAAAAGTTAGCGGCATGAACTGGGAATCGAACCACGGCCCTGTCGGTTCAGG